>OZ020307.1:21573889-22047604 GCA_963971305.1 Arcuatula senhousia
GTTTCCATTCTATAGGCCAAAAACACGAAAAATCACTATTTTTCACCTTTGAAGGGCCATAACCCCTATTAGGGTTCTTCTGACAACATTGACCCAATGGAGACTTTTGTAAAGCTCAATGAGCTGAATATTTAGGGAAGCAACAGCTTTTCTCTTACTGCAATAGTTTTCAATCTATAGGCCAAAAACGCGAAAAATCAATATTTTTCACCTTCAAAGGGCCATAACCTCTCGAAGAGGTCATCTTACAACAACGACCCAATGAAGACTTTTGTAGAGCTTTTGATTCTGAAGAGCCTAAGATCCTTTAGATTTTCTATATGTTCTAGTTTTCAAGTTATAAGCCTTTGAATGTGATTTTACCCCTTCAATTTTTAGTAACAGCAGCCATGTTTGTTGACAAATCAAAAAGCCGAACAAAATTCTTAAACATCATGCCCAGATAAATACTTTTACCAAGTTTTGAAAAATTCCCTTCAGTAGTTTCAGGGATGATTTTTGAAAAAGTAACGGACGGACGACAGACGACAGACGCATGGCGATGACAATAACTCACTTGGGTCAGGTGAGCTAAAAACTTGAAATATGTAAACAGTGACTTTCAAACACATATTCCAGTACTCGAAAATATATAAGAGCATACCACTAAAGCACGGGGAAGCTTTCTACGACCTCCACACGGCACTAAAGCCAAGCTCTGAAATAGCATTAAAAGAGAAAGAATATGGAACATGTGCCAGAAAGACACGATCCGCATATTGATATTATTTATATTAAAATATAATAAAAAACTAACATTCAATACGTGTTTAAAGGTTAAATGGAAAGAAAATTTGAGCCGAACATTCTTATCACAATAGGATATAAGGCAATTTCAGAGAGGGAAGTTATCGCCTAGTCTCTATAAAAGATACAATAACCAAATGTTGGACACACTACAGCAACACAACATGGGAGCCCGCATTGCTACCACCTTCGTTGGAGTACTTACAGTGGCAGATGACGTGGCAATCATTGCTGATGATCTAATCGACCTTCAATGCGTTCTTTCTATATTTCACAACTCCTTAAAAGGCGATGCCGTTATTTGTAACCCAGGAAGACAAAAGGAACAGCAATAAAGATTAGAAAAATACACCAATATTGGTCTCACTAGACACTCAAACAACAAAATGCAGTAGATGAAAGAATACAGAAATGAAAAACACTTTACGCCTTAATGGGAGCTGGACTGCATGGGAAGAATGGTTTGAACACTAAAGTATCACAAAAACTCTATACAACCTTCAGTACACCGAGCACATGCTATGGAATAGAAGTTATCCACCTCAATAGTCGAGAAAAAGATTATCTAGAAAACTTCTAAAGAAGGATATTAAAAAGCATTCAAAGACTTTCACACTGATGTGCAAACATTCTGCTAGGAGCAATACCTATCACAAGTCAAATAAAGAGATAAGCTGCTACTGTTCTTTTCAAAACCGCTTCCAACCCAAACTATCGAGCATGATATAGCCACCAGACATCTTGCTATGAAGGATGATGAACACAGCCTCAGTTGGTTCACACAAGTTCGCTATATACTCCAGAAATGCAACTTACCTATTGTTTTTGAGATCATAAGGGATCCCCAAAGAATGCTGTCTCAAAACCATCTTAGACCATGCCAAAGACAAATATTGGCACCAAAAATAGGTAAAAAGAGAAATAAAACAAACCATTGCTCAAAAATCTTCACATACAGCCCAAGCCAACCATGACCTCACATACCATCTGGGTGAGAGCAGGTAGTGACCCACGAGCAGATCAAAGGCCACCAACCCGCATTTTGATAGGAAGGAATACCGAAAAAAAATTCAAGCAACACCAGGTGTCTGACATATGTCCATTATGCACAAAACACTTCATTTTGCACTGTACATCACTAGAGCAACAAGAGGCTCCCAGGAATCTGAATCGCTCACCTGATCTTTTATGTTTAAGCCTCTTACCTAGTGTTCAACATGGTCTACATGTACTTGGTAAGTAACATTTAAGAAACAAGTAAGGATAACACCCTCAAGATCAAGAATCAAAGTTACTAAGCTTTCCATTTGAAAAACCAAACAAGTTAAAAAGGGATAACTCTTAAAAGGTTGATCTGATAATTTTGACCCTGAATCCAATTTGTAGATCTCAATTAGCCGAACGATTTTGCAATGCTAACTTTTCCTCTATCTCTTCAGTTTTTAATATTAAGTTCAAAAACTGCAAAAATTGTCAATATTGACGATTAAGGTAAGAAGTCATCCAACAACAACTTTAACTTCATGGAGAGTTTTGTAGAGCTGTTGATGTTGAAGAACCGAGATTGCTTCGGATTTTCTCTATCTCTTATACTTTTTGAGCTATAAGCCAAAAATATGGTTTGACCCCCCTGTTCTGTTTCTTTAGCAACGGCGGCCATGTTGGTTAGTCTGCATAAATAAATTTCACAAACTTGGTAGACGACATCCTAAAGATCAAGTGTACAAAGATAGAACGCAATCCTTCCATTGGTTTCAGAGAAGAAGATTTTTAAAAATCAGTTAAAATTGATAAAAAAAAGTTAAAGGGGATAACTCTTAAACGGTTGATCTGACAATTTTGACCTTGAAACCATTTTGTAGCTCTCAATAAGTAGAACAATTTTGCAATGCTAACTTTTCCTCCAGCACTTACGGTTTTCAAGTTAAAGTCCAAATATTGTGAAAAATGGTTAATTTTGATGATTAAGGAGAAGTAACTCTTATAAGGAGTCGTCCAACAACTTTAACTCAATGGAGAGTTTCATGAAGCTTTCGATGCTGAAGAAGGAAGGTTGCTTCGGATTTTCTCTATTTCTTATACTTATTTTAGATATAAGCTAACAAGAGCACAGGCGTGTGTTTTTTAATAAGTTATCCTTACTTGTTTCTTAAATGTTACTTACCAAGTACATGTAAACCATGTTGAACACTAGGTAAGAGGCTTAAACATAAAAGATAAGGCGAGCGATTCAGGCTCCTGGGAGCCTCTTGTTGCTCTAGTGATGTACTGTTAAACAAAAATAAAAATTTATTTATAAGGTTTTAATAAAAACCTTTATCTATTATAAAAAACGTGTATGTAAAATTTTTCATCCTCGTCTATAGAGAAGAGGTGAAATTTTTTATATACACGTTACTTATAATAAAATAAAATCCTGGACCCAAACGCCTGTGAACAAGAGTTGACACTAAAGTATGTCTCGCCTGTCGGCACCATCACAGAACTCATTGAAGGTCTAGCTAGACCTTCAGAAAAGTTAAGGTCAAAGTCATTTGACAGGTGACAAAATTCCATTACACCATCACAAAGACTCAATGGAATGTCTGAAGTGTTCTAGATACCAGAGTTATTGAAAACAAGAGGCTCCAAGGAACCTGAATCGCTCACCTGGTCTTGATGTCAACCCTATAAAAACTTTGTAGAGCTAAATTAGCTGAACATGCTATAGTTTTCATTATATAAGCCAACAACATGAAAACATGTGCATTTAGGGACTGTAATCCCTATAAGGGGTCATCTTACAACTTCAACCCTATGAATGCTTTGGTAGAGCTAAATGAGTTGAACATTTAAACAAGCATTAGCTTTTCTCTATCTGCTATAGGCCAAAACACTATCTTTTGCCTTTAAGGGGTTGTAACCCCTATAAGGGGTCATCTGACAACTTCAACCTTATTGAGACTTCTGTAGAGATAAATGAGCTGAACATTAAAGCAAGCAACAGCTTTTCCCTATCTGCAATAGTTTTCATCCTATAGGCCAAAAAACCTATTTTTGCCTTTAAGGGACAGTAACCCCTATAAAGGGTCTACTGACAACTTCAACCCTATGACGACTTTTGTAGAGCTAAATGAGCTGAACATTTCAGCAAGCAACAGCTTTTCTCTATCTGCAATAGTATTCATTATATAGGCCAAAAACACTATTTTTCGCCTTTCGAGGGCTGTAACCTCTATATAGGGTCATCTGACAACTTCGACCAAATGGAGACTTTTGTAGAGCTTTTGATTCTGAAGAGCCTAAGATCCTTTAGATTTTCTATCTGTTCTAGTTTTCAAGTTATAAGCCTTTGAATGTGATTTTACCCCTTCAATTTTTAGTAACAGCAGCCATGTTTGTTGACAAATCAAAAAGCCGAACAAAATTCTTAAACATCATGCCCAGATAAATACTTTTACCAAGTTTTGAAAAATTCCCTTCAGTAGTTTCAGGGATGATTTTTGAAAAAGTAACGGACGGACGACAGACGACAGACGCATGGCGATGACAATAACTCACTTGGGTCAGGTGAGCTAAAAATTTGAAATATGTAAACAGTGACTTTCCAACACATATTCCAGTACTCGAAAATATATAAGAGCATACCACTAAAGCACGGGGAAGCTTTCTACGACCTCCACACGGCACTAAAGCCAAGCTCTGAAATAGCATTAAAAGAGAAAGAATATGGAATATGTGCCAGAAAGACACGATCCGCATATTGATATTATTTATATTAAAATATAATAAAAAACTAACATTCAATACGTGTTTAAAGGTTAAATGGAAAGCAAATTTGAGCCGAACATTCTTATCACAATAGGATATAAGGCAATTTCAGAGAGGGAAGTTATCGCCTAGTCTCTATAAAAGATACAATAACCAAATGTTGGACACACTACAGCAACACAACATGGGAGCCCGCATTGCTACCACCTTCGTTGGAGTACTAACAGTGGCAGATGACGTGGCAATCATTGCTGATGATCCAATCGACCTTCAATGCGTTCTTTCTATATAAGAACAAGAAGATGAAAGAGGCAAGGTCATTTAATCTTACATTCAGATATATTGATGATGTCCTTTCTGTCAATAACACTTCATTTGTAGTTGGATTCCTTCAATTTATCCTCCGGAATTGGAGATTAAAGAGACCACCGAATCTAATTGCTTCACGTCTTTCTTGGATTTGCACCTCGAATTTGACCCAGGTGGTCATCTCAGTACAAAAATTTACGATAAACGAGACGATTTTAATTTTCAAATTATTAATTTTCCTAATCTACAGAGCAATATACCTACTTCTCCTGCATACGGTGTTTATATTTCTCAACTTATTCGATATGCCAGAGCTTGCACACATTTCACAGATTTTTTTATCAGACACCGGTTTCTTCGTGACCGACTTTTGAAGCAGGGCTATAAGAAAATACGTCTCATACGATCTCTAAAAAAATTCTTTCTTCGTTATCAGCCACTAGTAGAAAAGTTCAAAATTGAGTTAAAAGATATGATAGTTAATTGTTTTAATTAGTGTTTGACTGGTCTGCTGTACTGAGATGATCACCTCAATATCCCTATTGTGTCTCACAACTATGTTGTGTTCTATGGTCATTACCGGATCCTAAGATCGCAATGGAAGAGGGAGGTTTGGCGCCATAAAACCTGGTTTAACCCACCATTTCGTTTGAAATGCCTGTACCAAGTCAGGACCATTGCGATCCACCAGTTCTCCGGTGTGACTGATTCGTTTTTGTCATTTTCTCTGGACTGTGAGATTGATCATGCAAGTTCGGTAGTTTTGTTATTACCTTTATTCACAACTCCTTAAAAGGCGATGCCGTTATTTGTAACCCAGGAAGACAAAAGGAACAGCAATAAAGATTAGAAAAATACACCAATATTGGTCTCACTAGACACTCAAACAACAAAATGCAGTAGATGAAAGAATACAGAAATGAAAAACACTTTACGCCTTAATGGGAGCTGGACTGCATGGGAAGAATGGTTTGAACACTAAAGTATCACAAAAACTCTATACAACCTTCAGTACACCGAGCACATGCTATGGAATAGAAGTTATCCACCTCAATAGTCGAGAAAAAGATTATCTAGAAAACTTCGAAAGAAGGATATTAAAAAGCATTCAAAGACTTTCACACTGATGTGCAAACATTCTGCTAGGAGCAATATCTATCACAAGTCAAATAAAGAGATAAGCTGCTACTGTTCTTTTCAAAACCGCTTCCAACCCAAACTATCGAGCATGATATAGCCACCAGACATCTTGCTATGAAGGATGATGAACACAGCCTCAGTTGGTTCACACAAGTTCGCTATATACTCCAGAAATGCAACTTACCTTTTGTTTTTGAGATCATAAGGGATCCCCAAAGAATGCTGTCTGAAAACACCATCTTAGACCATGCCAAAGACAAATATTGGCACCAAAAATAGGTAAAAAGAGAAATAAAACAAACCATCGCTCAAAAATCTTCACATACAGCCCAAGCCAACCATGACCTCACATACCATCTGGGTGAGAGCAGGTAGTGACCCACGAGCAGATCAAAGGCCACCAACCCGCATTTTGATAGGAAGGAATACCGAAAAAAATTCCAGCAACACCAGGTGTCTGACATATGTCCATTATGCAAAAAACACTTCATTTTGCACTGTACATCACTAGAGCAACAAGAGGCTCCCAGGAATCTGAATCGCTCACCTGATCTTTTATGTTTAAGCCTCTTACCTAGTGTTCAACATGGTCTACATGTACTTGGTAAGTAACATTTAAGAAACAAGTAAGGATAACACCCTCAAGATCAAGAATACAAAGTTACTAAGCTTTCCATTTGAAAAACCAAACAAGTTAAAAAGGGATAACTCTTAAAAGGTTGATCTGATAATTTTGACCCTGAATCCAATTTGTAGATCTCAATTAGCCGAACGATTTTGCAATGCTAACTTTTCCTCTATCTCTTCAGTTTTTAATATTTAGTTCAAAAACTGCAAAAATTGTCAATATTGACGATTAAGGTAAGAAGTCATCCAACAACAACTTTAACTTCATGGAGAGTTTTGTAGAGCTGTTGATGTTAAAGAACCGAGATTGCTTCGGATTTTCTCTATCTCTTATACTTTTTGAGCTATAAGCCAAAAATATGGTTTGACCCCCCTGTTCTGTTTCTTTAGCAACGGCGGCCATGTTGGTTAGTCTGCATAAATAGATTTCACAAACTTGGTAGACGACATCCTAAAGATCAAGTGTACAAAGATAGAACGCAATCCTTCCATTGGTTTCAGAGAAGAAGATTTTTAAAAATCAGTTAAAATTGATATAAAAAAAAGTTAAAGGGGATAACTCTTAAACGGTTGATCTGACAATTTTGACCTTGAAACCATTTTGTAGCTCTCAATAAGTAGAACAATTTTGCAATGCTAACTTTTCCTCAAGCACTTACGGTTTTTAAGTTAAAGTCCAAATATTGTGAAAAATGGTTAATTTTGATGATTAAGGAGAAGTAACTCTTATAAGGAGTCGTCCAACAACTTTAACTCAATGGAGAGTTTCATGAAGCTTTCGATGCTGAAGAAGGAAGGTTGCTTCGGATTTTCTCTATTTCTTATACTTATTTTAGATATAAGCTAACAAGAGCACAGGCGTTTGTTTTTTAATAAGTTATCCTTACTTGTTTCTTAAATGTTACTTACCAAGTACATGTAAACCATGTTGAACACTAGGTAAGAGGCTTAAACATAAAAGATAAGGCGAGCGATTCAGGCTCCTGGGAGCCTCTTGTTGCTCTAGTGATGTACTGTTAAACAAAAATAAAAATTTATTTATAAGGTTTTAATAAAAACCTTTATCTATTATAAAAAACGTGTATGTAAAATTTTTCATCCTCGTCTATAGAGAAGAGGTGAAATTTTTTATATACACGTTACTTATAATAAAATAAAATCCTGGACCCAAACGCCTGTGAACAAGAGTTGACACTAAAGTATGTCTCGCCTGTCGGCACCATCACAGAACTCATTGAAGGTCTAGCTAGACCTTCAGAAAAGTTAAGGTCAAAGTCATTTGACAGGTGACAAAATTCCATTACACCATCACAAAGACTCAATGGAATGTCTGAAGTGTTCTAGATACCAGAGTTATTGAAAACAAGAGGCTCCAAGGAACCTGAATCGCTCACCTGGTCTTGATGTCAACCCTATAAAAACTTTGTAGAGCTAAATTAGCTGAACATGCTATAGTTTTCATTTTATAAGCCAAAAACATGAAAACATGATCATTTAGGGACTGTAATCCCTATAAGGGGTCATCTTACAACTTCAACCCTATGAATGCTTTGGTAGAGCTAAATGAGTTGAACATTTAAACAAGCATTAGCTTTTCTCTATCTTCTATAGGCCAAAACACTATCTTTTGCCTTTAAGGGGTTGTAACCCCTATAAGGGGTCATCTGACAACTTCAACCTTATTGAGACTTCTGTAGAGATAAATGAGCTGAACATTAAAGCAAGCAAGCAACAGCTTTTCCCTATCTGCAATAGTTTTCATCCTATAGGCCAAAAAACCTATTTTTGCCTTTAAGGGACAGTAACCCCTATAAAGGGTCTACTGACAACTTCAACCCTATGACGACTTTTGTAGAGCTAAATGAGCTGAACATTTCAGCAAGCAACAGCTTTTCTCTATCTGCAATAGTTTTCATTATATAGGCCAAAAACACTATTTTTCGCCTTTCGAGGGCTGTAACCTCTATATAGGGTCATCTGACAACTTCGACCAAATGGAGACTTTTGTAGAGCTAAATGAGCTGAACATTTAAGCAAACAACAGATTTTCCCTATCTGCAATAGTTTTCATTATGTATAAGCCAAAAACATTATTTATTGCCTTTCAGGGGATGTAACCTCTATAAAGGGTCATCTGACAACTTCGACCAAATGGAGACTTTTGTAGAGCTAAATGAGTTGAACATTTAAGCAAGCAACAGCTTTTCCCTACCTGCAATATTTTTCATTCTATAAGCCATAAACACTATTTATCGCCTTTAAAAGGCTGTAATGGGTCATCTGACAACTTCGACCTTCCGACAATTTTTAAAGAGCTAAATGAGCTGAACATTTAAGCAAGCAACAGCTTTTCTCTATCTGCAATATTTTTCATTGTGTAGGCCAAAAACACTATTTTTCGTCTTTAAGACCCTTTAAAGACTTTTGTAGAGCTAAATGAGCTGACCATTTAAGCAAGCAACAACTTTTCTCTATCTTCAATAGTTTTCATTATATAAGCCAAAAACACTATTTATCGCTTTTAAGGGGCTGTAAAGCCAATAAGGGGTCATCTGACAACTTCGATCCTATGAAGACTTTTTTAGAGCTAAATGAGCTGAACATTTCAGCAAGCAACAGCTTTTCCCTATCTGCAATAGTTTTCATTCTATAAGCCAAAACACTATTTATCGCCTTGAAGGGACCGTAACTCCTATAAGGGGTCATCTGACAACTTCGATCCTATGATTACTTTTGTAGAGCTAAATGAGCTGAACATTTAAGCAAACAACAGATTTTCCCAATCTGCAATAGTTTTCATTATGTATAAGCCAGAAACATTATTTATTGCCTTTCAGGGGATGTAACCTCTATAAAGGGTCATCTGACAACTTCGACCAAATGGAGACTTTTGTAGAGCTAAATGAGTTGAACATTTAAGCAAGCAACAGCTTTTCCCTACCTGCAATATTTTTCATTCTATAAGCCATAAACACTATTTATCGCCTTTAAAAGGCTGAAATGGGTCATCTGACAACTTCGACCTTCCGACAATTTTTAAAGAGCTAAATGAGCTGAACATTTAAGCAAGCAACAGCTTTTCTCTATCTGCAATATTTTTCATTGTGTAGGCCAAAAACACTATTTTTCGTCTTTAAGACCCTTTAAAGACTTTTGTAGAGTTAAATGAGCTGACCATTTAAGCAAGCAACAACTTTTCTCTATCTTCAATAGTTTTCATTATATAAGCCAAAAACACTATTTATCGCTTTTAAGGGGCTGTAAAGCCAATAAGGGGTCATCTGACAACTTCGATCCTATGAAGACTTTTTTAGAGCTAAATGGGCTGAACATTTCAGCAAGCAACAGCTTTTCCCTATCTGCAATAGTTTTCATTCTATAAGCCAAAACACTATTTATCGCCTTGAAGGGACCGTAACTCCTATAAGGGGTCATCTGACAACTTCGATCCTATGATTACTTTTGTAGAGCTAAATGAGCTGAACATTTAAGCAAACAACAGATTTTCCCTACCTGCAATATTTTTCATTCTATAAGCCATAAACACTATTTATCGCCTTTAAAATGTTTTAATGGGTCATCTGACAACTTCGACCTTCCGACAATTTTTAAAGAGCTAAATGAGCTGAACATTTAAGCAAGCAACAGCTTTTCTCTATCTGCAATATTTTTCATTGTGTAGGCCAAAAACACTATTTTTCGTCTTTAAGACCCTTTAAAGACTTTTGTAGAGCTAATTGAGCTGACCATTTAAGCAAGCAACAACTTTTCTCTATCTTCAATAGTTTTCATTATATAAGCCAAAAACACTATTTATCGCTTTTAAGGGGCTGTAAAGCCAATAAGGGGTCATCTGACAACTTCGATCCTATGAAGACTTTTTTAGAGCTAAATGAGCTGAACATTTCAGCAAGCAACAGCTTTTCCCTATCTGTAATAGTTTTCATTCTATAAGCCAAAACACTATTTATCGCCTTGAAGGGACCGTAACTCCTATAAGGGGTAATCTGACAACTTCGATCCTATGATTACTTTTGTAGAGCTAAATGAGCTGAACATTTCAGCAAGCAACAGCTTTTCTCTATCTGCAATAGTTTTCATTTTAAAGGCCAAAAACACTATTTTTCGCCTTAAAGGGGCTGTAACCCCTATAAGAGGTCATCGACATCTTCGACCCTATGAAGACTTTAGTAGAGCTAAATGAGCTGGACATTTCATCAAGCAGCAGCTTTTCTCTATCTGCAATAGTTTTCATTCTATAAGCCAAAAACATGAAAAAGCGCTATTTTTCACCTCTAAGGGGCTGTAACCCCTATAAGGGATCATCTGACAACTAATTTGTATTCTAGAAGCCAAAGACATGAAAAAACATTATTTTAGGGGCCGTAAACCCTATAAGGAGACATCTGATAACTTTGATCTTATGGAGACTTTTGTAGAGCTTAATGAGCTGAACATTTAAGCAAGCAACAGCTTCTGTCTATCTGCAATAGTAAAGATAAATTTATTTGTACTAACACATTTCAATAAATGGTTATGACACAACTAAAGAATTAAAAACATAAAATACAAAGAAACAATATGACTAAATAAATGAAAATGGATGGATATATAATTGTTGTAACCTGGGGTGGCAGTGACTAAAATGTGTATGTAATGTACATGTAAAACAATTTGTAAATGAGAAGGGGGTTATCTACATGTATTACTTATATAGTTAACTTACATTGTATTTCTCTGGCATTTGTTGATAAATTCAATAATTGCCTTGAGCACTACTAAAGAACTACTATTTAATATAAGACAGAGTTTGTTTTCAGTTAAATAATTAAAATTTTTAAGTTCATATTTTTATTCATTGTTCAACTCTTGCCTGTTGTATTTGGGACACTTGATGAAAAAATGTAATTCATCTTCAACTTGCCCACTTTCACATTTAGTGCACAGTCTTGCACTTTGGGGGATATTTTTATAACGCCCTTTCTCATTTTCAAGAGAATGAGCACTTATTCGATATTTACAAATTGTGGACCTATCCGTTTTGAATTTACAGATATCTACATAGTAAGGCCTTTGATTTGACTTATGAATGCTTCTGTAGAAGGACAATTTAGTACTTTCAATTAAGGTGCTATGTTGATTTTGTAATGACTGGTCATTAAGCCTTTGTTTGATGCATGATATATTTCTTTTAAGATTGTTGGTATTATCAATCAAGTAGCCAAAACCTAGTTCTCTGATCCAAGTTTTAATGGTTAAAATCCATTTGTTAGATTGTGGTAGGTTTATATATATTTTATTTACTAAAGTATTAGTTGAATTAGAAATATGATCCCAAAATTTGATTGAAAGAAGTTTGATTTTATTTTTTAAGGGGATTTCTGTTTAATTCAGATAAACAAGTCACGTTTGATGCTTTGCTATGTACTCCTAAAATTAAATTATGCAAGTGTTCAAAAGGTTCAGTATCTTTAAGATTACTGTGGGCTCCCCATATCTCACATCCGTATATTTCTTTTATAAATTATGCAAGTGTTCAAAAGGTTCAGTATCTTTAAGATTACTGTGGGCTCCCCATATCTCACATCCGTATAATATGATTGGACTTATTAATGTATCAAAGAGTTTTTCTAACAATTTGCAAGGGTTGTCTAATCCTAGTGTTTTCTTTATTTTGAACCATGCTTTACGGCCTTTCTCCATTAAGAGCTTGGCGGAGATATTAATATTACCAGTCGGTATTTTAGTGTTATACCGAGGTAACAATAAGACTTAACAGTTTCAATTACAGTACCATTGATTTTAAAGCTATTTAAATAAGTTTTGTCATTAGAAGTAAAAATGATAACTTTTGATTTTTGTTTATTCACTTCTAATTTTCAGGATGAACAAAAATCACTTAATAAATCCAGCGACTTTTGTAGTCCGCTTTCCGGCGGTATTCGAAAGTAATATGATATCGTCTGCATATAAAAGAGAAGAAACTGAAGCATTTCCAATTTCATTGGGTTTTCATACTGTAGGGCAAAAACATGCAAAAATGCTATTTTTCACCTTTAAGGGGCCGTAACCCCTATGAGGGATCATCTGACAACTTCGACCACATGGAGACTTTTGAAGAACTTTTGATCCTGAAGCAGTAAGGAATTCATCTATCTCTTATACTTTCTGAATTACAAGCCAAAAACAGTAGTCTGACCCCATTTTCTATTTTTAGCCAGGGCGGTCATGTTTTTTGGCGAATCAAAAATCGAAACACAACTTTTATGCAGGACACCCTAAGGATCAATCACACCAAGTTTCATTGAATTCTGTTCAGTAGTTTCAGAGGAGAAGATTTTTGAAAAATTGTTAACAGACGACGACGACGACAGACGACGACGGACGCCAAGTGATAGCAATAGCTCACCTGGACCTTCAGTCTTCATATTTATATAGTGTTTGGTATTCTAAAATTTTGGTAGAGCGCCTCTGATGAGTCTTAAATAGACGAAACGCGCGTCAGGCGTAGCTATATTTATTGTCTGGAACTTTGTTGTAATTTATATTTGTGTATACCATAACCCCAGGGGTCTGTATACCAAATATCAGATACCTAGCTATAATATTCTACTTTTCACTTAACTCATTCTCCACCCAAAAATCATCTATGTTCACAAAGTCGCTGAACTGTGAAAATGTGGTCAGGGTCACACAACATGGTGTCTGTTGTGTAGAACTAAACCCTAAGTGTCTGTATACCAGATTTCAGATGTCTAGCAATTATACTTTTTACTTAATTTATTCTCCACAAAAGTTTTAATTGTCCCAAAAATCATCTATAAATCCACAAATTCGCTGAACCATGAAAATTGTGTCTAGGTCACAGGATATGGTGTCAGTTGCATTGACCACAACTCCAGGTGTCTGTATATCAGATATTAGATGCCTACCTATTTTACTTTTCACTAAATTAATTTTCCATAAAAGTCTGACAAAGAAAATCATCCACGAAGTCACTGAACCCTGAAAATGGGGTCAGGGTCAAATGGCATGGCAACAGTTGCATAGACCATTACTTAATTGTCTGAATACCAGATATCAGATGCCTAGCTTTTATACTTTTCACTAAATTCATTTTCCACTAAAGTTTTACAAAGCAGATTTTTGGCCCCAAAAATCATCTAAGTTCATAGAGTCGCTGAACCATTAAAATGGAGTCAGGGTCAAACGACATGGAGCCAGTTGCATAAACAATAACCAGAATTGTCTGTATTCTACATATCTATTATACTTTTCTTGTAATCCATTTTCCACAAAAGTCTTACAAAGGGTTTTTTGGCCCAAAAACTATCCAAGTTCACAATGAAAATGGGGTCAGGGTCAAACGGCATGGAGCCAGTTGCGTAGACCATAACCCCAACTTATATTATACTTTTTAGCCGAGTTGCAACGAAGTTGAACTTGGCTATTGTTATGATGATGGCGGGCGGCTGGGCGGGTGTGCGTCAACAATTGGTTTCCTGACCATAACTCAGAATGTTGTGAACTGATTTTAATGAAACTTTGGGATATTGTTACATACCATAATAGGAACTCTATTGATTTTGGAATAAATCCGTTCAAGGTCAAGGTCACAGCAACAGAAAAACGTTAGAACAGTTCTTGAATTAGTGGTTTCCGGACCATAACTCAAAAGTTCTCAACAGATTTTAAAGAAACTGTGGTATATTGTTACTAATCATAAAGGAGAAATCTTATTGATTTTGGGGTAACATTGAAGGTCAAGGTCACAGCAGCAGAAAAACTTTTGAAAAGGTTTTGGTTAATAAAATGGCATTGTTGGCACAGGATACGGTTATGGCAAATTTGGACAAAACCGTAACAATAAGAAATTCTTATTGTTACGGCAAAGACGAAAATCGGGAACGGATGACGGTACGAAGACCGAATTATTTACGACCGTAACAATAAGAATTTTCTTATTATTACGGCAAATCGATATTGTAACGATGTGAAATAAAAAGTGACATAACATTTCTAAATTCATATAATACAAGAGGGCGAGGGCGAAAAATTCTTATAATCTAAATTTAACTCAAAGTAACTTATGAAACATGCGACACAACCAATATGTGGTTTTCGGTTTTTATTTTATTTCGGGTGAAACCATTCAAGGCATTCATCTCAGACTACGGATGTCGCAGTGTGGACATGCGTGCAGCAAACTGTGCAGTGGTTCAATTCTTAATTTTTTCCTTAGATCAACACGCATTTTGAGTTTCCCGTTGAGTTCCTTCCATCCTTCGGGGTAAAACCGCTTTACTCGACTTATGTACATAAAACATGTAAATGTTTTTGCCAAAGATTTGTGTCGGCAAGTCTTTTGCCACAGTTTAAGTTATGTTTTCGGTAACGATTTTATTGCCATCAATAAGAACAAGCGATACTCTTACATTTGTTTTAAGTATTTTTATCCTATTGAGCATTATAAAATGTTAAAAGCTGTGGAAAAAGTTAATTATAAAATATCTGTTTGGTAAATCTCTAACGCGAGATTTGCCGTAATAATAAGTGCCGTAATAATAAGAAAATTCTTATTGTTACGGTCATAAATAATTCGGTCTCTGTCCCGTCATCCGTTCCCGGTTTTCGTCTTTGCCGTAACAATAAGAATTTCTTATTGTTACGGTTTTGCCGTAATCGTATCCTGTGCCTAATAAAATACGGCAACTCGGCTTTGGCACCCATGTGCATATTGATTTTCTTGTAATTCATTTTCCAAAAAAGTCTTACAAAAAAGTTTACACCGTCGCCGGAAAGTAATACCTATATGTCTTGTGTTTAGCGACAAAAACTATTGTATGACCCCCTGTTCTTTTCAACAACGGCGGCAATGTTGGTTAGCCGGCATGCATAAATTCCACAAACTTGGTAGAGGACATCCTAAAGATCCAATGTACAAAGTTTGAAAGCAAGCCCTTCAGTGGTTTCAGAGAAGAAGATTTTTTAAGTTAACGGACGACGGACCCAACCTGACCCTGCTAAAAACTTTATAAACACCTAACTGCTCTACAGCATGTCCTGACTACTAAGTACTATACCAAGTTTAGTTCCAATTGGACTTTAAGTGTCAGAGTAGTTAACGTTTCAATGTTATTAAGAAATGCTGTGAAAATGCTCAATTTTGACGTTCTACGGGCAATGACTCCTAAAAGGAAAGGCCCTACAACGTTGACCCTATCACTTAACTAGATCTTGATGTGCTTAACAATATGCAATTTAAAATTTTCAAATATCTTGTATAATTTTCAAGATATAAAGCTATACAGGTGCAAAATTTGCAAAAAAAAAATCCACAAAAAGGGCAATAACTCCTACATGGGTTGTTGGATTTTCTTCAGAATTTCAGGGTATGTAGATCTTGAGGTGCTGATCACTTTTACTCTATGCCAGAATTTTGATTTCTGTAGTCATTTTTTGAGTTATTTGCAATAAAAACAGCATTTTACCCCTATGTTCTATTTTTAGCCATGGCTGCCATGTTTTACAACAAATAAAAAATCCCCACATCAGTTCTAAGCACCGAATGCTAATGAACAACCATACCAAGTTTGGTTGCATGTCAGAGGAGTTAACGTTTTAATATGTTTACGGACGGACGACGGACAGAAGACGGACGGACAACGGACGGAAGACGGACGCCAAGTGATGACAATAGCTCACATGACCCTTAGGTAAGCTAAAAAGCAAAAAAGTACCAATGAAAGACAGATATATAAATAAAGTATAATTCAAAGTTTCCTAACATGCATTAGGCACACCACCTTTTAACATAATTGGAAAAAAAATCCTGCAAAAATACCTATCTAATGCAAATCAAATATAAGAACATTCATTAACCATGAATATAAAACCCACAAAAACTTTTCATGTACCTTGTGACACAAAAGCAGCAAAACTTTACCCACTGCGAATATTGTAGCTTCTCCGGATTTTAGATTGGCTATAAAACACAGAATATTTTCAAATTACTTGTTATCACAATTCACTAATATCACATAGTAAGAAGTATCATAGATTTATTCATAACATATATAAACATGACAAGTTACTGCTATTGCACTAAAATATGCAAACAAAAGGATTATAGCACTATATCATAAAGACTGTTCCAGAAAACAATTTCAAACAGAGAAACTCTATATTTTTTAAGCCCTGAAAACAGTTCTCTTAACAAGAATGCCTTCAAACAAACAATACACCCGGTTTCTTCTCTTTTTTTCTAGAACAGTCCTTTTTGATAATTGTTAGAGAGAAATAGACCATATAAATGCACAAACATTCTAATTATATCATTAACACTGTAAACATAATTTACCTGACCAAAAAAAGTGACTGGATTTCTATTTGATATTGGATAATGCCTGATCCAGCATTTGAATATGCAGATTTTTTAGACATTATATTATAAACTAATATAACTTGATATGCTTTAAAAATAGTTTAGCCATTATCTATTTAATTTACACAATATATATCCATTTAAAAGGAAATGTAATCAAAACACCAGGGAGGTGTGGGTCACACTTTTAATGTAACGTTCACCAAAAAAATTTAACAAGCACTCTGAGAGTATTTCAATACATAGTCCCCTACCTGCCTCATATTCCAGACAATGTTAAAATATTGTGAAACAAATCAAAACCTCAACTTTCATTATTTACAAGTGATAATAATTAAGTGCTTTTCTCTGTAAGAATCCGGCAATGAGTGAATCATGATTTAAAAAACACTTAAGTTTGACTGTTCAAAATGCTTAAAAAGTAACAAAAAATGCATTGGAACTACTCAAAAGTGTCAGAAATTTGTGATATATTTTGGTTGAAATGCATATAAAATTTGAATCTCAGGGAGATAACTCGTGTCAAGTCATACTAAATCCCTATCATTGTAACAAAATTTTTTCTCCATCCTCTGACACCAACTGGTACGATTACACAATTATCCCCCTTTGCTTTACGTTGACCACAAATATAGTTCCTATTAAAAATAGCGCCTTAGAAAAGAATTTGCTTCAATGTATTCTCTTTAATTTTTGTAGTTGTTTTTGGTCTCATTTCAAAGGAAAGGGGTCTAAGAGCACTAGCAAGATGTTTAAGAAATGAAGTGAAGATGCTTTATGCGAATTAAGATGACAAAAAGGGGGGATTTTTTCTTTTCCGAAGCTCTCAGAACTGACCCCCTCTAGGGCCTTATAGTTTTCACTTGTCAAAAAAGTTGAATATATGTAATTTTTTTTTTTTTTTCCAGTATTAAGGGCATATTGGCCATAGGTACAATATAGCTAAATATAAAGTATTTATAGCCATAATTTTTTTCCTAAAGTAAAATTTCACTATATGGAACAAAGAGGGAAAATTAATTGTGTACTCAGGCCAACTAATGATTGTTTCTTCATTAGAAGGCTATTTTGAATGACCATGCGTTGTCAAAACCGTGTGTTTTTAAAATCATGATTTAAACATTTTCGATTTTGCCTGATTCTTATAGTGAACTGCACTTAAGTGCAGAAAATAAAATTTCAGTCAATTTTCAAAATCCAAAGGGCCATAACTCATGTAAAAATTTGCAGCTGGCAAAAGAAACATGAACTTGATCTGTAACTCATCATGGTAGACTCACATACCATAAATCAGGGCTGCTCTCCATTATGCTGTTCATACCGGTTTTATTTGTGTTGTCACAGGTCTCATCTTTTGATGCAAACTGCTTGTGCAGGACCAGGACATGGAACAGGAATATAAAGTTAAACTGGTGTAAATTGCATAATGGAAAGCCACCAGTACTTCATCTCTAAGCGTTCAGAAAAAAAGCGCAGAAAAGTTAAATTTTAGCGAAATTTTTATGGGTCAAAGGGCCATAACTCCTGAAAAATTTTGTGGACCATCGCCTAACTCAAATTTGATCTGTAACTCATCATGGTAAACTCAATACCAAAAATCATTTCATTATCTATAAGTCTTTAGGAAAAAAGTGCAGAAAACAGAGATTTTAGTGAATTTTCAAAGGTTAAAGGGCTATAACTTCTGTGAAAATTTGCGGACCATGAATCATATACCAAAAATCATATTATTATCTATAAGCATTTTAGAAAAATAGTGCAGAAATCTGAAAGGGGATGGACAGAGCGCAAATCTATAGTCTCCTTAAGCTTTCGCAGGTAGGGGACTAAAAACAGGAGTTAGTCAACTTATATTCCTTTGAAGAGATATTATTATGTTTTTGTTTAATTTAACAAACAATAAAAGTGTCTTTCATTGTAAAATGTGTTCATAGTTTTATTTTGTGTTTTTCCATAAAGTTGCAGGAAAGCCTTTGTTGTTACATATTCAATACATCACAGAAAATGTTCCCAGTCAATTGCAAAGTGAAAGGAATGTTTAATTCAATTATTATTTACAGGCAATAAATGGGAAAGATATATCTAAATTATTGCTGACCATGTAAATGATATAACATCTTTGCATTCCATCACACCCTTGATTATTCTGAGAAAAAAATGTAAAAACTAATTTACAATAAAAAGTTATGCAAACACTATACATATAAAATGATATTTCAATAACATCACAAGGTCAAATGTTTCCATGATTGATACAGGTCAATCAAAAACTGCCCCACAATTTGGACACCTTCTTTGTCTCATTGCTAGGCAACACAATAGTCCAATAGGAAAAAACAAAATGGCACAGAGTACTCCAAGACATGTGTAATCTTCTTCCAATACACCAACCTGACAAAATATATAAAGTAAATACATTTCTTAACATTTTAGTACATCTTGTGTTCATGGTCAGGTTCAGTATTAGATTTATATATACACAGATATAAAGGTGAAGAAAGGGAGATAACTCGGATTGTCCTTAATTGAACAATAGTTGTAGCTTGATTGTAAAGCTTCATTTGTATAATTCATGTACATGTATGTTTATTTCCCAAACACATGGTTGGTGTGGTTTAAATTTCTTCTCTTTCTCTTGTATTACATGTATTAATTAAGTTTTTTTTTTCAATGGAATTTAATATTACTTTTAAATTAAGTATTGTGGATAAGGCTTGTATGTTTATGCATTGTACATGTTATGATATAATGCTGATTTACAATGTATTATTAATGAATTGCCATTCTTCAAACACTAGAGTCTCAATTAAATGAAATTCCTCCCAAATTGAAGCCCACCCTGTATTCAATTCATCAATATGTTTCACTATATGCCTATATACCAATTTGATAAAATCTCTCTGCCCAAAACTAGGTTAGTAAATGGCAACCTGCTATTTCTTACTTGGATTACTTGCTTACAATATCATAAAATGTGACTTTTTAATCCATGTCAACTAAGGCCACTAATAAATGATACTGCTATTTCCTTTATGGCAGTTTATATTGGTATCTTTGCTTGTTATATATTGCAGTAATTCACATGTATATTTGTTTTTATACCCAGTATAAGTAAAAGTGTAGAGAAGTTCAAATGATTAACTGTTGATTTATTGATCAAAATTAATGTGTTAAAACTAACTGCACTGTTGTTAGAATTGCATATATTTTGGAAGGTGCTTACCCTTCTTTCTCTTAGACATACATGAAAGCCAAAGGGTCCTCCAATATTATGCTTTAACTTGTTAAGATGTAGCCTTGCACATAGTGCATGTGCTACACATAATAACGACATACTATTTTCCCCCTGTATTTCTCAATAAAACATCTTTGCAAAATGAACTGATTTTTCTTCTTTTTTGGTTGGTTATGTTTTTACTCCTTAATGCTACATATTATTTTAACACTTACCCTGCAAGCAGGACACCCACCAATGACAACAACTTGTGTAGGCTGATGTCCAGGTACCACAATCTGCTGAGATGAACTTTGGCCCGAGTATCCAGCTGGGCCAGTATACCCCCCTCCTGGGTAGTTAGGATTACCTCCCCCTTGTTGTGGAGCATATCCAGGCTGTGGTGGGTATGAGATTGGGTTGTATCCTGATGGGTCCCGTTGATAGTTTGGATCATAGGCACCGGCTGGTTTGGGCTGTTGATCACTGTAGGCCCCTACTGGTGGAGGAATGGTCCCATAGGCTCTATTAGCTGAAAACAGGCAAAAAATATATACATATTATTAACCAGTTGTGTTATATTACATATCAAAGTCCTGGGTTTTATATTTTTAACATTTCTTGCAAAATTAATTTAGATTAAAATGGCCCAGTCTTTAGCATATACATTGTATGTATTTATTCACACATGTAAGTACAGGCTGAGATCTTTATGGCAAAGTGTTAAGGAGAAGACTATTAGCCAAAATTTGGTTTCAATTTGAGTTTGTGTTCACTGTTGTTGATCCTTTTTAGATGGTTTTTTTTTGTCGGTTTTTGTGCTGTTCTTGTTTCATTAATGAGGAAATGCTGTTAAAATGCTAAATTTTGACGTTCTAAGGGCAATAACTCCTAAAAGGAAAGGTCCTACAACGTTGACCCTGCATTGTTGTTTGCGTTTACTGGTTTGTTTGACCTTTCAGACTTTTTGCATCTGAAAGCCCTATCTCAGTAGCTCTATGGTAGATTTTCACCTAATAACTTCAAATTTTGAAATCACAAAAGAAGAAGTTTATAATGATTGTTTTCTTGATTTAACCATGAAAATACGATTTATCCTAAATATCAACATTTTATTGTACATGAAATAAAACTTGATATTAAGGATCAGAGATGGCGCCAATTACTTTCAAAGTAATTGATTAAATTACAATTACTTTGATAATTACATGCATATTATTAAATTAAATTAATGATTTCAGCAATTTTGAAAGTAATTGATTAAATTACTGATTACTTTATATTGTAATCATGATAACATCTGATTACAATATATTAAAGTTCAGAAAATATGTGACCTTGCATACATGTACTTCATGTACATTTATATTAGAAATCTGAAAAGTCAGGTAGGCCCCTGTTAAGGAATCTAAGTTTTTTCCAACATTATTTGATGGATTTGCATACAAATTGAATATGAAAGTCTTCCAATGGTACAGAAACTGGTCTCTACTACATATAGTTTTTTTAAAAGTGCACAAGAAATTGTTGATAGACAGACAAAGTGAAAACTTTAGGGCTCATGCAGGCATCTTCAAAAGAATTCTATCAAAGAAACCTTGGTAAAAAAATAAATCAGTAAGGTGTCCCTAATTATCTAGTATATAATGTTGTACACACTGTATATATTTCATTTCAGTATTTCCTTAGTATGCTTATTCACATTTTAATAAATTATCTTAAAATCATAGTTTTTCAAATTCCAATGCTAAATTTATAATGCAGCTATATTTGCCCTAAGGAACACTAAGTTTTAAAAAGGTGTAATGTAATGAACAGTCATGAAAACACTCTCTAAGTGGCTTCTGTCTCATTATCTGTCAATGTGACCATGGTGAAATTTCTAGAGAGCAAAATTGGCTTCAAACTTACAATCCTTTGATATTTCTAAATGATGAATATGCACATCAATGAACATCAAGGTTAAAACATAAATTGTTAAAATTCACTTTAATGTTATGTAAACGAGCACTTACATGCAATTTTGAAGATGCATTATGTAACTTTGCATATATTAAAATTTAAATTCTTCATTTTAGTTTACAATACATGATTTAAAACGTATGTTGTCATGATTATGACTGAAATATTGTCGACTGAATATAAAACAAACAACAATCAATCAATCCAGTATCAGACTTCTTCAAGTCATTCAATTTGCATTGTATCAATCAGAGTGTAATCAGGGTTACAGGGCATTTTTGAAAGAAATTCATTAAATTGAATTACATGTAAACTGATTTTTGGCTGATTACTGATTACCGTAATACATGTACTTGAAAAATTGTAATCAATTACAGCTGATTAATGATCATGATTACAATTACCATTACCTCATCTCTGTTAGGGATAATAAAGAAGTAATATATGCATGACACAAACCTGAATACATGTGTGTGTAAAGTGGTACACATATATACATTTCTTATAATGCTTTTCCCCACCTTAACAGACAGGTCTAGAACATTCATGTTTGTATACAATATGTTTATTACTGTGAGATATGGACACCCCTAACATGAGTTTAATGACAGAATTCTTAGCAATATTCATATTTATGATATTGTTAATATGAAATTAACCAATTTAATTAGTATCACACTTGTGAACATTTTTATATATCTAAAAATATCCTAAATGTATACATGTATGTAGGAACATTAAAAATTACCCTGTCCTTGTAATGATTCCCTCTCTGCGTATGGTGGAGGTTGGTTGGACATTATTGGTTCATCAGTGCTCCTAAATCTAAAAAAAATATATATAAATATAAAATTTCTGACAATATCAATGTTATAAAATAAATATTGTACATGCTGTAGTAGAAATATAACTATGAGTGTGATTATTTCAACTTCTCAATCCAACACCATTATCATACCAGGCCTGTTCTTTAATCAACAAATTATTGTAATGTAGTATCAGGGATAATTTTAAATACATGAAATAGGTAAACTTCATAATATTTTATGTCTATAATAAAAACTACTGAATCTATAGACACATGCTAGAGAATGAAATAGAGCCAAGAATCTCTAATTGAAATGTTATTTTTAGACCTCAATATAACACGTACTTCCTTGTTAGACATTATTTTATACCTCCTAAATATTAACATTGCTTGCAACCGAGCCTTCCTTTTCTAACAGTGAAATGGATAAACATGTACAGTGGGGGATTCAGAGGGGGGCCTAGGGGGCGTAGGCCCGCCTTTAATTGAGAAATTATATTTTTTTCTGTATAAAATTGAACAAGCAACTACAAATTTTCATCAAAATCTTACATTTTTTAGCAATGACGCCCTCCCCCTTTCACGAACATCTGGATCCGCCTTTGATTAATCAACAATGGAAACTAATTTGATACAGATTTTGAAATAATAGCTTGACTGCCAGCCCGAGACTGGTAACTTTATGGCAGGGCTGACATGAAAATTTGACTGGCTATACATTTGTATATACTGAACAAAAAAAGATACGCATATTTTTTATATTTTTCTAGTTATACCATTACATCGAAAATAATTTTTCATTTATTTGATAATACTAACAACCAAATTAATGGTATCATTTAACAAATAAAACAATCAGAATGTCTGTAGGAGAAAATTGAGTTTACTTAATTTGTAAGTCATAACAGCAACAAATTCACAAAATTGCATTATATATTCTCTGTATTGATGGTTACATTAGTTATCATCACCTGATGCTTGATATGGGTCATTACAATGCTAAACGTTCCTGTAACGCTGCTATAAAATTTCCAAAAAGTGTATGCTTAAGCACATATGCATGTTACTTTTTGTAGCCAACGTTTTCTGGTTGTTGTTATCAGGTAGTAGCCATTTCATGGCAGCAAATTAATTTTCCCAAATTAATGGAATTGACACTTGAGACATTTCTTTATTACCGGAAGTACTGCTGATGTTGTTTCAACTTCTGGTTGCTGTGTTTTTACCGAAAATGTTTTACAGCGCAATTGTGCAGTCGTTACATTCTGCACACTCGCCTTAAATCAAATGAACAATTGGGTTTGTTAACTGATAAGTGTAGCAGTCCATAACCAAAGTTTTATTGAAATCTGTTAAGCAATAGTGACAGTGAAAGTTTGTAAAATGCAGTTACAAAAGCGTATCGGATAATCAAATGAATTTTTAAAATATCGTAAAGTCATCATTTTAACATACAGGACCCGGTTGTTCAACTTCTGGTTAAAATAACCAATTGGTTACATGTAACCATGGGTTAAAATTTTTAACAAGAGGTTAGAAAACCATAGGTTAAAAATGTGTTGTTCATCTTCATTTAACCTTTTGGTTTGATAACCATTTGGTTAAAATATAACCAACCTTTAACTGTAGGTTATTTATTCCAAAATTCAAATATATTTCATATATTTTGTTTTATAGTCGATTTGGTAAAAAAAATAAAACATGTCCTCCATTCATAAGGGACCATTAGTAAAACCTTATGTTTATTATTTATGCTAGAACTCATCCTCAGTCATTCTCAATAAAGTTTGCCATTTCTTAATAAATTGTGTCGGCAGCTATTTTTTTCAGATTGATGCTGTCAGGGAACTTAATTGTCACTCAGATTATCAAATGTGTGTATTTTGATAAAAACCTAGGGAAAAAACCGCTTCAAGATTGATAATTTGAGTTTCATACCACCCAAAGTGTCCTAAAAGTGCTAAAAAGTGCATGTCGCCGTTTAAAAGTGCAACATATGGACTATTAGTGTTTCGATAGAACACAAATTAGGCAGCACAAAAATAGCTGAAACTGTTTTTACATGCTAAATTAATTTTAGAACCAACATATCCTTACTTTCATCTTTACTTTTAATATAGAATTTTTGGTTACACGTCTGTAGTCCGACAGCCCAATAGTCCGACAACCCAATAGTCCGACAGCCCAATAGTCCGACGACCCAATGGTCCGACAGCCAAATAGTCCGACAACCCATTGGTCCGACAACCCAATAGTCCGACAACATACAATAATCCATGTTGATCGGACCGATATCGGATAAAAAAAAATAAAAAATTGTGAGCAGCTGTTAACAAATGAATACCCCAACCCGCCCACAATCAATCAGAAGAAATAATTAAGTGGTGCAAATCTACATTATATAACGAAGATTGTGTGAAAGTTTTATGAAAATCCAGGTGAGTCACTGATATATTTTTCTTGAGAGAACAAACTATATTGAACGACATCTCAATACTTTATTTTTTTTCAAAGTGGGCAGTTGTAAATGGCAGAGTTAATTGAGAATGACTGCCTACTTGTTTTCTAAGTAAAAGAGAGAAATGCAAGCCTAAAAGCATGATAAGAATCTGAGAACATATTTGTAACACTAAAAACTATTCCATAAAACAATACTAGAATCATGAGAATACTAGATAGGTTTTCATATAACATTATTACTGGCAACTTAAAAAAAAAACACATTAAAGGAACGCACCTGCAGACAAAACAAGGAAGTATTTTCTAAAAATAAAATGACGTCAAATTTAAATGACGTCACAATACAGTCACAATACATTACAAAAATAGACAATCCTATCGGACGTGAAAGACAACTCCTTTAAAATTTTCTACTTTCATTTTCGAAAGAAAGACACGCATATCATAGAAAAGAATTGTTCTGACAGGCTAGGCTTTTCTGTTAACCTCTGCTAGCCTATTCGCAACTTGTGTCCCGCAAGGGATCGAAAGTATTTTTTTTAATTTGTTTACAGTTGCATTGCTGTACTTTTTTTTATTAACTTTTATTTACACTTTTATGTTTTAGAGCATATGTTTGCTGTATAGGATCGTATAGTTGTGCTTATAGCGAATGGTTAAATATTTAACCCTACCCCATGACCAGGGTTAAATATTGCTAGTTTAACCTATGCTTTAACCATGAGTTAAAATTAACAAAAAGTTGAACAACCCACCATAACAATCGGTTTAAATTTAACCCGTGGTTACATTATTTAACCATGAGTTAAATTTTAACCATAAGTTGAACAACCGGGTCCAGGTAGCTGAACTTATATAACATAGTACATTAAATTTCATTTACAATATTAGAAATAAAAACCCAAATTATACATTTGATTTTCTTTTTGTTGTTGTTGAGTTTAGTAAAAACAAGTGCATTTTTGTAGAATTCATACATGTACATGTGACGGATCCGTGATGACAAAGCTGGAGATTTTGATTCTTTTGGCTTGAGAGTGGACAAAAAAGCGGGAGATTTTTAACGCTCCTTAAAATTGCATTTCAGTGTCAATTGCGAACAATAGCATACAGTGTGCCAAATATTTATGGCTTCACTGAGAAATAGATGCAATTGTTTATACAATAATCAGGCCAATAGACGGGTTGCGCATTTGCGGGATTAGTCACTGATTTAGCCAAACCAGGAGGAACTGGTGGAAAAACTGGTTCCAACATGTAATGGACGAAGAAAGTAATTTCTTTATTTCTGTTCAAGATTGATTTTTAATTGGTTGGAAATGTTGTTGGTGGGCTTATTTTTCAAATGATTTTTATCCATATATTGTATAATAACAGAAGAATCGTTGATAGAAAATGCTGTTCCCTTTGTTCCATGTTGAATGACGTCATTTTTCCTCCCCGTGACCCCTGATGACCTCGTCTAAATGACGAGTCAAATCCGGAACGGATATATTGTGCAACCCTAGTATTATGACAATAAACCTTCAATTAATACCTGAACATGTTAAATTAACGTTCTCCCAATTAACAAACCCCCAAAACACCGGAAATGTTTTGACTGAAGGATTTAAATGTCTATAAAACTAAAATTTTGTCATGTCTTGAAAAAGCGGGAGATTTCACAAGAAGTCGGGAGAACGGGAGATGGGTAATAAAGTCGGGAGATTTTGTCTCCCGGCAGGAGAATCACATGTATGAGAATTTCATTTCAGGGCTGGTTACTTTTTCAGCCAATTACCTATCCTGTCTGTAACAGTGAAATGTGTGGGTTTTAAACAATTACATCTGATTTTTGGTGGGATTATCCTATACTAAGGTACATGTAATTCCCACTGTAAAATGTGCATCCATTTATATTGCAAGTAAAAATATTATGACATTGAAAAAAAAAACGTGAAAAATTGTTGAATTTAGGTTACATGATGCTACTAATAATAAAAGCTTCCCATCCTTAAACCTTTAATCACATGTAATAAAAGTTTTCATCATCAATCCAGCTTCAAAGTTGGAGTTTGAGTGGTCAAAATATTTGTACTTTAGTTCTTTAATTATAATAAATTTAATTATACATGTAACTTGTTTATAAATTTACCTTTATTTTGAAATTAAAAGTCAGTATATTCTCTCTAAAACTTAAAAACAAAATGGTTTTGTGTAACTTTTTTTTTCACCTGACTTATGGTCACAAGACCAAAACAATAGAGTTATTTCCCTTATTCCCGGAAAAAAAGGAGGTTGGTTTAAAGTACAAAAACCGCCTGTTGTCGTACCCAAATTATATTTTTTCCCCAAAAATGATGGAAAATTCCGCCACTGTAAATTCAGACTGTCCCAAATTCTTTTTGGTTTTGGCAGACCGAAACTCAAATTTGGCTATTTTACTAAATTATCTGAATTTTTTTGTCAGACTCATTACTCAAGGTATTGGTCCTGTATATTTGATAAATTAATAAGGGACTGTTCAATATTTATCAAAATACTGGGCCGGTGCAAATTTTTTTTCATCGTCAAAATTTCTATTTGCCCAGCAAAGCCTAATTAAGAAAAAAGTATAGACCCAGTCACTTAACAGTAAAAAAAATCTTGTTGCCCATCAATATTCTTACCATAATAATAACAACAAAAAAACAGCTAAATAGCCTATCAAAAGCCTTTTCAAATTCAAATTCAAATATTTTATTGGACATGTTGGATAAAGCATTATAAGTCAAGTCATGAATACAAACACAGTTACATGATGTCATGGATGTCATAAATTATGTAATCAAATACAGTACAAACATCATTAAATGTATATGTACATAAATATGATAATATATATGAACGCGAGTCATCACATAAAAAATACAAAAAAAATCAATATTGTATAGCATCTTTTTGCATCTATTTTTTTATAATTATTTAATCCTACATATTTTTAAAAATTTTGACTCTTTGAGTTATAAGCAAATGCTTTTTAATTTTTTTTTATAGAACAAGGGTTCAGGAGGCGATTAACAGAATGAATTGAAATGTCATGGGGATATGTATCTTTAATAAAAAGAGTAAAAAAATCTCTCTTATTGAATTATAAATAGGGCAATCAATAAGAAAATGAACTTCATCTTCTACTTTATCGTTATATGATTTGCAATGCCAGCATTTTTTTACATCTTATCATCTTAAAAAAAGAAGTCGCCCAGCGGAAGTATTTTTACAAAAATCTATTCGCCCAGCATTTGTAAAGTGCAAAAAAACTACGTGCCCAGTATACAAATGCACCGGCCCAGTATTTTGATAAATATTGAACAGTCCCTAAATACCTGAAGGGGGGGTAGGAGGGGGTCTTATCCCGGAATCCCGAACTAATTTTTACAAAATCCCGTCATCCCGACTTAAAAATGAGAAAATCCCGAAGCCCGGTAAAGTTGATATAATTTTATCCCGGAATCCCGAGCTCAAATTGTCCAAATCCCGGAATCCCGAGCTTAGATATGGCCAATCCCGGTGTCCGGAAAAAGGTCTTACCCCCCCCCCCCCCCCCACCCTCATACCTGGAAGATATGCTAAAATTTAACGAAAATGCCTGCAAATATGCTACTGACAGACATTTTTTTTTTTTTTTTGATTTAGGCAATTTGTAAAAGAACTGAAACTTTTAGACTGACATCAGGGATGTCCAAAACAACCAGTTTTATTTAATCCCTGCATTTATTAAAGTCGAACGTCAGTCACGGCATTTAAAAAAACTGCCTACTGGTAGTTTTACTACGAAAATTTTAATAAAATGCTTGAATAATGCAATGAAATGTCGTACAACAGAAGTTGTATAAATGTTGGTAAGCAGAAGAAAAGTAAACATGGTTATTGCCAAAATGATATGCTTATATCGGGGGATTTATCCATGATGGAATAATAATCACAGTACATGTAGGTGTTAAATTTCGATTATGGACTCTGTTTGTACCCTAATTGCTTATGATGGAAAAGGTTACCTTCTGCGATCAACCAATCCCTCCTTTTCCAGTAGCAGTCCAAATTCAAATATGCTTTGTGTCCTTGTCTCACTTTTGAATCCTAATGATGTTCATTATCATCCTTTCATATTCATCTTTCTAATATGGCTGAAATATCGTCGCTAGGAAGTCAAACTCCAAATCACTCGCACACTTCGGAGATCAAAGATTTGTTCAAGTCCATAATTATAAAGAACAATGCCGTTATTAAGGATCTTGGCTGACAAGTCGTTGCTTGTCACAAGTCAAGCTGTATTATAGTACCTGATGATGATGGCAGGAAAAGAAACATTTTGATTAGTATCTTTTGAACAGATTTTTTAAAACATGAAAAGAAAATTCTGGGGTCACCGTTGATATGTTAAAGCTATTTCAGCTATCCCCCGCCCAAAAAAACTGATATTCTATACAAATTATCTCCCCTTATTTGAAGTTCTAAAATTTCAAAATTGATAAAATGCCAATTTCGATCGTTCAAACTAAAGTAACTAAACTAAACACTTAATAAGGCGAATAGTGTCCAACAATTTCTACTAACATGTTAAGAATTTTTCATAATTCATAAGCCTAATTTTATGTCGTATGGAAAGGCCGTAGTGGATCTCCGCATTAACAATTTATTTACAATTGGTGCCCACGGTCTATGGGGAAATGTTTAAGTTCCATGTGTTCGACAATTCAATAATTTGACGAACATACAATTTATATTTCTAACGAGCGCAGCTTTAATGATTTTTGAGAAAAGTTATTTCATTTGATTTGCTTTGATAATTAAGTATAAAGTAAATGCAGTTGATTATAAGAGAAATCTTTTGCGGGGTTTAGTAAAAATTACCTGGATCGATTCGCGTGTTCCTAGTAGTGGTTCTGATCAAAAGGATTTTTTTCATAAGATCAATCTCAGAAAAATCATGCATTGTCATGATTGTTGAGTGTAGCTGTATTTTCTACGGACTTATCAAAGGCTTTACTGTAGCTAATCATAAGCTAATCATGTCATCTATGAACTCAATAAGTTGAGTGTCTCACGATAGACCTTCATGGAAACAGTGTTGGAGAGGACACAACATCACGATACTGTTGGTAACAATGTGCTTAAGCAGTTTACAGACAATGCATGCAAGTGTCACTTGGCTGTATGTGAAAGCTGCAAATTTCTTTCCTTTCTTCAAGATTGTGCTGATAAAGGCACTTTTCCAGATACCATGTATTTGAATGCTCATTGGTACCTCTTTGCTTCTTTGGTACTTTTCCAGATACCATGTATTTGAATGCTCATTGGTACCTCTTTGCTTCTTTGGTACTTTTCCAGTTATATAGAGTTGTCTGAATATTATTGATTATTAGGATTGCAGATATGTGCGTTGTTATTTCTTTGAGGATTCTTGGAGTAACATTATCTGGTTCAGGTGCTTTATGAGGATTAAGGCTCTGTAACAATTTTGTAATGCCCTGCTCTGTGATATTAATTTCTTGCCTTGTACAGAAAAAAAAACACACACTATTGGTATTACTCAGCCAAAGACTCACTCCTTATTTTCTTATTTTCTGTTTTGTTTAATAATAGTTCTCAATAATGATAAGCTTAAATTATCTTTATCATTTGAGTTCTGCATTTAATAAACAAATTAGAGGCTCTCTGGAGCATCGGGGTCAATCATTTGATCTTTGATGAAACTTACCGGGGAAACTTATTATTCTTTTATGTTTAGGTGTCAATATGAAATACTTTTAATTAATTGATAGAGCGAAATGAATCATTATTCTGCAATTTTTTTGATCTATAATGCAAAGACATATAATGTAATCAGCTTTATCAGCAATCATGCCATGCTGTTAGCAAAAAACAATGTTGGCCTTTTAAAGGGTCATAGGTTTTAGACACAGAGGTAGTGGCAGGCCCTACCGGGGCACGAGCCGGGACAATTATCGAGGCAGTCATGGTGGTGGACCTCATAATTAGCAGTTTATTGTCATATAAAAGATGAGCATACTTTTTGCATAAATCTAGTCATTGTTTATTGAATTAGTATACTTTGATATTGTCATTGTAATAAGTTTAGGGTAGACGTTATTACAACTCGATATATAAAATTAAAAGTGTTACAATTAGGTAAGGAAGCCTACTATTATCATTGTTTATATATTACTTTAAGTTACATCAGGATGATAGACTCATGTTTAAAAATATGTACTTGGAATGTTGGTGGATTAATTTCAGACCACTATGACAAATGTAATGACCCCAAATTTTTAAAAGAAATTAAGAAATTAACTTTGACCTAGTTCTGCTATCAGAAACTCATACAACTCAAACATTACAATTGAAGATTTTAACTATTACCCCTTTTGCCGAACAAAATCTAAAAATAACCGTTACTTTGGTGGTTTAGGAATATTGATAAAAAATAACGTCAAAAAGGGGATCAAATTTATGAATGATGGCACCTCTGAGTACCAGTGGTTGAAGCTTTGTAAGGAATTTTTTAACTTAAAGAAAGACATCTATTTGTGTTTAGTTTATTATGCACCAAGAAGCTCACTCAACGTACTTGAAATTATTGAAAAAGATATACTTGAAAAATATAGTAGAAAGGGGGACATTATGCTTGCAGGATATTTGAATTGTAGAACAGGGTCTGCATTTAATAGATTTTATCAGTAATGATGACACCACCAACATTCCACTTATTGGTTCTAACTATAATATTGACATTGTGTCAGAGGGAAGAGTCAGCCAAGATAGTGTCATTGACGCAAGAGGTAAAGAGTTACTAGAAATATGTATTGCCCACCAATTACGAATACTTAATGGAAGATTTATAGGAAATAGTAATGGCAATTTTACATGTTATAAACCAAATGGTTGTAGTGTTGTTGATTATATGATTGTATCTGAATCACTGCTTCCACAAATCTTATATATGCATGTTTCAGACTTTAAGGCAAACTTATCTGACTGTCACTGTAAAGTTTCATTAAAGCTTTTGGCACATTTTAATAGACAGATAAATGATAAGCTAATTGATTTTCCTAACCGATATATTTGGAATAGTGAGAGTACTCGGATTTTTCAAAACTCTTTTTCCCATCCAGCAATCCAAAAAGACATTAATATTTTTTTTAGAAGAAACAATTAATTTAGATAAATGTGGTATAAACAATGCTACCAATAAAATCCATGACATCTTTGATAGAGTATGTACTGTATCTTTAAGGGAAAAAAAGAAATATAGAAAAAAAAAAACAGAAATAAATGGTATGATCAAGAACTAACTGTTTTGAAAAAAAACATCTTGATGAAAAAGCAAATCTCATGTCTAAATTTCCTAAAGATCCTTTAATAAGAGGTTCTTTCTTTAAATTGAACAAAAAATATGCCAAACTTAGGGAGAAAAAGTAAAGGGAATTTAAACAACAGATCTTAGACAAACTGGATAATTTACATTCAAACAACCCTAAAGAGTACTGGAACTTGGTTAATTTACTTCGCAGTGACAAGACAGAGAAACCTGAAGATGGCATTGATGGTCAAAGCTGGTTTGATTATTTTTCAAATCTTTCTTCTATTCCAAATAATATTCAAGATAGAATAAAAGAAATAGAGACTAAAACAAAATTACTAGAAAATGGGATAGGTATATTTGGCCCTTTCGATTTCGAAATAACTCTAAAGCCATGTCAAAACACAAGAATAATAAGAGTCCTGGCCTTGATAATATTAGTAATGAAATGATCAATGCATCACAATCCTATATAAACCCAAGTCTGTTGAAGCTGTTCAATGCTGTCTTTAGGTCAGGTCAGTACCCTGAACAATGGTCGAAAAGTTATATATGTCCAATTTATAAAAGTGAAAATCCACTAAAGCCAGAAAACTATAGAGGTATAGCTATTAATAATAGTATTGGGAAACTCTTTAATATAATACTTGACAAATTTTTGTTAGATAATAAAGTAATACATGAAAGTCAAATTGGCTTTTCAAAAAAATCTGGTACCACAGATCACATATTTGTGTTGAAATGTATAATTGATAAATATCTAAAACAAGGGAATAAAAGATTATATACTTGCTTCGTGGATTTTCGCAAGGCATTTGATAGAGTTATCCATGTTGGAATTATGTTCAAACTTCTTGAAAGAAATGTTAGTGGTTATTTTTATAGAATACTAAAAAATATGTACTTAAATGATACTTTATGCATCAAAGTGGGCAACAAAATGACAGATTTTTTCACTGCCAAGGTTGGTGTACGACAGGGCGACGTACTTAGCCCTAATTTGTTCAAATTTTTCATAAATGATTTACCACAAAAATTGTTAGATCAGTCAGAATCAGTTACTTTAGATAACAGGAAAATCCCTTGCTTGTTGTATGCAGACGACTTAGTCTTGATGCCCGATTCTAAAAGATGTCTACAAAATAATATTTTGCAGGAGTATTGTAAAACATGGTGTCTAGATATAAATATTAACAAAACCAAAGTTGTCGTATTTAATAACTCTGATAAATTATTAAATGAAGAATTTCTAATTGGGATTCAAAAGATTGAATGTGTAAAAAGCTATAAATATCTTGGTATAGTGTTGACAAATACTGGCCGTTTTACAGAAGCTAAGTCTAAGTTATATGAAAAGGCATTAAAAGCCAGTTTTAAACTATATAGAGACATGAAGGTGGTATCTCCATCAATTAAGGTTCTCCTTCACATTTTTGATCATACTATAAAACCCATTTGTTTATATGGGTGCGAGAACTGGGGGATTACAAACGTAACACCAAAAAGAAAACAATCGAATTTGTATGAAATATACCAAGATTGGGAACAAGAAAAGCTTAACATGAAATTTTGTAAGTTTCTGCTAGGGGTCTCTAAACAAACTACAAATATAGCAGTTCTATCTGAACTAGGGAGATTCCCATTGTATTGTGACATTATAGTCCAAATGTTTATGTACTGGCATCGGTTGGAAAACCAGCCATCTGGGCTAATGCTATCTGCATACAACGAATATAAGAATAACACTAATTTGAAAGAGAACTCCTGGTATTCATATATTATATTTCTGAGTGAAAAGTTATGCATAAATTTATCAATATGCAAACGTTATAGCAAAATCAAGTTAAGATTTTTGTTAAAGAAGAGAATAAAAGAAAATTTTCTAGACATCTGGAACGAAATCAAAAACCGGTATGCTAAGGACGAAGGTAAATTAAACACAAATTTTACATTTAAGTTAAATTTTGATTTTGAAGATTATCTAAATATAAACAAGAGGCTCCCAAGAGCCCGAATCGCTCACCTGAACTACACAGGTACATATATTTGTAGATATTATTGTGCTTAACCATATGCGATTTAAATTTCTGAAATATCTTGATTAGTTTTCAAGATATTCATGATATTGGGCTTAATAAGAGTAAATTTGGCAAAAATTAGGAAAAAGAACAATAACTCCCACATCAGCAGTCAGATCTTATCGGAAACTTCAGGACAGGTAGGTCTTAATATGCTGATCACTTTTGATTCTTGCACAATTTTGATATCTGAAACCATTTTTGAGTTATTAACAAAAAAATGCAATTTACCCCTATATTCTATTTTTAGCCATGGCGGCCATGTTTTTTACAAATAAAAAATCTGAACGATAGAGTTGCAGCATATAAGCCATTATATAAACAAGTGTGCCATGTTAAGATGCAGTTGGTTTTACCGTGTCAGACAAGTTAATCCTTGAAATTCAGGGGAAAAGTAATGAAAAATGGTAAATTTTGATGCTTTAGGGGCCATAACTCCTACAAGAAATTGTTCTACAGCTTTGACCTAATAACATGAAATGAAGATCTTGATGTGCTTAATCATATGCAATTTGAATTTTTTAAATATCTTGTATAGTTTTCAAGATATAGGGCTAAAAAAGTGCAAAATTTTGAAAAAATCAAGAAAAAGGACAATAACTCCTACATCAATTGTTGGATCTTCTTGAAATTTTCAGAGCAGGAAGATCTTGAGATGCTGATCACTTTTGTCTCCCATCAAAATTTTGATATCTAACTATTTTTGAGTAATTAGCAAAAAACTGCAATATACCCCTATGTTCTATATTTAGCCATGGCGGCCATATTTTTTGACGAATCAAAAATCTGAACTATAAATTTGTAGCATTTATGCTATTCAACAACTGTGCCAAGTTTGGTTGAAGTTGGATGTATGGTGTCAGACAAGTTAATCTTTGAAATTCAGGGGAAAAGTAATGAATAATGGTCAATTTTGATGCTTTAAGGGCCATAACTCCTAAAAGAAATGGTTCTACAGCTTTGACCTAATTACATGAAATGTAGATCTTGATGTGCTTAATCATATGCAATTTGAATTTTTGAAATATCTTGTATAGTTTTCAAGATATAAGACTAAACAAGTGCAAAATTTAAGAAAAAATCCAGAAAAAGGGCAATAACTCCTACATTGGTTGTTGGATCTTCTTGACAATTACTGGGCAGGTAGATCTTGAGGTGCTGATCACTTTTACCATATGCCAGAATTTTGATATCTGTTACCGTTTTTGAGTTATTTGCAAAAAACTGTAATTTGACCCCTATGTTCTATTTTTAGCCATGGCGGCCATGTTTTTTTTTTACAAATCAAAAATCCGAACGATAGTTTTGTACACATAATGCCACTAAACAACTATACCAAGTTTGCTTGCAATTGGACTTATGGTGTCGGACAAGTTAACGTTTGAAAAATTGTTTACAGACGACGACGATAGACGACGACGACGACGACGGACGCCAAGTGATGGTAAAAGCTTACATGGACCTTCGGTCCAGGTGAGCTAAAAATGGAGAAATGCGGCAAACAGTGTCAAAATTCCGTATAAGTGATCACTCACTCAAAATTGAAACAGGGCGCCATGAACGCAAATGTGATTCCAATGGCAAAAATATAGTGCTTCCTCGCAGTGAGAGAGTCTGTCAAAAGTGTTTAACAGGGGCTATATAAGATGAAAAACATTTTTTACTTGTGTGTCCTATGTATGAAAATGATCGTAAAAGTTTTTTTAGTAATAACTGTACGAACTTTCCAAATCTAAATAACCTAAATTCTGATCAATTTTTTATCTGGCTAATGGTAAATGATGATATTAAATTTATGACCTCGTCATCAGAATATATAACCCTTTATTTAGAAAAAAGAAAGACACACTAAGTAACATGTTTGATTGGCTGTCTCTTCTCTTGATAGTTGTTTTGGGTTTTTTTTTTGGTTTTTTGTCCTATAATGTCCTAATTAAAAATCATTTAATCAAGTATGTATGGTTGTGTGTCTAATGTATGCATAATAATGTATTTGTTGTGTGAATGTTAATGTTGTAATTTTATATGCCTGAAAGGGCCCTATGATTAGGAAATAAAGTATTCTATTCTATTCTATTCTATTCTATAACACCTTAAGGGGTCATCTGACAATTTTCACCCAATAAAGAGTTTTGTTGACTAGGACATTAAGCTGACGGCTGACGGCTGACGACAAGAGATTGCACTAGATCACATGGCCTTTGAACCATGTAGAATTAAGGACTAGAAATAAAGCATAAAATTTATTTCTGATAACCGTAAACTTTAATGAATTTATCAGCATACCCTCTTTGTCTTCATCGTACAATGTTGTTCTTAGAGTATTTTGGCCTGATTTATGTTTTTGTCCTATATTTATTGGTTTTGAAAACTATTGATTTATTGGGGTATTTTGGAAAAAAATTACAGGGATATGGGATATTACAGAAAATTATTTTAAGGGATATTTGCGGATTTTGTTAAAGGGATACAGGATATTCTTGGTAAAACTTGCTGGGGTATGGGATATTGAGGACCCCCCCCCCTAAACAAGCCCAAGCATTCTACTGTTCCTTCAGATCTATGTTAAGTGCGGTTCTCTGTAAGAATCAAGCAAAATCGAAAAAAATATTAATGATTTTAAAAACACACGGTGTCGACGGTGAATTGTCATTAAAATAGCCTTCCAATCATTAGTTGTCGTCTGAAGTGTCAGAGGATGGAGACAAATTTATCTCAGTTAGAATGACAGGGATTTAGTATGACTTGACACGAGTTATCTCCCTTAGATCCAAATTTTATATGCATTCCAACAAAAGGCGGATCTAGGACCGGCGTACTCGGCGCCCCACCCCTGTTTGACATCAAAAATTGGTTAGGAACTGTATGAAACAAGAGGTCCCAGAAGGTTTTAATTGTGCCCCAAATTTGAACATATCTCAATTTCCTGACAATTTTGAGTAGTGGCAATGCATATTTTTCTTTCAACTTAAACCTTAAATCCCTTTTAGGAATTGCATCAATGAAATAACCAATAGCCAACTAGTCCGGCCGCGACATTTGCACCCAAGTCGGGATAAGCTCTTTAATATTTTCTACCAATTCAGGGATTGTTTCATTTCTACTTATAACTTTGCCCTGTAATTCACCTTTGAAAATAGCACTACGATTAACAGACCCATATATATGATACAAAGCGGTTTTTAAACTTTCAAAATTACGGCACGCTTGTTCGTTTTATTCAGTCAAAATAGTATACGAGCTCTTCCCGATAAACTACTAACCAGAACTAAAGCTTTTGTTTGATTGTTCCAACCATTTAATTCTGAAAGGATATTCAATTGTTTCATATATTCTTCAAAATTGTCAGTCCCGTGGTAATCTTAAGGGTTCAATTTCAAAGAAGAGGTTCCACGAGATGCACGTTCTACATTTTCTAACCTAACAATACTATTCTCATTTACACTACTATGCAATCTGTGCGTGTTTTGGTTCATTTGTACATTGCATGCATTTGATGAGTTTAACTTCATATCACTAGTAACCCATTTCTGACCTGAATCGGCCATATAAGACCAGTTAATTCTTAAAGGTACTGAAAAGAAATTTGTTTAGATCTGTTAAGACTTTCAGTTGTTGATTTGAATCTTCATCGTTCAAGGTAGGTTCAGATTCGTCAATATCAGTAAAGATGATTCACAGGAACTTGCTCTGCTCTATCAATATTTTGTTAAAGTCAATGTGCGGTACAAAAAACACGTGTCAAAAGTTGGTTCAGATGTGTTAAGATCATTTTTGATATGTTCAGATAGTGGACAGGACACATTCAGATATTATTCAGATGTTATTCATATTCTATGTAGATAGAATAGCAACAATTTTCAACAAGAGTTATACCCCTTTGTCAATATAAATTCACTGAAAAAACAACAAAATATTATTTTGCACATTTTTTAAAGGCATAGAACCTATCAATTTCGCAATTTTTTACATTGAATAAAAAGGACATTTATTAAAAATATACTATCTAAAACTTATATCTTTACCAATATAAAAACTCAAATTTTTGCAGCTTTCTATAAAGAATAAAAGAAATACTTTCTTGTAGGTTTTTTGAAAATGTAACAGTTTCTGCAAAGGTTTTACACTGTATTCTTCAAATAATGTGAATTTCATTATTTTTTTTAAAAAATGCCAAATTGATAGGTTTTATGTCTTTAAAAGTATTCATTTATTTATTGTTGTAGTCAATCATTTATTCATTGCTGTAGTTTAATTATAAACAAGGGGTTGCACTAAGTCGTGCTAAGCATACCCCCACTCGACCATTCAGAAAACAGGAAGTAGATGACCGACTGACCTGGAAAGGGTAGGCACAATACAACTCATCATGCTTAAGCTGTATACCAAATTTTAAATCAATCCCATCTGTAGAAGCCGAGAAATCTGTTACGAAAAATTGTCTATTTTTGACCCATTAAAAGTCTAAGTTGGCTCAGAAAACAGGAAGTAGATGATGGACTGACCTGGAAAGGGTAGTCACGGTATAACTCATCATGCAGAAGCTGTGTACCGAATTTGAAACCATTCCATCCAGTAGAAGACGAGAAATCTGTTACAAAAAATTTCACATTTCAAATTTTTTACCCTAAAAAGTCTAAGTCGGCTTGGAAAACAGGAAGTAGATGATGGCCTGACCTGGAAAGGGGAGGCACGGTATAACTTATCATGCTGAAGCTGTGTACCAAATTTAAAACCAATCCATCCAGTAGAAGCCAAGAAATCTGTTACGAAAAACTTCACATTTCACTGTTTTTTTCCCCTTAGAAAGTCGGCTCGGAAAACAGAAAGTAGATGATGGACTGACCTGGAAAGGGGAGGCAAGGTGTAACTCGTCATGCTGAAGCTGTGTACCAAATTTGAAACCAATCCATCCAGTAGAAGTAGAGAAATTGAACCGGACGGACGGACAGACGGACGGACGGACAGACAAACAGACAGACGGACGGATAAGGTGATTGCAATTTAGCCCCCTCTCTTACGAGTGGGGGTATAATAAATGATAGAATCACAGACCAGCAATAGTTAGTTGAATAAGATACCATACGTCTCTTTATTTCTGGGAAAACTAAAACAAAGAGAAAAGATTTGACCGTACCTCTGAAAATCTAAAGAAAACTCATAAGGAAATATTAAAGCAAAAGTATCTTAACATAGCTGAATTTAATCATGGAAGTATTATATTGTCAATATAATATATTGCAGAGCTCTGACTTCCATGATTATACCAATATTATGTGTATTTGATTGTGTAGACGTTTTCCGATTAGGCCCGAGACCAGTTATTTTTCCAAATTTTCAATGCATTTTCAATAGGCTATTATATGAATAAAAAAATTGTTAGTCACTCAAACGGAAAACCAAGGTAAAGGTCAAAACATGGGGATGCTAAGCTACTACTGGAGCCTATGCATACTAAGTTTCATCCACCTAGGACTAATAATTCTTGAGATATGGAGGTGCTCGCAAAACCTTATCATTGCTATTATATGTATTGAAAATTGTCAAAGTCACTCAACCAGAAAATCAAGGTCAAGGTCAAAAGATGGTGATGCAACTGTGCTAAGCTACTACTAGGGCATATGCATACAAAGTTTCATTAACAAAGGACCTATAGTTCTTGAGATATGGAGGTGCTCATAAAACCTTACCCAAAAAGTAAATGACGCCGGTAAAGTAGCACCTATGTCCCGCTCTGCTTCACAGGCGAGACAAAAACATCAGGAAAATCCATGAGGCCTATTTCTATTTGGCCAATTGTTTTTTATTTTTTATTTCATAAAAGTTCACAAAACTAATGGCTAAAATCAATAACATTATCCCCTCTATGCATGGAAACACAATAAGGAAAAATGGCCAAATTTACAGCAAGAAACTAGATTACTGACAAAGTCAGAAAGGGCCCCGCGGCAAAAAATCTAAGTGTTTTCAAAATAATATTAAATATGATTATAACCACTAAGGCATAATCCATGGAATGTGTATGAAACTTCAGAGCTGTATTGTGAATAGAGTTTTATAGTTCAAAAATTCCAATTCTCAAAATCTGTGATTTTTTTTCAAAAATATTAAACAGATTTGCACGAAATTTTAATATGCAAATCATGACATGCTACTTAGCAGCTGTGCAAAGTTTCAGAACTGTATTGTTAACAGTTTTTGAGTTTTTGTGTTCACAAAGTGCTATTCTCAAAATCTGTGATTTTCGATAAAAAATGAAGTTTTTTCCAAAAATATTTAAGAGATTTGCACGAAAATTTAATATGCAAATCATGACATGCTACTTAGCAGCTGCACAAAGTTTCAGAACTGTATTGTTAACAGTTTTCGAGTTTTTGTGTTCACAAAGTCCAATTCTCAAATCTGTGATTTTCGATAAAAAATGAAGTTTTTTCCAAATAATTTTAACCGATTTGCACGAAATTTTATTATGCAAATCATGACATGCTACTTACCAGCTGCACAAAGTTTCAGAACTGTATTGTTAACATTTTTTGAGTTTTAGTGTTCACAAAGGCCAATTCTCAAAATCTGTGATTTTCGATAAAAAATGAAGTTTTTCTTACAAAAATATTTCACATTTTTCCATGAAATTTTAATATGCACATTATGACATGCTACTTAGTAGCTGTACAAAATTTCAGAACTGTGGTTGTAATAGTTTTTGAGTTTTAGTGGTCACAAGAATTGTTGACGGACGGACAGACGGACGGACAAAGTGAAAACTATAGGGCGTCCGCATCTTCGATGCGGGGCCCTACTAAGGGGATATTTTCAATCTTGTGACTTATTTTATGAAATCCAGAAACCATACAAAATTAAAGTTTGTTTTTGCCTACAAAAACGATGTCTCCCCCCGTTTCCCAAAAAAGTTCTAAGTTCAAAGGGCCATTACTCCCACAAAAAATTGAGGATCAATATTTCCTTGTCATATGCAAAACTAAATATGGTGTCCTTCCTATATAACAAGTTTCATTGAATTCGGTTCAGTAGTTTCAGAGGAGTTGCAATGACAAGATGATAAATGAGGATTTTAAGCAAAGGAGTTAGTCCGATAAGGGGCATATTGGCCTCAATTTCGAGGTATGCTAATAGTACGGTTCGAGATGTATTTCACATTCTTCAATATATATTTTTGTTCGTTCAATTTCTTTTTCGCATAAAAGTAAACATCTGTAATCACAAAAGCTACGCAAAGTCGGATAAAAGAAGGGAAACTTGTAAATAAGTACTAAATACTTCATATTTTGGCAAGTTTTTGACGTTTTTAACATTAGGCGCATGCGTGTTCATTGTTCATCTTAATATATTTTGTGTAAAACAGTTAGTTACAACATATATATAAAGATCTTTGTTGAACATACATGCGCCAACATCTGTTTTTAGCAAAAACTACCGAAAATTTAACAGAAATATATTAAAAACGAAGGTTTTCTCGCATTCGACACATTTAATGGTAGAATCTCCAGACTTGTATGCAGAATTTGGCAAAAATAATCTAGATATAGTATTCTTCACTATTCTCCTGTACATTAACACTCATAAAATAATGTTCTGTCTGTTGTTGAAAATTCGGAAAATTGCAGGCCAAAATTGACCCTTACCGCACCTTCTCCTTTCTTAGTTCAAGGGGCCATAACTCCCACAATAATTTGAGGATCAGAATTTCCTGGTAATATGCACAACTACATATGGTGTACTTCCTATATACCAAGTTTCATTGAATTTGGTTGAGTTGTGCTGACTTCCTATATACGAAGTTTCATTTAATTTGGTTCAGTAGTTTAAGAGGAGTTTCGTTGACAAGATGATAAATGAAGATTTTCAGCAAATTCCTAAGTTCAAAGGGTCATAACTCTCACAAAAATTTTAGGATCGAAATGTCCTAGTGATATGCACAACTACATATGGTGTACTTCCTGTATACATGTACCAAGTTTCATTGGATAAATGAGGATTTTCAGCAAATTCCTAAGTTCTAAGGGCCATAACTTCAACAAAACTTTAAGGATCAAAATTTCCTTGTAAGATTCGCAACAACATATGATGTACTTCTTATATACCAAGTTTTATTGAATTGGGTACAGTAGTTTCAGAGGTGTTTTGCTGACAAACTTTGTGACGGACGGATGGACGGACACGACAAAAAACAATATGTCTCCCCACAAAACTGGGGGAGGCCTGAGAAAATTATAACTAAATATCTCAGGGGAGGCATAATTAAAGCAGACAATACATGACAAAAATGTTCATCAGGTGAAAATCTACCAAAAGTGTTTCAGTTGCCAAACCATAAAAGTTGTCATTTAAGAGTTATGGCCATAAATGAATTAATTGAAACATTGTACATTTCTATACAGATATAGAACATAGGTAATCTGCTCACCTAATTAAATAGCGAATTCATTCAACCACGTAAATGGACATGAACCGTCTTCCTAACCAGTATTGCTATACATTAAATGTAGGTCAAATGCAGCAACCGAAACATACATTGCCCTTTGTAATCCATAAGTGAAATATCCATACCAATATGGTTGATTCGGATGGTGGACCTTGTCAGTACCCATGAACTTTTTACATTCTTCTTAACTGTACACAAATGCTGGCTGTATCACATAAGCTCCCCCCCACTTTTCAAGGTGAGCTAAAAATGCAATTCAAATCTGAAAAAATAGGGCATCTAATAGGACATAAAATGATACCCTGCCACGATATTCAACAATAGTTAAATATATTTGTATAATATACTGTAAATACTATTTATATAGAGAGAGACAGAAATGAAATGGGTTATCTGTCTTTGACCAGAAAATGTCATCATCTTCAAATTTTGAAAATTTACAAAGTGGCAAATCTTCAATAATTTTATTTGGATCATCCTGAAAATTGAACTTGACCTGTATTTTATTGTACTCAACAGCTGTGCAAAATATCATTCAAATGCCTTTTCAAGTTATCATTCAGAAACCTTCAGGGGACGGAGGGACAGACAGACGGACCAACAGACACCGAAAAAAACTGAGGGTAAAACATAATACCTCGCCACTTTGCATTGTGTGGTTGGGTATAAAAATATCTCATGGGTTAAATAAGGTAAAAATGTCCACAATGTCGAAGTTAATGATCAGTGACTGTGAGGCATATGTACAAAATAAAATTTATCTGAACCATTCATCTACGAATCAATGACCAAGCATAAGCAGTACATGTTCAACAGACACAAGGAAATTCTTACATTGGAAATATTAAGTAAAACTGTCAAAACAGTTAAATTCAGTGGACTGTGACTGCATAGTCATATGCATAAATTTAGTAAAATGACAATCAATGTGAACCATAATGGAAATAAAGAAGTGGAATAGACGCTTGCGATAGCAAATCCCCTGGACTGTTAAGAGCAACAGAAGTCGTGACTCGTTCAAATGAAAAATCTAAATCAAGAAGAGTATATTTATTCATGGATGTTGATACATGCAGGTTTGACCCGTTCTATATTTTTACCTTGGTATATGTAAATACCAATGAATAATGTGAACCTTCATTCTTTTCCAAAAAAAGTCTTCATAATCATTGATTTTTTTTTCTAAAATAACTAACGTACTTGAGAACTTGATTAAATATTGTTGAATTGGGTCCGTGGTTAATTATATTTCAAGGTCTAAAACTGGGTCTGATGGGGGACTTAGTTCCCCTGGTCTCCTATACAAGGACACTTCTCTGGACCAACTGTTGGCTTTAAACAGTCCACAGATCCCTTGCCTTTGTGCTTACACTTCTTAACATGGTTTGTTAGGCCCCTGGGATCAGTCATCTAAAGTGCTTTTCACTCTTGAAAAAGTTTACCACCAACACGTACTGACCCAAACTGATAGTAAAAACTCATATAAAGGTAGAAAACAATTTTAGTAAAAAATAGGGCATCTAATGGGACATTCAATGATACCCTGCCAAGATGAAGTATTTTGTCATGACGGGTCATGGCGCCCCCCTTCAGACCCCCCTGTGGTACCAAATGATTTGTGTTATCATAAAGAGTATTAACATAAATAGTTATAGGGTGGGGATCCCAATGGTTTTCAGAATATTTAGCATTTTGATATATGAGGTGGGTTATGACCCCCTTCCCCCACCCCCTTATGGTACCAATACATTTGTCTTATCATAAGGAGTAATAATATATATGGTTATTGAGTGTGGATCTCAGTTATGGTATTCAGAATATTTAGTATTTTGTCATTTGAGTGGTTGGGGCATTGACGATGACCCCACTCAAACCCCCAATGGTACCAAACGATTCTTCTTATCATAAGGAGTAATGAAATCTGGGGATCTAAATGTTTTCAGAATATAACATATTTTGTAATTTGAGGGGACGGGGGGCATAACCTCCCCTCCTCAGACACCAAATGATTTGTCTTATCATATAGAATTAGGGGTATAAAAACTGCAGGGCAAATATCCCTAAATTCAATGTCAAACCTCCTCATCAATATTATTTAGGCCAATAAATATATCTATTAAAATGTTACGATCCTCATCATAAATGATATCATATGGTCGTGAATAAAACACTGTAGCCTGATCCACTGTCTGTAGATTCTCATTCTTTTTCAGTTTCTGGAAATGACTGTTTGATATTTCAAGCAAAGTAAAGGTCATCTGAAATTTAAAAAAGAAATGTTATTAACAAAAGGAAGAGAATATATGTATAGCACCTAAGGAATAGAAAAAAAATGATAAGTGCAATAAAGATGGCTATCTCCACATTTGATCATAATCAATCACCTTATATTTCAGATCCATATTGTGCTCAGGGTTTTCATCAGCCTTCTTATCTAAAGGAAAACAAATAGCATCAGGCTCACACCTGGTCCTTAAGGGTTTTCTATAAGGGGTCATCTGAAAACATTGACCCAATGGAGACTTTTGTACAGCTTAATGAGATGATGGTTTAAGCAAGCAACAGCTTTTCTCTATCTGCGATAGTTTTCATTGCATAAGGCAAAACTTGAAAAAATGTGATTTTTGACCTTTAAAGGGCCATAATCTCTATAATAGGTCATCTGACAGCACTGACCCAATGGAGACTTTGGTAGAGATTAATGAGCTGAAGGTTTAAGCAAGCAAAATCTTTTCTCTATCTGCAATAGTTTACTTCTTTAAGGCAAAAACATTAAAAGCACTATTTTTGACCAGCTGTCATCAAAGGGCCATAACCCCTACAAGATGTCATCAGACACCTTAGACCCAATGGAGACTTTTGTAGATCTTTTGATGCTAAAGAATGAAGTTGCATCAGTTTTTCTCTATCTTTTCAAGCTTTTTTATTTAGAAGTAAAAAACAGTAGTCTGACCCCCTCTGTCTATTTATAGCAACAGTGGTCATGTTTTTAACAAATCAAAAATGAAAACACAACTTTTGTGCAGAACACCCTACGGATCAATCATACCAAGTTTCATTAAATTCTGTTCAGAAATTCAGAGGAGAAGATCTAGATTTCTGAAAAATTATTAACAGACGACAACACCAGACGACGATGGATGCCAAGCAATGATAATAGGTACCCTGGACTTTCAGTCAAGGTGAGCTTAAAAAGGTTTCAAATTATGGACTGTATACACTTATAGTTTCTGAAACTGCTCTGCTTTAATCTTTATTGCCTTCAACTTACACAGTCTATTGTTCAACAAGTCGTTTTGTGTCCAATGAACACTATGCCCCACCAATGCTCTTAGATTTAAAATAACATCATTTAATCTAAAATTTGAGACTGTCGCTCTTACACTAAAATTCATTAAAGAACTGGCTTATCATTAGCCAGATTATCTTAAATTACCCATGTTACTGTACAATTAGCCTGTGCTTGTTCAATTAGCTTTGTTACTGTTAAGATCAAAGGCTCATTGAAGGACCATTCCATCAAAGTTTGGCATTTATTTGCTCAGCAGTTTTGGAGAACATTTTTTAAGAAACCATCTAATTTTTTCTATTTTAGTAACAGCAGTCATATTGGATGGCCAATCAACACCCTGTGTATTATTCTGAAAGGGGAATATCTAAGGACCATTTCGCCAAAGTTTGGTTCAAATTAGCCCAGTGATTTTAGAAGAGAAGATTAAAATGGGAATTGTTGACAGACAGACAGACGACACACTAGTGATGGAGAGATGATGGAGGACAAGTGACGGCAAAAGCTTACATTGCCTTTTAGGCCATGTGGGCTAATAAAACAAAATATGAGAAAAAAAATCAACATTTTGTCATTTAAACTATCTTTTTATCAAGAATCAGCAGCTAATCAATTTTCAGGAAATATAATGCAGATTTTTTATTTCTTTTTTAGTTTTAACAACTTTAATCTTTGGTTAACTTTATTGTTGATGATAAATAGGACAATAAACTATTTGAACACACTGGTTGCTATCACAACTTTTGTGGGAGATGAAAGGAAAATCTGATAATGAAACCGAGGCCTATAATACTAATTACCATTGTTCCATTTACAATTATTCCTGGCATGGCAAGTTTTGGTGATTCTGCATTTTTATGATACTTGTAAAGGTCTAAAAGTAATTTTCCTGCATGCCTCCCAAGGACTTTGTTTGTTAAATGGTCTTTAACAGTTCTTCCTTCATGATAAGTATCTGGAAAAGACTCAGTAGAATCATCCAACCTAGTGCTTTCCAATGCAGCCCGTAAAAGGTCCTCAGAATCTGTCCATGATTCTTGTTTCACCTATAAAAAAGTATGCAAAAACAATTCTGAAAAAGTTATCAGTTACAAATAATTGCAATATTTGTTTTGAAAGATAAAAAAAAATGAGCTCTACTGTTCGTGGTAGTTCAGTTGATAGAATACTCGGATAAATGTTTTGTACATCTCTAAAAGTCTGGAAAATATTTAATTATCATTTGGATACACATTTTTTACTCAGAATCTTTAAGCACCACATCAATTTAATGTTATTATCTGAAGATTACAGGGTTCAAAGCATTCAATGGTTGAAGACCAGTCTAGCCAATAGAGAACTATGGTTTCCATTCACATTTTCCTCATGCTGTCCGTAAATCTGACTATAACAACTACAACCATGTAAGTCTTATTTTTGTACTTACATGTTAAATAGAAAAATTCAAATTTTCTGGATTACTTTGTCTTCTAGTTAAATGAAGTGAATTTTAATAACCAAAGAATTTATAAACAAACTGTCATAAAATTTTTACTTCATGCTGCATATTTTTTTCATTGTTTCAGAAAGGAGATTATTAGGCCTTACAATAAATTCTATGATTCTGATACCATGAACAACCCTATTTTTATTCCCAACCAACCCCTCTCAGCCCTCCTCAGACAAGGATCCTAATACATGTAGTCATGTGTCTTCAAAAAAACAAGTGTGGACACACGAAGATGTCTCAACTGAAAAAGGGAGCAACCATTTGATTTTTAGGGGGGGGGTGGATATTTTCTTAGTCCTGAAACATATTGAAAGTCACTCAACCATGAAATTGAGGACACTCGGGTCAAGCTCAGGTGACAAGTATTGGACAGCCACTAAGCTGAAAATCAAAGAACAAATACATGAAGTCTAACTATAACAGTTACAGAGAAATGAAGTAAAATGCAAAAATAAGTTCAAAATCCCCGAAGCATAAAATTGAGGTCAAGGTTGGATCATATATGTCAGTTTGATGTTTACCCTCCAAGATGTATCTACAGACCAAATATGAATTGCCTAGATACTTTACTAGCAGAGAAATTAAGTTGAATCAAAAATAAGTCAAGGTCACTGAAGCCTGAAATTGAGGTCAAGGTCAGATGGTACATGCCAGTTTAGTATGTTCCCCTAAAGATGTATCTACAGACCAAATATGAATTGCCTAGGTACTTTACTTGCAGAGAAATTAAGTTGAATCAAAAATAAGTCAGGGTCATTGAAGCCTGCAATTGAGGTCAAGATCAGATGGCATATGCCAGTTTAGTATGTTCCCCTAAAGATCTATAGACTAAATTTGAATGACATAGATGCTTCACTTGCAGAGAAATAAAGTTAAAAGCCAACATAAGGCAGGAGTCACTTAAATGTAACATTGAAGTCAAGGTCAGATGACATATGACAGTTTGAAATGTACCCTCAAAGATGTATCCACAGACCATATATGAATGGCCTAAATACTTTACTTACAGAGAAATGAAGGTAAATAAAAAATAAGTCAAAAGTCACTGAAGTGTGAAATTGAGGTCAAGGTCAGATGACACGTCAGTTTTGTATGTAGGTGTGGTCCCCAAAGATGTATCTATAGACCAAATATGAATGGGCTAGGTACCTAACTTGCAGAGAAAAAAAGTTAAATGCAAAAACAATAGTTAACACTAAAGTATGTCTGGCCTGCTGGCATCATTGGAATATCTAGTTACATGTATTCAACTATTCATTCATATATTCTCAGCATTTTCCTGTTGACCAACCAAAATGATTTTTGATCATTATCATAGTCATTGAGAAAGAGACTAAAACTTAAAACACTGAACACAAAAAATCAAAGTGCGTTGCACTGCTAGGGTTAGGTTGCTGGTGCAGCCTCAATTAAGAACCTTAGTGAGAACACTCACATACCCCACATGTTCCCCTATTGGACTTACAATATTATCCTTGTCCTTGCAAAGGTCTACAACACCCACAATAATTTGTGAAAACAAAATCCTGGCAATATGCATAACTACATACACGTATATGGGTATGGTGTATTTCTTTTATGCCAAGTTAAGTAAAGTACTACATGTAGTTTTGTTAAATTGTGTCCAGTAGTACATGTACATGTTAGATAAAGAATCTGGATTTTTGGCATATTTCTAAGTCCAAAGGGTCAATTTACCCCCACAAAAAATAGCTGATAAAAAATCCTGGTAATATGCACAAATACATATGACCTATTACTTTCATACCAATTTGTACTTTCAGAAGAGTTGCGTTCACAGGATGTTTTATCAGAATTCTTGACAATTTTAAGTTCCATATTTCCCACAAAAATTAACCAATCGAAATGTCCTGGTAAGATGCACAACTACATATAGTGTACTCCATTCTTACAAAGTTTTGTTCAATTCTGTTGCAGTGACAAGATGATACTGGTGTCATGGGTGTTATAATTAGCTAAAAATAGACAAAGTCCAATAACTCCCATAACAAAGCAGTAAAGTATGCAAATCTTCACATCATGACCAACCTCCTATCAAATATGAAGTCATCCATAATTTAAGTGGTTTCAGAAAAGATGCAGTGACAAGATGATATTTTGGTATTTTAGCTGAAAAAAATCCAAGTCCCATAGGGCCAAAAAGTAGTAGCTAAGTTTACCAACACTTGACCTGACCTAAATTTTAACGCCTACCCTAAACTTTTTTGAGCATTTTCCATTTAGCATTGTTAGTCACAAAGCTGATCCCATAGGCTCAAGGTAAAAAAAAAGTAACAAGAGGCTCCCAGGAGCCCGAATCGCTGACCTGGTCTTGATGTCGACCCTATAGACATTTTAAGAGCTGAATGCTGACAACTTTGACCCTATGAAGACTTTTGTAGAGTTTAATGAGCTGAACATTTAAGCAAGCAACACTTTTCTTTATCTGCAATAGTTTTTGTTTTATAGACCAAAAACACTATTTTTTTAGAGGTAAATGAGTTGAACATTTAAGGAAGCAACAACTTTTCTCTATATGCAATAGTTTTCATTCTATAGGCCAAAAACACTATTTTTCACTTTTAAGGGGTCGTAACCCCTATAAGGATTAATCTGACAACTTCGACATCATGGAGACTATTGTAGAGCTAAATGAGTTCAACATTTAAGCAAGCAACAGCTAATATCTATCGGCTACAGTTTTCATTCTGTAGGCCAAAAACATGAAAAAAGTCTATTTTCTATTTATAGGGCCGTAACCCCTATAAGGGGTCATCTGAAAACTTCGACCAAATGGAGACTTTTGTACAGCTTTTAAGGCTGAAGCAGTATAGCGTGGCATCGGATTTCATCTATCTCTTATACTTTTTTATTTATAAGCCAAAAACGTCCACCCCCTCGTCTATTTTTGGACAACGACCACCATTTGTGCAATCTTGGTAGAGGACATCCAATAGATGAAGTGTGCAAAGTTCAAAAAGCAATCCATTCAGTGGTTTCAGTGAAGAAGGTTTTCAAAGAAAAGTTAATGACGACGACGGATGCAAAGTGATGTCAATAGCTCCCCTTTTGGTCCAGGTGATTTAAAAATGTGTCCATGGAACATGGATGCCCCGCTGGCCCCAAATAAAAAGTTGAAGTCTGGCAGTTTCTGAAAGTCACCTACGACATATAGTTTATAATACTGAACCATCCTACCTGGAATTTTGTAAACAGTATGAAAAGTACAATTTCAGATACCCATCATAAAACAGACAGTAGAAGTCAAACATGCATGACATGCCTGAATGTCTCTGGTTTGTCATACTGAACCACCCTACCAAATTTCAGATCTCATTTACACTTTCCGAGAAATGCTTGACGGAAGTCCATTTTGTACTTATGTTGCTGTGACCTAGACCTTCAACAAAATTACCCCAAAATCAATAATTTTGCTCCTCTTTAGAATAGTAATACTGTACCGAAGTTTCATTAATAATTCAAGAAATGTTCTAATGTTTTTCTGCTCTTATGGTATGTAATAATATCCTTTATAAAAGTTTCACTAAGGGGACGACCATTTGATTCTGAGGGGGGGGGGGGGCCTGGCAGTTTTTGTAAATAAATATTCTGGCCTGGCCAAAGCTGAAAATAAATATTCTGGCCCTCACCCCCAAGAAAATAAAATAAATATCCTGGCCCCAGATCCCATAGTATATTATAGTATATAAAAAATAAATATTCTTGCCGCGAAGCGGCGAAAAATAATTTTTCTGACCCGGAAAATATTGAAAATAAATATTCTGGCTCGACCGAAACTGCCAGCCCCCCTCAGAATCAAATGGTTGTCCCCTAAAATCAGTTGAGAACTTATTGAGTGATGGTCTGGAAACCATGCAATTGTTGTTGCCCGCAGTCATCATAACAATATAGCCGAGTTCAACTTTGTTGCAACTCGGCTAAAAATTCTTTAAAAAAATAATTAGCTTCCCGCTGCATGGGAATTCTACAGTCCTTTAGTACGTGTTCTCTTATTGAAACCTGCATCAGGGTTAAAACTGTCAGTGGAGTCAAGTGGTGACAATGGGGCAGCCCTGAAATGCGGAATGCAGGGTTTCAATCTATAATGCTGAAAACTTGATTGACGGACCGTGTTTAAGAAAGGCACCATGAACCCTTGACTGATACAAGTCTTGATAAGAGTAGAGATAGAATTCGAATGATCCCAGGGCTGCATGCGGCTAAAATCAGGGACCCTAGCTATAGGCTATACGGTCCCTGATTAAATTTCAGTAGCAGTGAAAACTTCTTCCTATCCCCGATTGGCCCTGTGTTTATATTTCCTTCTCTTTTTCATAAGTTATCATGCTCGTTATTTCATCCCTTTCATGTTCATTTCCCGACATAACCATGCAACTTCGGAGTAAAACACCTACGGCAATACAGACAAACTAACGTCTCCGGCTGCGGGGAAATTAATACTTTCCTGGGGCAGGGCGGCGTTAACTTTTTGTGGAAAGAATGTGAAAAATGAATTGCCTGTATGAATCAAATTGTTAACATTGTAAAACCAGGTACATTTAACCCTCTTTACTTTCAACTTTTATTTTCAAGTCCGCGATGTTTTTAATTTTTTGTATTAACGATTAGCTCCCTTTAATCTGAAGTCGTATATTTGATTGCTTGAACCAAAAATGACCGGATTCGTATTTTGAAAAAAAAAATAGTTGCCGTATTTTGGAAAATGTATACGTCTTCAAACGGGTTTTTATTTATATTTTTCATCTACATTGCTAATAATAAACAATATTATAGTGTTCCATTTCCGTTAATAATGTTTTTCATAAAATCAACTCGCGGCGTGTGCCGATTATTTTACAAAGGCACTGGATAGTGTTACCTGGAAAAGTAACAATAAGAAAAAAATTATTGTTACCTGACACCGGAAGGACGGACTAACGAAAAAACAAGTTACGGACGCGGACCTGTTTAAAGTAACAATAAGTATTTTTTTCTTATTGTTACCTGGCGTTATTGTTACCTGATTATATAATTTTGAATATTTCAGAATATTATTAACAATATGTACATTTCTTTATATATAATGTTTTTGTAATTGAAAACTTGAAATAAACAGTTATTTATTTTAACTGATAAAATCACCGGTGACTGCTTGAACTGTGGTCATGAAAATACATATAATGAAAAACCGTCTTTTTTTATATCGCCCCAAGTTAATTCATTTGGTCTGTTTTGCCTTCGGCACTAGGTAAAAAAAAAATAGCTCACAACAGATCAAAATGGCTTCAGAGGTACCGGTGGTGAATTTTTCAATTGGAGAAGATGCCCAGTGGAATTGCATGGTTTGTTCCGATGATGTCCATATTCGGGCCTCCATTGTTTGTGATGGTTGACTGGTACATGTATGGTATCATCTGTCATGTGTCGGACTTAAAAATCCACCTAAAGCAACCTACTTGATGTGTAGAAAATGTAACAAACAAGAGGCTCCCGAGAGCCTGAATCGCTCACCTGAACTACACAAATACATATATTTGTAGATATTATTGTGCTTAACCATATGCAATTTAAATTTCTAATAAGTGCAAATTTGGCAAAAATTAGGAAAAAGAACAATAACTCCCACATCAGCAGTCAGATCTTTTCCAAATTTCAGGACAGGTAAATCTTAATATGCTGATCACTTTTGATTCTTGCACAATTTTGATATCTGAAACCATTTTGAGCTATTAGCAAAAAAATGCTATTTACCCCTAAGTTCTATTTTTAGCCATGGTGGCCATGTTTTTTTACCAATCAATAAAAAGCTACGCCGAGCGCAGCATGATACGACCGCAGCAAGATGAACCCTGTACATTGGAGGCCAAATATGGATAGTCTATTGCTTTGGTCACATGCAGCCCATGGTGGACTTACAAAGCTTTTTTACACATGAATCCTATGGTGGACTTTAAAATGCATATTTGACACATATATATTTACAATAACATTTAATAGAAAAAAAAATCTTATTTCTATATAAATTCATTGACATTTTTGACACAATTTAGCTCCTTTTGGCCCTTTTTTAAAAAAAGGTTAGGACCACAAACCCTAAATGCAACAAAAAGCTTCCTTCAGTGTATATAATCACCATATTTAAACTTCATAACAATTGGCTGGCCCACTTCAGCTAAATTTCTTGTGTAAAAACCATTTGCCTTGACCAACTTTTAAAAATGGTGTTTTTTGCCCCTTCTACCCCTTATATCTCAAAAACAGTAAGAGATATTGCAAATCTGATTGAAAAATGCAGGCAGGGATTTTCACAAGGATTCCAATGAAAAAAAGATTTTGAAAATCAGACCACAAATAAAAAAGTCATTTTTGGGTGTGGCCCCTTTTGGACCCTCTGTAGCAATGTAACGGTTCAATATACATCAAAACCATTGACACATTTTGTTGACAGAATTTAATGAGGAATTCAATAAAAAAAGAATTTTCAAAATATATTGAATAATAAACATTCTAGAACAGTTTTGTCAATACACCCGTTTTAGCCCCTTTTGGCCCTTTTTTCCAAAACAGTAAGGGCCACCAACCCCAAATACAATAGGAACCTTCCTCTAGTGGTTACAAACATGATATTAAAATTTCATAACAATTGGTCAATATTTACTTTAGTTATTGCACGGAAACCAAATGTCCCCAGACGACGACGACGACGACAACGACCTCGACGAGACGACATCGCCATAACATTATACGATCGCAAAAATTTTGCGGTCGTATAAAAATCTGATTGATAGAGTTGTAGCATATAAGCTATTAAACAACTGTGCCAAGTTAAGATGCAGTTGGTCTTACCATGTCAGACAAGTTAATCTTTGAAATTCAGGGGAAAAGTAATGAAAAATTGTAAATTTTGTTGTTTTAAGGATAATAACTCCTACAAGAAATGGTCCTACAACTTTGACCTAAATACATCAAATGTAGATCTTGATGTGCTTAATCATATGCAATTAAAGTTTTTGAAATATCTTGTATAGTTTTCAAGATATAGGGCTAAATAAGTGAAAAATTTTGAAAAAAAATCCAGCAAAAGGGCAATAACTCCTATGTCGATTGTTGGATCTTTTTGAAAATTTCAGCGCAGGTAGATCTTGAGATGCTGATCACTTTTGTCTCCCATCAGAATTTTGATATCTGTAACTATTTTTGAGTAATTAGCAAAAAACTGCAATTTACCTCATGTTCTATTTTTAGCCATGGCAGCCATATTTTTTGACGAATCAAAAATCCAAACGATAGAATTGTAGCAACGCTATTAAACAGCTGTGCCAAGTTTGGTTGAAGTTGGATTTATGGTGTCAGACAAGTTAATCGTTGAAATTCAGGGGAAAAGTAATGAAAAATGGTAAATTTTGACCCTTTAAGGGCCACAAATCCTAAAAGAAATGGTTCTACAGCTTTGACCTAATTACATGAAATGTAGATCTTGATGTGTTTAATCGTATGCAATTTGAATTTTTAAAATATTTTGTATAATTTTAAAGATATAGGGCTAAATAAGTGCAAGATTTTGAAAAAAATCCAGAAAAAGGGCAATAACTCTACATCGGTTGTTGGATCTTCTTGAAAATTTCTGGGCAGGTTGATCTTGAAGTGCTGATTACTTTTACACTCTGCCATAATTTTGATATCTGGTACTGTTTTTGAGTTATTAGCAAAAAACTGCAATTTACCCCTATGTTCTATTTTTAGCCATGGCGGCCATGTTTTTTTATGAATCAAAAATCCGAACGATAGTTTTGTACACATAATGCTACTAAACAACTGTACCAAGTTTGGTTGCAATTGGACTTATGGTGTCGGACAAGTTAACGTTTGAAAAATTGTTAACAGACGACGACGACAGTTTATGTCAGTATCATAAAACCGTCAAAACAAAGCAGGGATTAAATAAAACTTGTTTTGGACATCCCTGGAAAAAGACAAAACCGGCAGACAAAAAATCATCACAACAAAACAAACCACATAACAACATAAAACACACACACATAACAACAAAACTGCATTCAGCAACGTGAACTCAAGTCGAAAGTAAGCAGTTCCTGCTTGCTATAGCACCCCCGTCGGAGACAGTAAAGACTTTTGTAGAGCTAATTGAGCTGAATATTTAAGCAAGCAACAGCTTCTCTCTATCTGCAATAGTTTTCATTCAATAGGCCAAAAACATGAAAAAACATTATTTCAGGGGCCGTAACCCCTATAAGGAGTCATCTGACAACTTCGACCCTATGGAGACTTTTGTAGAGCTAATTGAGCTGAATATTTAAGCAAGCAACAGCTTCTCTCTATCTGCAATAGTTTTCATACTATAGGGCAAAAACATGAAAAAACGCTATTTTTCACCTTTAAGGGGCTGTAACCCCTATAAGGAGTCATCTGACAACTTGGACCAAATGGAGACTTTTGTAGAGCTTTTGATGCTGAAGCAGTAGCGTGGCATCAGATTTCATCTATCTCTTATACTTTTTGATTTACAAGCCAAAAACAGTAGTCTGACCCCCCTGGTCTATTTTTAGCAACGGCGGCCATGTTTTTCCACGAATCAAAAATCCCCACATCAGTTCTGTGGGGGATACCCTAAGGTACCATCAGAACAAATTTGGTTCGAATCTGTTCAGCCGTTTCAGAGGAGAAGAAGTTTGAAGAAAAGTTAACGACGACGACGGACGACGACGGACGACGACGACGGACGACGACGACGGACGCCAAGTGATGGCAATAGCTCACATGGCCTTTGGCCAGGTGAGCTAAAAATGAAATAACTTGCACTTTAATTCGTCCTAATTCAAATTTCATTATTGTTTTCATGTGACTGTATCATGTGTATTAAAATGGGCTAATAAATAATAAACAAGTTAGTTTACACATTTTCAGGTAACAATAACGAGCGGTAACAATAATATTTTTTTTTATTGTTACTTTAATAAAATCAGGTCCGCATCCGTGGACCGGTTAATATTTTACTTTGACTTCCGGCGTCAGGTAACAATAATTTTTTTCTTATTGTTACTTTTCCAGGTAAATCCAGGTAATCGTAGCCACTTTGTTTTACAAAAGCACACCCGGGCTGGTCACGTGGTAAAGATTACAGGGTATCTGATTGGTTGTTATATTTCATTCAGTTTCTAATGCATTATTGATTAGTGTGCAACCTACGTGTGGTAAACATTAAAATTGTTAAACGGTACACAATTATTTACATCGCTTTATAAAAGGAAAATTAATATGCAAAAGGTTCGTTCTATGATATATAATTGAAAACAACACGTTGCTTTTACACTTCTACTTACAAAAGAAATACATTGGCGGGGGGACAGAACATCCCCCTTTTTTCCTCCGAAAACTTTTTCATTCTCAGGTAGATTTTTAGCAAAATTAACCTGGAACCCCCCTATAGTCCACAGTAGGCAGTATGTGGACCCCCCTTTCCGAAAATGTCTCTATCCTCCTCTGGTAAAACAACAGACAGTTGTGGACTATTTTATAGCGTATTTTTTCTGGTAGTTTGGTTCGGATGAATACATAAAAATCGCTACATAAAATTGCTTTTTCTAGGATTGCCTGTGCTTTAATATAAATGAGCTTGAATATATAGTCATAAAAACATTTTTTCTAAAACTTTTGGTCCAACTTTTTCCACAAAACACCAGTTTTCCAAAGTTTCCTTCATAGTCCAACCAAATGACCGACGGCATAAGGGTTTTGGTTGCTTAGCAACCTAACCCTAAAAATAAAGAAGGAAGGTGTCCATGGGACACAGATGCCCCGCTGGCCCTTACCATGAACTAGAAGTCCGAAAGGTCCAAAAATCGCTTAAGACGAACAGTTTGTCATACTGAACCATCCTACCAAGTTTCAAATTATTCTCATGTACGGTTCCTGAGAAAACCTTGACGGAAATTTTCATAGTCATGTTCATATATTTGCACTGAGCTTAAGTCCAAAACAGGAAGTAAATGTCTGAAAATCACTTAGGATGTACAGTTGTGGCAGTGGCATAAAAACAATTTGGCCTCTTCCCCCCAAACAAACAGATAAGTGATACAAATGTTATCTTGGAGAACCAAAATGTTCACAGACGACAATGACAACATCAGCATCATACCATTATTTTGCCATGGTATAAAAATCTGTCAATTATTATGTCTTACCTCAACAACAGATACTAACATGGAATTATGGTCATATTCAGATCTGACACCATCTTTGAACAAACGGATATCAGGTCTTGCAGATACTGTTTTTCCTCTTAAATTTTTCCAAATTACATTATCGCCATCACAAAAACATAGCCTAAAATATTCACAAAATAGGCATGTGCATAATTTTGTTCAAAATCTTTGGGTATAAGTGTCACATACCCTGTTCTAAACAGAAAAACACTGAAAAACTTAATTACGCTGATGACTATGCAAACAAAGAACAGTACACCTTTTCCATGTTTAAGTCAACAAAACTGAAAAATAATTATGTTAACCAGGTTATAGAACTATTTATCAGGTAGTTTGTTTCAAAGACATACTCTATATATCCTAGTTTTTTATGTTTACTAGGGATATACAAGTAAACAGGTGTTTTTCAGTGGTTTTTGGAAAATACTATGTTTCTTTCAATTGGGAAAATTTATCAAAATTTTCAGCAAATTGGAAAAATAAGACATTTCAGTTGTAAATTCTACAGAAGTATATTTGTTACAGTAAAAGTGTATAATTAGGAATTATACATAATTCCTGAAAATTTCAGTAAATATGTATAATTACTGGCCTCTTTAAGTCATGTAAGTTATTATACATAATTACTGAAATTTTCAGGAATTATGCATAATTACTAAATTTTTAAGCAGTAATTATGTATAATTCCTAATGACTTATAAAATGAAATATACAGCTGAAATTTTAATTGAATTTGTAAATAATATTACAAGCATTGTATGCACTTAGAAAGATTTGATAATATATTTACAATAAACATGATAAACGCACAATACATTTTATAAATATTATCACTTATTTTTGCATGATAAGTTGGGCTGGCATCTGCTATTGCACATTTGTCAGATTTTCTACATGCACATCTGTTTGTTTCACATCGTTTTTTTTCCACAACATACACATTTTGAAAATCCCTGTTTATGTACATGCCGAAACAAAGTAAAGTTTTACCTACTTATTTAATTACTTAATAATTCAGGCCAGCTCGTATCTGATTCTTTCCTTCTTCTTAATAGAGTGATCATAGTGACCAGAATATTATGACTGTATTATTCAGTTTAGTAATTTTCTTAAAGAATTTTGTAGTTTCCAAATCATTTAATCATGAAAAAATACGAAATTTCAAGAGAGAAACTGAAGACATCACGATCAGAAGGTACTCTGCATGCATGGTTACAACTACAAATAATGATCCCATCCGTACCGAATTAATAGAGGAGTAAATTGTGCATTTCTGAGATTTAAGATATCAAATAAAAGATGATTTAAATGATAAATAAACAAGGAAATGTGTCAAGATGACACTGATGCCCCGCTGGCAAATAAAATAAAACTGTTATTTTTACCAAATTTGCTAAGTCCAAGGGCCCTAATTTGGGTCAAAAACAGTGGACCAGAACGAAACTCGAACTTGACCTGTAACTCATCATGGTAGACTCACATACCAAAACTCTTTTGAATATATGCAAGCATGTGGAAAAAAAGTGCGGAAAAGTTTTTTTTTACAAAATTTGCTAAGTTCAAGGGCCGTAATTTAGGTCAAAATCAGTGGACCGGAACGAAACTTGAACTTGACCTGTAACTCATCATGGTAGACTCACATACCAAAAATCTTTTTAATATATGCAAGGATGTGGAAAAAAAGTGCGGAAAACTTATTTTTACAAAATTTGCTAAGTTCAAGGGCCGTAATTTAGGTCAAAATCAGTGGACCGGAACGAAACTCGAACTTGACCTGTAACTCATCATGGTAGACTCACATACCAAAAATCTTTTGAATATATGCAAGGATGTGGAAAAAAAGTGCGGAAAACTAAAGTGTGACAGACGGACGGACGGAAGGACGGACGAACGGACCGAAAAACTATATGCCCCCCAACTTTGTTGGCGGGGCATAAAAATTGCTTTTTATTAGTGCAATATTTTCCAAATTTATTTGTTGTCCACAGCTGTTTAAAAACCACTTATTAAATGTTTTTTCAATAAAGATTGTTAGAAAACGTGTTACTTTTCATTTCAAGTTTATGTATCTCTAAACAATAGGCTCCTGAGGAGCCTGAATTGCTCACTTGGTTCAAAGTTGATTAACAAAAGCATATTTTTAGTTTTACAAACTTTGAACCAATGTAAAAGTTTGTACAGCTTAACATTCTAAATGGTTCAGACAGCCTTGGCTTTTCTCTGCCTGCGATATTTTTCACTCTTAACAAGTTGGTAAAAACAATGAATAACTGGTACTATGAGGCCATAACCTCTTTAAAGGGACTTTTGACAACTTTGACCAAATTTTCACAATGTAGAGCTCCATGAGCTAATCATTTAAGCAAGCAACAGCTTTTTGCATTTAAAAGGCAATAACTCCTATATAAGTGGTCATCTGACAACTTTGACCAAATAAAGGTAATAACAAAACTACCGAACTTGAATGATCAATCTCATAGTCAATAGAATTAGTTTCATCAAGAAACTTAACAGACCAGACATTGATGGTAGTCAACTGTACCTGTAATGAAAACTTTTGTCCCTGCCTTTAATTTAATTGATTTCGAGGACGAAATCTTTTTAGTAAGGAATGCAGTGTTGTAAATAAAGGTAATAACAAAACTACCGAACTTGAATGATCAATCTCATAGTCCAGAGAAAATGACAAAAACGAATCAGTCATACCGGAGAATTGATGGATCACAATGGTCCTGACTTTGTACAGGCATTTCAAACAAAATGGTTGTTTAAACCAGGTTTTACGGCGCCAAACCTCCCTCTTCCATTGCAATCTTAGGATCCAGTAATGACCATAGAACACAACATAGTAGTGAGACACAAAAGGGATATTGAGGTGATCATCTCAGTACAGCAGACCAGTCAAACACTAATTAAAACAATAAACCACCATATCTTTTAACTCAAATTGAGACTTTTGTTGTTTCTGACTAGCAGATTTTTGAAATTCACACCAGTGAAATTGGCCCTGACTGAATTTCCATATTCACCAACTTCATAAATCTGGTAAAGGCATGTAAAGGACTACATGTCTAACTTGTCTGCCAATTTTGCCAGCTTTCAGAGAAAAGATGAAAATATGAAATTCTGAAAGGATCCAATGTTAAGAACTTAAGTCTCGACTGGTCGCCATTTTGAATTTCGGTTCACCAAACGATTCACAAATTCTTCAAAGTAACAATTCAAAACCTTGAAGCGTCTGACAAGATTTTTTAAATCTGTACCAATCACAACACTTTATTGGCCCTAACAGCCATGCTAAATTTTCAATCGACACCAATTCCACAAATCTTGTAAAGGACCACCTGCCTACCATGCAATTCTGGCTGAGAGCTGTTGAAATTAAAGCAAAGTTGTAGTTTCTGTCAAAAAGATTTTGGAAATTTGGACAATTTAGAGCTAGATTTCATGAAGTCATGAATTAGTTTTTTAGCATCATAGAACACATTTACATGTACCTTTTAAGCCAACCTATTCAGGCCTTGATTGTTTAGCAGTTAGATTTGTCAGCAGAATCTTGCAAATCATAACTTACCTGGCATGTAAGCAACATACTGATGCAAACGCAGCAACAATTCTTGTAAAATTGCCTTGAAAAATCTTGTGATTCAAAAGGTCATGGAGTTCTCTAACAAAACCTTTAACTCGACTCCTGATGTGTCTGAAATCAAATAAAAGAAAACATGTATATTAATATAGTGTGAGAGCATTCAAATGCACATGTACAGAGTACCAAAATTGTACCCATTTGATAAGAAGCTGGTGGAATGCCATGCTTTTTTAACTAGACACAAGTTGTCCGAAACGACAGCTATCCCTGCACCCAACAAAGCTTAACTCGTCTGTTATAGCCCTGCAAATTTTTTATTAAAAATGTAAGACCAATCGATGTCTGGCCCTGCGTTGCCCAGCAAAAATCTTTTGAAAATATGCAAGGATGTCAAAAAAAGTGCGGAAAACTGTTATTTTTACAAAATTTGCTTAGCTCAAGGACGTATTAAATTTGGACAAGAATGAAACTCAAACTTGACCTGTAACTCATCATGGTAGACTCACATACCAAAATTCTTTTAAATATATGCAAGAATGTCCAAAAATAAGAGCAGAAAACCAAAGTGTAATGGACAAAAGGATGAACAGACCGAAAAACTGTATGCCCCCCCAAACATGCCCAACTTTGTTGGCGGGGCATAAAAAAAATACATAAGACAAACCAATGAAAGTTTCTATTTTCCTCCCTTTTGTCCCCCTTTAATTGCTAAATAAATAAAAAGCTTCGCCGAGCGCAGCATGATACGACCGCAACATGTTGAACCCTGTACATTTTAGGCCCAATATGGATAGTCTATTGCTCTGGACACATGCAGCCCATGGTGGACTGACAAAGGTTTTTGACACATGCTTCTCTGGTGGACTTTCGACCAAGGGGGTAAAAATATAAATTTTCAATTTTGTATTCTACTCTTGAAAAGAATAATGTTTGGGAAAAAATTAAAAATCGAACCAGAAATGTTTTTAAATTATGATTACGGCCCCTTAGGTAATGATTGAAAAAAAAGTGGGGGTTGCAAAAATTAATTCTTAAATTTAGAATCGCTACTTGGCAAGGATGAACTTGTAAAAAAAATTTTTTTTAATCGTACCAGAAATAAAAAAGTTAGGATTTTGGCCCCTTTTGGTCCCTAATAACATAACAGTAAAAAAGGGGGAAACAAAAATATATCTACTACTTGACAAAAACAAACTTGCAAAAAAATTGTCAAAATCGGACAAGAATTAAAAAAAAAATCAATTTCAGCCCCTTTTGGCCCCTTATTATGTAACAGGTAAAAAAAAGGGGGTGGGGTTGCAAAAATAATTTCTCAAATTTGGATTCACTACTTGACAAAAATAAACTTGCCAAAAAAAATTTCAAAATCGGACCACAAATAAAAAAGTTTCGATTTTGGCCCCATTTGGCCCCTAATTAAGTAATAGGGGAAAAAGGGGGATCACAAAAATTAATTCTTAATTGTGTAAATGAGCTGAACATTTAAGCAAGCAACAGCTCTCTCTACCTGCTATAGTTTTCATTTCATAGGCCAAAAACATGAAAAAACATTATTTTAGGGGCTGTAGCCCCTATAAGGGGTCATTTGACAACTTCGACCCTATGGAGTTTTTTGTAGAGCTAAATATGCTGAACATTTAAGCAAGCAACAGCTTTTTGCTATCTGCAATAATTTTCATACTATAGGGCAAAAACATGAAAAAATGCTATTTTTCACCTTTAAGGGGCCGTTACCCCTTTAAGGGGTCTTCTGACAACTTCGACCAAATGGAGACATTTGTAGAACTTTTGATCCTGAAGCAGTAGGGTGGCATCAGATTTCATCTATCTCTTATACTTTTTGAATTACAAGCCAAAAACAGTAGCCTGACCCCTCAGGTCTATTTTTAGCCACGGCGGCCATGTTTTTTGACAAATCAGAAATCAAAACTTTACTATAGTGCAGGACACCCTAATGATCAATCATACCAAGTTTTATTGAATTCTGTTCATTAGTTTCAGAGGAGAAGATTTTGAAAAAGTTATTGTAAGAAGAAACAAAAAAGTTGCAATTTTGGCCCTTTTTGGCCCTTAATTTCTAAACGAAATAAGGGGGGACTCCCAAAATCAATCCCATCCATCCTTTAATGGTAAGAAATGTCATTGTAAAATTTCATTGCATTTGGATAACTAGAACTCAAGTTATCGTGTATACACTAAAATTAACAGACGACGACAACGACAAAGACAACGACAACGACAACGACAGCATCATACCATTGTACGTCCGCAATTTTTTTGCTGTCGTATAAAAAGGTGGGTCAAGAAATAATTTTTCTACTTTTTGTATCAAATATTATATGACAAAAATTAACTTGCAAAATTTGTTTTCTAAATCACCCTACATGTTAATAAAATAGTTTAATTTTTGCCCCTTTTGGGCCCTCATTTTTCGAACAAAAAACAGAGACCTCAACATCATTCCAATCAATCAATCATTGTATGGTAAGGAACATTTTTGGAAAATTGTATAGCAATCAGTCAACCAGAACTAAAGTTATTGTTGAAAACAAATAAAAGTATCATTTTTGGCCCTTTCAGGCCCCTTTTTTCTATACTTCCTTTTGTGGTAAGTAACATTAATGTCATGACTGAAAAGTTCTATAGCATTTGATAAACCAGAATAAAAGTTATTGTGCAAATAAATAAAAAGGTCGCTTTTTTGGCCCCTTTTGGGCCCCTAATTTCTTAACGAAATTATAAAATGACCCCACAAGGGGAGGTGCACATCTTCAATATATCTGTAAATTCACTGTGTAAAATTTAAGAAAGATTTAGTTTTTGGTTTTTCAGATTCAGATTACACAAGACAGATGCCCCTTAGTGTGACGGACGGACCAACTTACAGAAGGATGGACAACCGAACATGTAGACACTGAGGATATAACATAATACCTTGCCACTTCAGATATAAAAATGATGTCCATAACAGTTTTTAGATATGAAAAAATGTAGGGTTATTTGACACCTCAGTAAACTATGCAATAGACCAATTGCGTGTTCATCCATTCCGGAACATTCCATAAAGAATGTCCAAATGTCAAAGGTCAACTGAGGTAAGATCTGACGTCAGAACATCAGGAGCAATGGAGGCAACATGTTTATCGATTTATTTCAAGAAAAAATGAAAGAAAATTTAATAAAAAGTTGTATCCCTCATTTTTTAATGGTTAAAGAAACATAAATACATAAATTTGACAGGGGTTTGAGAGAAAAGAACAGGTTTCCCTATTTCATTTATCTAAGAGTAGGTACAAGTATTCGAGTAAAATAAGGGTAAAATGACGGCTAATTTGGAACTACAAATGTAGCACTCCGGGTATACATCATTTGTAGAAGCATGAAATTTTGTCCATATGTCAGTCAGAGATCCCACTTGTACAACATGTACAAGTAAACAGATTTTAACTTCTATAGGTAAACTTTTAAGAGTTAAAATTGTCTCCCTTATTTTGACTTTCACTAATTTACTTGTACAAGTAAAATGATAGAAAATCATTCTTTTCTTAATTATCTTTATCTACAGTAGTCATGCAATTTACTTTCATTCATGATTATTTATATGGCTAATACATGTAGTATTAGCAACCTTTACCAGACTGAGATTATCTGTTATCTTCAGTTAATTGAGAAATAATCAACATTTATTGTCCCAAGAGGGCAATTTTCAAAGGCTGTGCGCACCATATATGCATGAAGACAGCCATGCGCATCAGAAATTTTTAATGGACCATAGATCTAGAGCAGATCATGTAAACATTTAAAGAAAATTATCAGTTTGATTGTAAAAATATTGTGTAACAAGTAAAATGAGCTCAAAGTTTTTCAAATTTACTTGTATAGGTAAATTTTTGCTCAGAGAAAAATACTTTACTTAAACAAGTAAATTTTTGTTTACCTAAAGAAGTAAAATTCTGTTTACTTGTTTAAGTGGGATCTCTGACTGTATGTTGGTCAGGTGTCAGAATACAGAGATTTAAAAGATAATTATGCATGTCTTTGCTTAATTTAGACTTTTATTTGCCATTTTATTTTATTTGTCATAGAGTGACATTCCTTATTTATGTTTAGTGGTTCATCAGCACTAAAAATATTGGTTGCGACCAGCAAGTTTCCCAGGCGTTATAACCAGATAACTTATTTCTCAGTTTTCCCTTTTCTTTATGTACTGTTTAAGATGAAAGGGGGGTGGAGAGGGGGGTTATCTTCCCCCGCTCCCTGCCCTATCCACCTCAGCTCCCTGACCCTTCCACCCCGTACCCCCCATCCCTCTTGTCCGCCCTTTCCACCCCAGTTCCCTGCCCCTTCTACCCCCTCTCCCTGCCCCTTCTACACCCCCTCCCTGCCTCCTCAACCCCCATACCCCGTCCCCCGCTCATCAAAATGTCACCAGATAATACATGTTCAACAAGAACTTACATCTCTGATTCCTGCATCACTTTTGTCATAATATCATCTAAAACTGTCTTAAACACATCTGGTCGATACTGAATAATATGCATTGATGCCGTATTTAAGTTTATTTCTTTCAAATAGTCTTTAATTTTTACCGAATATGCCTTTTGTTCCTCTGTTAAAATCCCAAAATTTGGCAACCTGTCTAATAGTTCTGATGCCTTTAAAAATTCATCGTGATAAAAGATATGGAGGTCTTTTTCAACATCTTTTATGCTCCACTGAGAAACAGATTTATTCAATTCAGACCGTGACGATGAGCAACTAGCACTCGAACGCGAGCTGGCATTGCTACTGACACTAGTGGATCTTGTTAAACGTACTGCAGACAGGTCTTCGAGTTCATCTAAATCATACCCTATACTTTCTCCGCGATCTCGGTCGGTAGCCATGTTCAGGGGTTATTTTTTGTAGGGGACAGAAACGAATGAAAAGAGATCTTTGTCTTAGGGAGCAACCATTTGATTTTTAGGGAATGGCTCACAGGCGTTTGGGGGCAGGATTTTATTTATAAATAACGTGTATATAAAAATTTCCATCCTCGTCTCAATACTATTTCGTTTGGGTCCATTATTTTATTTTATTATAAATAACGTGTATATAATTATAGAGACGAGATGAACAAAATAAAATCCTGGACCCAAACGCCTGTGCTTTTCTCTATCTGCAATAGTTTTAATTTCTATAGACCATAAACACTGTTTTTCGCCTTTTAGGGGCTGTACCCCTTTAAGGGGTCATCTGACAACTACAACCCGATGACGACTTTTGTAGAGCTAATTGAGCTGAACATTTATGCAAGCAACAGCTTTTTTCTATCTGCTACAGTTTTCATTTCATAGGCCAAAAACCGTGACTATTTTTCGCCTTTAAGGGGCTGTAACCGCTAAAAGGAGTCATCTGACAACTTTGACCCTATGACAACTTTTGTAGAGCTAAATGAGCTGACATTTTAGCAAAGCAACACCTTTTTTTCTATTCACAATAGTTTTCATTCTATAGGCCAAAAACGGGCAAAATGTTAGTTTAAGGGCTGCCTGAACACCTTGACTCTATAGAGACATTTGTTAAGAGCTTAATGAACTGAACATTTGAGCAGGCAACCCCCTTTCTTTATCTGCTACAGTTTTCATTTTATAAGCCAAAATTATGAAAACATGTTTATTTAGGGCTGTAATCCCTATAAGGGGTCATCTGACAACTTCAACCCTATGAATGCTTTTGTAGAGCTAAATGAGCTGACCATTTAAGCAAGCAACATCTTTGCTCTATCTGCTATAGGCCAAAAACACTATTTTTCACCTTTAAGGGTCTGTCACTCCTATAAGGGGTTATCTGACAACTTCAACCCTATGATGACTTTTAAGCAAGCAACAGCTTTTCTCTATCTGTAATAGTTTTCATTCTATAGGCCACAAACACTGTTTTTCGCCTTTTAGTGGCTGTAACCCTTTTAAGGGGTCATCTGACAACTATACAACCCTATGACGACTTTTGTAGAGCTAATTGAGCTGAACATTTTAGCAAGCAACAGCTTTTCTCTATCTGCAATAGTTTTCATTTTATATGCCAAAAATAGGGCATGTAATGGGACATTAAATGATACCCCGCCACGTTATAATATCAAAGGTTCATAAAATTTGATTTCCAAGTGGCCTATCTTGAAAACTGTTTTTCAGATCATGCTGAAAATTGAACTTGACCTGTATTTTATTGTACTCAATAGCTGTACAAAATATCATTTGAATCCCATGAAGCCTTTTCAAGTTATTGGTCGGAAACTCAAAATTTCATGAAATTTGATTTTTCAAAGTGGCCTATCTCGAAAACTATTTTTTGGATCATGCTGGAAATCAAACTTGACCTGTATTTTATTGTATTAAACAGCTGTGCAAAATATCATTCAAATCCTTTGACCTGTTTTTAAGTTATTGGTCGGAAATTCAAAATTTCATGAAATTTGATTTTTCAAAGTGGCCTATCTCGAAAACTATTTTTTGGATCATGCTGGAAATCGAAGTTGACCTGTATTTTATTGTACTAAATAGCTGTGCAAAATATCATTCAAATCCTTTGACGCGTTTTCAAGTTATTGGTCGGAAACTCAAAATTTCATGAAATTTGATTTTTCAAAGTGGCCTATCTCGAAAACTGTTTTTTGGATCATGCTGGAAATCGAACTTGACCTGTATTTTATTGTACTAAACAGCTGTGCAAAATATCATTCAAATCCTTTGACGCGTTTTCAAGTTATTGGTCGGAAACTCAAAATTTCATGAAATTTGATTTTTCAAAGTGGCCTATCTCAAAAACTATTTTTTGGATCATGCTGGAAATCGAACTTGACCTGTATTTTATTGTACTAAACAGCTGTGCAAAATATCATTCAAATCCTTTGACGCGTTTTCAAGTTATTGGTCGGAAACCTTCGGGGGACGGACAGACAGACGGACAGACAGACGGACAGACAGACGGACGGACAGACACCGAAAAAAACTGAGGGTATAACATAATACCCTGCCACTTCGTGTGGCGGGGTATAAAAACACTAATTTATGCCTTTAAGGGGTTATATCCACTATAAGGGGTCATCTGACAACTTCGACCCTATGGAGACGTTTGTAGAGCTAAATGAGCTGAACATTTAAGCAAGCAATAGCTTTTCTCTATCTGCAATAGTTTTCATTCTATAAGCCAAAAACATGAAAAAATGCTACTTTTCACCTTTAAGGGACCGTAACCCTATAAGGGGTCATCTGACAATTTCGACCAAATAGAGACTTTTGTAGAACTTTTGATCCTGAAGCAGAAGGGTGCATCAGATTTCATCTATCTCTTACACTTTTTGAATTACAAGCTAAAAGGTCACGAGAAGTAGTATGAGGGGGCATGCCTTTTTCTCTCTCTAACGTTAAAATTGGTTATAATTGAAGTATTATTTCTAGTGAATACATTTAAACAAAATGGTTTTATTAATGTCTACACTTAAATATTAATATAAATAGAGAGGGTCCTTGGTAAACTGTTTCGCCCTAGCAGAGTTCATCAGGTTGTCTGGAAGACGACGACAGTTTCTTTTTTTCTATTTTGTTTTCATTTTTTACTACTTTACAGCATGATCTTCTACCACTCGATGAGTCGAGACCTGGGGGTAGTTCATCCTCGCTATAACACTTTTTATTTATTTACCGTATGCCAGGTGGTCCTAGACGTCTTTATGGTTTTACGCGTCCCACACGAGGCGGATTTCCATTTCCGACCACCAAACCCGCCTTTTGTCTAAAGTGATGCTACCACTCCTTGGCATCGGGAACATTAGGTTTCCACTCTCTTTTTCAGTGAACGTAACTTGACTTCGATCGAACCTATTTTACGCACTATTTTTCTAAAGAGCTATCTTGTAGATCTACAAGTCGCGACATACCGTCCAATGGATTTACCCATTTCGATCCCAAGAAGACCATGCAGCTACATCGTGAACACGGGTCCAGCTCATTAGGTAGTCCTTCACTTTCCGTCCGATGGACTTCCAGAGTTTTTTTGGGGGGGGTGTGGGGGGGTTTGCCCCCTCCAGAAAATTTTTTTCTATTAGAACGCCAGAGACGCGATTTCCTGGCTTTAATTTTAGAAAATGATGAGGTAAAACTTTTGAAAAAATGGTATTTATATGATCCGCTTGGCATTTTTTTTTATTGCAATATTTCAATGGACTTGCATAAAAGTTGACTATACAAATCTTCAAAGCACAGTGAGTGAATGACCGTGTAAAATTTCAGCTCTGCACTTCTTTAGTCTAACTTTTGTGTTTGTGTTGACAGACAGACGGACAAAATCAAGAGAATGCTAATATATTCACTTTATTTAGATGTAATATTTGCTTGACTTACAAACTTTGTAACCATGTATAAAAGAGAAGTGTGACATTTAAAATTGAAGAGGCCCCAGTCTACGTTTTTTTTTTAAACGTTCTCGTTTGGAAACGGGAATATCCCGGTGTATGTATAAGCAGGCTAGACCTGCGAGCATGTCGTCTTTCATGATGGAATGGCTTCAGTGTTTAAGTCGTCTCATTGCCGAAAACGACCTTTCGCATGGGACGGACCCTACTGGCATCGTGAACAAAAGTCGAAAAATTACATGGTCATTTGGGTAATAATCTGAGGAGTGAACCTGGGACAGAGACAACAAGAAAACAAACGAGACATAGAAGAACTCTCTTGAGTCAATTTCAGACCACTGTAAAACTGTAAGCGAAATTTTACCCTATTGGCCATATGGGAGATAAAAATAGCAAACTCTATGCGGACAAAGTCGGGATGTTCCCGTTTGTAAAAAAATCTAAGTTTATACATGTATATGTACTTAACGGAAGTGTAAAATTGGCTGTACTATCTTCAAATTAATGGCATTGATTTTTTAGTTTTAGTGTTCACACGAAATTGTGGTCCCGGACGGACAGGCAGACACACCAACAAGGCAATCCCTACTTCATATAATTTATGTTAGTTTTAGTGTTTACCTGGACGGATAGACAGACAACCCGACGAAGGCGATTCTTACTTCATATATTTTTTTTAGTTTTATTGTTCACACGAAATTGCAGTTTTGGACGGACAGACAGACAAACCGAAAAAGCAGAAACTATAGGACACCGCATTTTCTAAGAATTTATGAGAAAAGAGTTACAAAAACGTGTTACGGGTCAACAACCGAAAAAGAGGGGAATTATTTCAATGGGAAGACGGAAAATTTGCTTTTTTTCATTTTTGTATTATAAATACAGGATATGAGACCCCGTTCTAACGATATCCGTCAGACAAAACATGAAATTTACTTTCAGTGGCACTGGCTTTCCCCGTCGATTCAGTAGTTTCGGCCTCGGACTCTGACGGAGATTTTGAAGTGTGACTGTCATTAGTACATTGTTTTTTTGGGGGGGTTACTACCTGTTGTATCCCTGAACATTGTAGTTAACTTCAGTTGGCTTTTTTTCAATCTTTGGGGTTTCCCCGCGTTTCAAACTATATATATATATATCCAACATTTTAATACTAGGGACGACAGTCAATGATAGGTGAGATTCTCCGGTAAACTGCAATGTTCACCAACCCGCATTGATTATTTTCTTGTGTCTCTCTCTCTCTCTCTTTCTCTCCCTCTTTTTTTCTCACATTTTATTTTTTTTTAATTTTCATTTAGTGATCGAGGCATTTGCCTCATTGCCTCAATGGAAGCTACGCTACTGAGACTAGTAAACCTGCACACTCCTTCGCAGTAGGCTTATCCTTCCCGACAAAAATATGTCAGGATTATCCCACTGCTACAGGCTTGTATGAACTCCATCAACATTCTTGGTCATTTTTTTTCAGTAAATTTTCAAAACTTTCCTAAAGTTAGCAATGAAAACATAATTTTTTCTGTAATATTTTTTTTTTCTAAAAAAAACTTCTTGTACAATGGTTTAACTCTTGCATATTTCATGCTTTGAGGTACAACACCTGATGTAATAGATTGATTGATAATTGCAGTAATAGATACGGATTTCCCGTTGCGAACTTTAAAACATACGGATTCACCGTTTGTGAGAGTTGAACGTTTGTTAAATTGGACTTTCAATTTGTGTACTAAATTGACTTTTTGTGGAAATAATAAAGAATCTAAAAGTTGAACTTATTATTATTATCATCGCTAGATTCCCCATCTCGCAATTCAAGACGAAATCTTCATTACGAAAACTCTTTCAAAAATCACTTGACACGGACAAAATTCCAAATGATTGGCAACATGCAAGCGTTTGTCCAGAATTAAAAAAAAAAGCAACAGGCCCATCTCCCTATAACCTGCATATGTTGTAAGTTATTCATGTTATTAGAACATGTAGTCACAAGCCAAGTTATGAAACATCATGAACACAATCACTTTTTATATGACTTCCACATATTCCAACATGGTACGTTTCAGATCATCCCGTTCCTGTGAAAAAGCCTCCAACAACAATTAACATACAAACAGACATTATTGTCATCGACTTTGCAAAGGCTTTAATTGATAAAGTTTCATATCGCCACCTACTCTACAAAATCAGTCACTATGGAATTAACTCAAATGGATACAGCTGGATAAAAGACTTTTTAACAAATATAACACAAAATTTAGCACTTGAGGGAATAACATCTGAAAACATTCCTGTAACATCTTGAGAATCCCAAGGCACAGTTCTTGACCCTATATTATTCTCAATCTATACGATCTCGCAGAATACTTGATACACAGTAAATTAAGATTATTCGCAGATGGCAGCATAATTAATAAAGAAATTAAAACACTGTCAAAAATTACAAGAAGATCTTGAAGCGGCTTGCAAGTGGGAAAAAGACTGGTGGATGCACTTTCACCCGGACAAATGTAACATTCTTAGAATCACACAAAAACGAAATCCGCACACTTTTACTTACAAACTCCATGGACATTCTCTTTCAAAAGTTGAATCCACGAAACATTTAGGCTTACACTTCAATCAAATCTAAAATGGGACAAACAAATTGATAACATGACAGCAAAAGCACACCAATCTTTAGTCTTTATAGGAAAAAAATATATCAAAATATGAATGCTAGTTTTGATGTTTGGAGGTATATAAACAATAAATATTATATTTAAAAAGTTCTTGTCAAATATCACAATGATTGACATGTTTTTCAAAGCGAATATATGAAAATTTTGCCAGATCTTGGTGCGGGTACGGGTACGGGTTACACATTTTAGGTACAACCCAGAAATCTTGTACACCTCTTTTCAATCGTTTCTGTCCCCTACACTTATGTCCCCTGTTGAGGACAAGAACAAATTTCACTTTTGCCTGTTCTAGACATCAATTAATCATGCATGTGAGTAATTCTGATTCAAATGAGTAGAAAAATTTACAAATTTGTTTTATCAAGTTGTAATTTTGAATGCACAAATTTATTGTCAGCTTATATTTTTCATGTTTTTTAGCAGGTTGGGGAGTATGCCCCAAATCAAGGATAATACCCAGAAACGGGTATTAACTATTATCCTTGATTTCAAGGATCATGTGATCCTTGATTTCAAGGATTCAAAACTTTAACTTGATATTTCTTTCTTACTAAAGATAGGCGGCTTCTGTTGCAGTGGTATACACTTGAAGCGATAACAGAACTTCCTAATTATGCACCCAAGAATAAAATTCAATGGGTGATTTAAGCCTACTATTGCAGAAAGTGTTTTCTTTTGTGTTTTAAATTGACCAATTGATGAATCAATTCAGTTTTTCAAAACATTTAAATGACAAGTGATTGTTTTGTCACATGGCATATGTCATCATACAATAGGAGTGTTCGCCAAATTTCAAATCCTCATAACTTTTTTGATTGATAAGATAAATTGGTTCTGTAAACGGTTCTGGGAAGAAGAATTTATTCATATTTACCACAAGTAATTTGAAAAATATAGCTTGAAAAATAAATTTTCTGCAAAATTATTTTTTGGACCAAGTAAATTTTTGTTGAAAATTTTAAATCAACCAAATTTTCGATCTTTAGAACCACTGAATATTTATTTGCAAAATGCACTACAAAAACGTTCTTTTTCTGTAAATTGTTAAACCAAAAGAATTTTTTAATTATCTTGAAATACAAAAAAGTTATGACAGTTTAAAGACGTTTTTCAACACAATTTTATTGTGTTTTTGCCCTCCAAAAATATTCCACAGGTAAGCTCTGACGTCACGGCGAACATTCCTATAGAGAGTTAAAAGGGCTCAGGTCACACCTGGATGCTCACAGACATCTCTGTCAACATTTAGTGCATTTTAATTATTGTTTTTAATTTTTAAATACAAATGGAATTTAAACAGTTATTTTAGAAATAGGTAGTATTTGTAAATCTATGTGTATCCCCTTGCATGAGAAAAGGAACTTTAATTTTGGCTGCAGAAGTGCATAAAAGGGGCTTAAAGTTTCAAATACCCAAAAACAAGGATAATACCCGTTTTCGGGCATACTCCCCAACCTGTTTAATAGATTTGTTAAATTTTTTATATAAAGAGCATGCATGTGCATAACAAGTAATCTTCAATTCATTGATGTTTTGCTGAAATCCTTAAGTCCAACAAGATCTCTCGCTAGGGACCAATTCTTGCCATCATAGTTTTTACATAAAATTGGAGGATCAGGATACATAAACATGATGAATGTTATCCAATTGTCCAAAATCATCATGATCAGAGATGGGAACTCCATCTATATTTTTGCAGTTTCTGTTTTAAAATTTGGTTTAATAGCTACATGTACAATAATGTAGCTCCTTTATCACATCATTTGGCGGAGCTACCATGCAGTCCCATTACTTGTGATGGAGCAAATCAAATTTCTTTCTCCAACTATAATAAAGCTTCAAGATCATGAAGATGGTTCTAAATTACCAATAATAATTGTGAATAAAATGCGGGCAATAATAAATTTGGATAAAAGCCATACAAGGGTTGCGCAATGTTTCCGTTCTCGATTTGATTCCTCATTTAGACAAGGTCATCAGTGGTCACAAGGAGGAAAAACGACGTCATTCAGCATGGGACAAAGGGAACAGCATTTTGTATCAACATTTCTTCTCTTATTATTCAACATGTCATATGGGTAAAAGTCATTTGCAACTGACAAATAAACCCACAGACAACATTTTCAACCCATAAAAAATCAATTGTGAACTCCTCCTCAATTGGATAAAATAGTGACCTATGATCTCGCAAATGCGCAACCCATGTATAGGTACAAATGTCACTATACACTGTAATATTGTTAGAAAACCCACATTTTCAATATTCTGATCCTGAACTTTATTTTAAAGTTCAGGATCAAGTGACATCAAAAATTGATATTTTCACAAAAATCTTTTAAATTCTGCTAAATGTTGGTAAATTTTAATTGCATTTGTCATTAATATACTATGAACAATATTTTAGTACCAAATTTGAAATCTTATGAGTTGAATTGTGCCTGGTGTGATTTCGCTTTTGGCATTTCTGATCCGTTACAACAATGGGACTGTGTTGTAGATTGGCTGATTCAAATATGTCAAAGGAGCTAAATTATTGTAGCAAAAGTTTGGTCACTTTGTCCTGTAGAAAAATATATGGTGACGAGAATTGGTCCTTGGCGTTATCTGGTTTGATGCCACAGGGTCCTGGGTACAGGATTTACATTTTTTACTATAAATACATGTTTGTTCTATCAATAAAATGCCACTAAAACAATTTCCTGCCATTGTGCAAAGGCCCACTGGGTGGAAATCTAGCGAGTCTGATGGATACATTTTGTAACTAGTCCAAAGTCATAGTAGATTAATAAATGTTGTGGTGTGGCAAGTTAAAATGGAGACAATAAAATAAGTAGGTTGGTTAAACCACACATAAAAGGTAAAAATATCAAATATAAAACTAATATAAATTAATAAAGAATACATCTAAAATCTAAAAAGCCCAAATTTTCGGCTTTCAGCCTTCGTCAGGGGCAGAGCAAAGTAAAAAATCACGACCGCCACGGTCTGAGGACAACCAACAAGTGAATATAGTAAAAAGTTTATATTAATTTATATTAGTTTTATATTTGATATTTTTACCTTTTATGTGTGGTTTAACCAACCTACTTATTTCAAAGTCATAGTAGTTTGACAATACTGATCCGTGTTGTAAGCAAAAAAGGCTTTAGTTTCTTCAGTTTGTTGTCCTTCTGTCTGTTAACTCAACTGTTCTTCAAAAATCTTCTCTGAAACCACTTAAAAGGGATTGCTTTGAAACCTTTAGAATATCCTTTAGGAATTAGTGAAATTTGTGGATGCCAACAACCAACATGGCCACCATTGCTAAAAATAGAACAGGGATGTCAGACCATAGTTTTTGTCTCACCTGTGAAGCAGAGTGGAACATAGGTGTTACTTTACTCGCAGCAGTGCAGTGTTAACTTTTTGGTTAGGGTTTTATGAGCACCTCCATATATCAAGAACTATAGGTCCTAGGTTGGTGAATCTTGGTATGCAAATGCCCTTGTAGTAGCCTAGCATAGTTGCATCCCCATCTTTTGATCTTGACCTGAAAAACTGAATTTCCTTATAATAATTGCAAAATGTAGTGGAAGTAAGAAAGAATTATTGTTTCTGATGGTGCCGGCAGGGGAGACATACATTTGTACATGTTTGTACTTTAGTGTTACTGTTAACTCTTGTTAGCTTATAATCTCAAAAAGTGTTAGGGATAGAGAAAATCTGAAGCAACCTTCCTTTTTAGCATCAATAGCTCTACAAAACTCTCCATTGAGTCAAAGTTGTGGGAGATGTTTCCCCTTAATTGTCAAAATTGACCATTTTCACAGTTTTTGGACTTTATCTTGAAAACTGTAAGTGCTAGAGGAAAAGCTAGCATTGGAGTATTGTGAAGCACATTGAGATCTACAAAAATGATTTCAGTGTCAAAATTTACTTCTTTTATTTGCTTAAATTTTTCTTTTGACTACAAATTTAAGTAGAATTCGATCCATGTTTCTCAATTTAGAAATTGTCACAGGGGTTTGAATTCTGGACTTTATATCAACTTCAAAAAATATTTTTTTAAGTTAATATTAATGACCAGGATTATGAAGTAGAGTGTCGATTTTTTTAGTCCATATAAATGAACAGAATTCAAGCCCCTGTGGAATTGTGGTCAAAATGGTTTGTTTTCATGGTTTTTGTGCTAGTTGCTTAATGTTTTGTTATATGTATGTATATTTAACAAAGTTCAGGTGGAATGAGTATAATTTTGCAAATGCCACACACTTCATTTATTTGGGACCATAATTTAGAGCTTTTCTTAATTTGTTTGAATGTACATATTAGAACATTACAAATCTCATCTTATGTATAATGATGTAAGCTTAGACAATTAACCTTTTCTTTTAAACAACTATACTTGAAAGAATTTTTTTTTTTTTATATAGGTTGAAACCTTTGAGACTAATATTGTGCAGCTTGCAGGACAAGATGAGGAACTGAACATCTTTGCCAATGTTGCAGGCTTTAAAGAAAAAAGATTCTTTGTGAAAACTTCTTTCCATGAAGCTTTCATTGAAGCAATTGAGATACATAGACAGAATATTGAAGACAGGGAGTTGTGGATTTATGAGTCTGGTTTAAAAGGGCTTGGAAAAACTTCATCACTCCTGTACTATGTTTTGAAATGTAAAAGTCAAAAGGATACAGGAGTTCATTATATTGACCTCCATGAAGTTGAAAAGAATGAAGAAATATTGGATGCATTCATTGAAGTTTCCAAAAATTTCAAGAGAAATGACTGTATAATAATAGACCATATAAGCCTTTACAACTCTCACTTTATCAAAAAAATTGAAGAAATAGTACAAAGTAAAGTGTACAAATATATTTTGATTGAAACAGGGTTCACTGCTAGTGCACATCAAATTTTACATTTTGGAAAAGAATTTCAACTAGACAAAAGCAGTTTTTTGAATATTTGGAATGGTTCCCTAGAATCAGTGAACCATGAACTTCAAAGTAAAGGAGAAGAGGTTTATGACCTTTTCTCTGAGTGTTTCATTATGACCCCTAGACTGCTCCATGATGTTATTTATCTTATTAAAGTTTACAAGGACATTCAGAAGGCATTTTCTATGTATTCTATTCAAAGAAAAGTAGAAATATCCAGATTCAAAGATTGTCAAAACAATGAAGTGTTCTCTGAGTTTCAAGATCATACCAGGGTTCTACTTCATTATATTGGAGATTATGGAGAACACATTTTTACTGAGAAACAATCCAGAAACATAATGATTGCAATAAATGTGTTTGAAATAAAACATTCCAAAGTATGCAAAGAGGACCTTGACACCAACATAAGCATTATGGAGTGTGGTCTTCGTGAGGGGGATAGATATATAAAGGTTAAGCACCTTGAACCTTTTCTCGCAGATGAATGGCGCAGGAGGCTCCCGTATAAGTTAGAATTAGCAAACAGTGTAAATTTTTACAAACTTTTATCAATTTTATTTAGAAGTGGGGAGCTTAGAAAAGAGTATGAAGAGCTGTTTGTGAAAATTCAAAAAGAAAATGAAACAGCTGTTCTACCCAGAAGAGCAGCAACAACATCATATGAGCCTTCCAAGTCAACATGCAATGTAAGATTCACAGCTGATTACAAGATGGTTAGAATTACAACTGAAAAATTTTTTGCACTTGAGTCAGTGCCAAAACACCATCTAAAAGACATTCCTGGAGATCTTAAAGGATCTGAGAAAAATGTTGCACTGTTTTCTGCATACATGAAAGAACTTGTAGAATCACATAATGAATTCATGGTGTATCCATTGATTGAAAATTTTATGGGAATCGACTACTTTGTTTATACTAATGATTCTTTTCAAAGCACTGAACCTAAGGAAGGAGACCCATCTTCTCCCAAGAGACTGAAGGATCAAGGGACTAACGTGTTATACCTTGTCAAAGTTGCAACTGGTTCTTCACACACTGGAGAAACTATTGGCAGAGCGCTGGATATTGTTAAAAAGATATTCTCTGGTATTGATGTAACTGTCCATGTTGTTGTTGTTGCAGTAATTATTGACGGCACTCCATTTCCTCTAACTCAGTGTTCTTTTGAGAATATCACAGTTTTGAACTTGTACTCTGAAAACAATGCAGGAGCCCTGCATAAAGTTGCGAAATCAAACAAACTGTTTTATGATTTGTATTTGAAATTGGTTGAAACCAAAAGAAAGATTGCTTTACAAAAATAATTGTATCCAAATTATCAATATAATTCTTCAGATTGGGAAACTTTGCTTCTAAAACATAGTAAAAATAGTAGGGTGCTACTAGGGTAGTATTATTTTTAGAAGAAAGGAGTAGGCAAGTCATGAATAAGTTTTGACATGTTTGATATTCTAAATTCCAGTTTAGAAAGAACAATTTTAGAACTCTTTTAAGATAGCAGTCCTGTAATGAAATGGCAGGAAAATATAGTTTTACCCCATTCTGTTCAACTTATTTCAGTTAATTTTAATTTAATTAATTTTCTAATAGCTTTTTTTTCATAAGATTCCTTAGGGACCAGCCATTTAGCTTGAAGGGGGGGTACCTTGGTTTTTTCCTTAAAAAAATATTCTGAAAATTATTTTTGATGAAAAAAATATTTTGGCAGCAGACATGGCAGAGGGTAAGAAAAAAAATATTCTGAAGAAGGATTTCTGCCATCATCATGATCATGGCCATATAAAATGTTATTAATGAAAAAACATTTTCTGTCGCAACACCTTAAAAAAATAAATATTTTTTCCAAACTCTGCGCAGAAAAATGTTATACCCTCAGTTTTTTTCATGAAACTTTGAGTTTGTGACTGATAACTTGAAAACGCGTCAAGGGATTTGAATGATATTTTGTAAAGCTGTTTAGTATAATTAAATACAGGTCAAGATTAATTTCCAGCATGATCATGATGATCTGAATTTTTTTTTTGAGATTGGCCACTTTGAAAAATCAAGTTTTATGAACTTTTGATATTATTTCGTGGCGGGGTATCATTTAAATTTTAATGTCCCATTACATGCCCTATTTTTTATCATTTTTACTTTGCTAATTTTTTATTGTCAAAGTTCTCGGAGACAGATGGACTAATTTTGATGAAATGTAAAAGAAATTATATTCACCATGTTAGCTTGTATATATATGATTTGTTACAAATTTTCTAAATGGCTGCCGTTGCCAAAGAAATTAAAAAAGTATGGAGAAATAGGGAAACTAAGCACTCATTTTCTTTTGGTAATGCCAGGAACGTATATATATCTCTTTATATGTTCCTGGTAATGCAGATGTAATTTTTAATAAAACTAACATTTGCTACAGCACCACTGTTATAACTTGTCCATAAAGCACATGCATCAATTTGTCATAAACCTCATACATTGTTCATGTACATGTACATGTAACTTTATATTCATGTATTTCATATTAACCTTGTAATATTGTCATTGTCATATTACTTTTTGAATTTAAAAGAAACTTAAGTTATAGAAAGCAGTTATTGTCAGTGAAACAGATTGATCAATATTGGTGCCAGGGAGTGCTTTTTAAGTTCACCTGATCCAAGGGTCATGTGAGCTATTACAATCACTTTGCGTCTGTCCGTTTGTCAATATTTTTTTTAGAGCTTAACTCATCTGACACCTTACATTCGACTTCAACAAAACTTGGCACATTTGTTTATAAGCACTGATTATTGCTACTAACAGAACAATAGTTTGGATATTTGATTCTTCGAAAATCAATTTGGCTATTAAAAAAGAACATAGGGGTAAATTGATTGAAATTGCGGGCGTATATTGGTATGATGCTGTCATTGTCGTCTGTGTTGTCTGTTAACTTAGTTGTTCCCAAAATAATTTTATTTTACATGTAGTTATCCGATTGCTATGAAATTTGACAATGATGTTTCTTACCATAAAATAGACGACAAAGTGTGGAATAAGTGTACGCGACACAACCAACATAAACGGCAATTTAAAAAAATCACAATGGAAAACAACCTGCAGTCTTCAACATGACCAGAGGTAACTGTCCGCTGTCTTGGATTGGCCCAAGACTAAAAAAACAATACATAAGGTTCAAACAAATCCCTAAATTATCAACGAAAAACCCATTTCTGGACAGTAGAACAACAACAACAAAAAACCAGATAGTTGACAGGGACAAACAAAAGCTTTGACAAGGATTACATTTAAAATATGGCGTGATTAAACTAGTTTTTTTGGCCCAACCTTCCCCCTGTTATTAATCTTGTACAAAGCACAAAAAAAAACACTTCAAAAATGAAATCGGTAAAAGTTCAATTCACCAAGAGAGAACATGAGTCAAGAGAGGAACTTAATCGTCAAAATTGACCATTTTCACAGGTTTTTATTACTTGTATTGAAAACTGTAAGTGCTAGAGGAAAGTTAGCATTGCAAAATTATCTCAGGGTTAAAATTGTCAGATTAACCGATTAAGAGTTATGTTACTTTACCGACGGCGGCGTTAACTTTTTGGAAAAGTTTTATGAGCACCTCCATATCTCAAGAACTATAAGTCTTAGGTTGATGACAGTTGGTATGCATATGCCCCAGTAGTAGCTTAGTACAGTTGCATCCCCATCTTTTGAACTTGACCTTGATTTTCCGGTGGAGTGACTTTGACAATTTTCAATGCATATAATAGCAATGGTAAAGTTTTGCGAGCACCTCCATATCTCAAGAACTATAAGTCCTAGGTTGATGAAACAAGGTGTACCTGCAGACAAAGCACCAAATAACATCATTTTTGTGTGCAAGAAACACTATATTGAGTGCTTGACAGCTGAATTAAGGGTTAGTTGTACCAACAATAGCAGCACGTACACAGCTACAACATTGTGTAAGGAGGAAATTATTGACAATCCTAAATCTGTCATTTCCTCCTCCTTCGGGCTCTCTGTTGGTGCTGACAATGATGACATTCCATCCCTGTATTGGATTCCTAAATTACATAAAAATCCATACAAACAGCGCTTCATTGCAGGGTCATCAAAATGTACCACTAAACCTCTTTCAGTCCTGTTGACCCCAATACTGACGGCAATAAAATCCGGCCTCCAGAAATATTACGATTGTTGTTATTCTAGAAATGGTGTCGATCAAATGTGGATCCTGAAGAATTCGAAGGAACTGATTGAGATTCTTAACTCTAAATCAATTTCATCTTGCAACAGCATCAAGACTTTCGATTTCTCCACACTTTACACTTCTATTCCACATGAACAACTCAAGTCACGATTGGCACAGCTGAATAAACGCAGCTTTTTCAAAAAGAATGGAAAACGCAGGTATAAATATCTGGTAGTCGGTTATAATAAGACTTACTTCGTCATCAATGAGTCTAAAAGTAAGATCAAATAATCGACATGCTCAACTTTCTGCACCTTTGCTTGCTGATTTGTTTCGTCATTCATATGAAGTAGACTTCTTACAATCTCTTCTAGACAAAAAAAAGAACGTAGACTAGCTCTCTCTTTTAACCTCACGTTCCGTTATATTGATGGTGTCCTTTCACTGAACAATTCTCGATTTGGTGACTTTCTCCATCTCATACAATATATCCCCCGGAACTTGAGATAAAGGACACAACGGATTCTAGGAAGTCTGCTTCATATTTAGATCTACATCTCGAAATAGACTCTCAAGGAAAACTATCAAGAAAGCTCTATGACAAACGTGATGACTTCAACTACCCAATCGTAAACTTTCCCTTCGTGTATAGCAACATTCCGTCCGCTCTACGTATCACAATTGATTCGTTACTCCAGAGCTTGTGGGAATTACATCGATTTCCTTGGCAGAGCGTCACGTTTGACACAGAAATTGCTAACACAGGGTTATGTTGCTCCTCGGTTGCTGTCTTCACTCAAGAAATTTTACGGTAGACACCATGTACTCAGATAAATATGGGATTTCCATCTCTCAGATGAGTGCAGATGTTGGTTTGTCATGGGGTTTTGTTTTGTCTTCCTTTACCGGATTTGACACACTGAATTGGAAATTGGCAACGCGACGGGTGTGCTTTAGCAGGCAGGAACCGCTTACTCTTCCGGAGCACCCGAGTTCACTCTTGTTACGACTTGAGTTCGCGTTGTTGATTTCTGTTCGGTTGTTTTTATGTTTTGTGTTTCCTTGTGCTGTTCTTGTTCATGTTTTCCGGTTTTGTCGTTGCCCTTTCGGACTTTTGACATTCGAATGCCCCTTTGGAGCCTCTGCTTATTGGTATGCATATGCCCCAATAGTAGCTTAGCACAGTTACATCCTCATCTTTTGACCTTGACCTTGATTGATTTTTCGGTCGAGTGACTTTGATTATTTTTATTGCACATATTTGCAATGTTTAAGTTCTTCAAACATCTTTTAATCTCATAAACTGAAAATCCATGTAAATCCAAAATATAGTGGAAGTAAGAAAGAATAATTGTTTCTGATGGTGCCGGCAGGCGAGACCACAGGCGTTTGGTTCAGGATTATTTGTTTTTATTAATAACGTGTATATAAAAATTTTCATACTCGTCTAAATACTATTTCCACAAGGCAAGAATGTTTGACAGTTCTAAAAATAGAACAAAATTTACCCATGGAAAACCCCCCTATTTTCTCATAGAATTAAAGGTTTTGTGTAAAATATTGGTGATTTTCTTAATCCTTTCAGTTTTATATCGCACTAAATCACATATATATCCTGTAACAATGCGCAATGACTTTAAATCTAACCTTTTTTCCTTCGAAGTGAGCCATAAAACCACCAGGGACGGAAGTAGATAAGGGAGACAATTTTCCGCCCCTTTTACCAATTTTATCATTGAATTTTGAAATAACGAGACATACTTTAGTGTTAACTCTTGTTCTATCAATTTTAACTGATTTTTAAAAATCTTTTTCTCTGAAACCACTGATGTAATTGCTTTCTTTATACACTTGATCTTTAGGATGTCCTCTATCAAGTTTGTGATTTGTGAATGTCGACCAACCAACATGGCCGCCGTTACTTAAAATAAAACAGGGGGGTCAGACCATAGTTTTTGTCTCGCCTGCGACGAATAATCGCGGAAGGTGAGACATAGGTATTACTTTCCGGCGGCGGCGACGGCGTAAACTTTTTTGTAAGACTTTTGTGAAAAATGAATTTTTTGAAAAGTATAATAGCTAGGCATCTGAGATAAGGTATACAAACAGTTCAGGTTATGGTCTACGCAACTGGCACCATGCCGTTTGACTCTGACCCCAATTTCATGGTTCAGCGACTCTGTGAACTTAGACGTTTTTTCGGTCCAAAAAAACCTTTGTAAGACTATTGTGGAAAATGAATTAAAAGAAAAATATAATAGCTAGGCATCTGATATTTAGTATACAGACAGTTCAGGTTATGGTCTACGCAACTGGCACCATGCAACTTGACCCTGACCCCAATTCCATGGTTCAGCGACTCTGTGGACTTGGATAGTTTTTAGGGCAAAAAAAAAACAACTTTATATATATGTTCGTATGTTTGTACGAATTTCGGTCAAACCTTTCTCAGAAACCGTAGATGAGAACGACTTGATAGGATGGTTCAATGTGACACACTGTACGTCCAAAGCGACTTTCGGAATTGTCGGACTTTTACTTGAACTTCCTTCGTGGGGCCGGCTGGGGCATCCGTGTCCCATTAACACATTCTTTACATCGTGTCCGGTCGCTTTGCCCACAAAGCGGCTTGGATATGTGCCCTATGTGGTTGAATGGGGAAGCCCTGTCAAAGTGGATACCGGGGTCGTCAGGTTATAATGCGGAGAACCAGATCGCAAGCCATCGTGGTGCGCCGTCTTTGATAAATGTTACGCCCCTCGCAGAAGTGATCAAATTAGGAGCGATTTCGGTTTTAATGTTTTACTGTACAATTGAATCAAATTGTATGAAAATGTAACAACTGATCGCAGGACAGCGACTAATTTGCGGGCATGTTGCCATGAAGGTCTGTGGGCATGCGAGTCTGGAATAAAAAAAATGTTGCGAGATGGGGTATTATGTCTTTTGGACATATTCTTGTTTATTTTATTATGTTTGGTTTGCTATTCTTAGGGATGTCTATTGGATTTATTAAACATAAAAAAATGGTATATATCACAAAACAGTTGGAAATAATAGACAATATTGACATGTGGAATAAGGTGTAACATAATCAAACATGCATTAAACTCTAAAAATATATGTGAACATGAATTGTGACTAGAATGGAATTCAAGACCCCCCCCCCCCCGCCCCACGCTAGGGGATACAACTCGTGCGCGCTTGTTGAATCCTGGTGTTATTCGAGACTCGTGACATTAAAATTGATATTCTCCACCCCTCATTAGTTATACTATAATTAATCATATTCCGTTTTTCATATAGCCGCATACCCGCATGCCCAAATGCCCGCAAAAAAAGCTACTCTGAATGTAAACCAGTAAGATCGAACGATATAGAAATCGGCTAGTTTTAATGCCAGTTAATGGAACATTTTGGTCAAGATAAAATGACAGGGAATGCAAATGCTGCAAGGGATTTAGATAAATATTAACAAGGGTTGATTTATTGAGTGTTGTTCGTTTTATGCCCAGTCGACAGCATTTCAGTCATAATAAGGAAAAGACAACAACAAACTGAATTGTGTAGACCCACCCTAGACACAGAACTCATAAAGGTATACCACCCAAATCGGACCAATGTACGACCACTAACCAGAGAGAAAATGAACCAACCCACAAAACAGGCCAATGTACCCTCAATGAACCATAAACCAATGTACTCGGAAAGTGCCGAAACCCTCGGCCAAAACTTCACGCATTCTGGAATCCTTACCTATGGTGATTGACAATGAAAAACCCTTACACAAGATTATAAACACTTACTTTAATTGGATATAACCAACCCATCCTTGCGGGTTCGGGGTGGCGAATAGGCCCGCAGCAGCGCTACGCTTGTCGGTAAAAGTCCACTAAAGAGCGGTCAGAAACCTGACATCGGGTCAGGCCGCTTTGCCCTTAAAGCTACTGGGATGTGTGGCCCAGGTGGTGGAATGGGGCAGCCCTATAATGCGGAAAACCTGACCGCAAACCATAGTGGTGCACCGTGTTGGGAAAATGTCACGTTCCTCGCACGTTAAAAGAACCCTGCTGCAGGTCTCGGTAAGAGTAGGACCCGTAGGATCTCCATAATTTCCCGTCCCTACTCATCACTCCTTTTTCCAGTGGCAGTCAAAACTCTGGCCTTGTGTCCCCATTTCCTCCACTTCATCATCATTTCATGTTCACTGTATCACCACTTTCATGTTCATAGCCAAAATCGTGCTGCTTGGGAGTAAAGAAATAACTAACTAAGTAACTAACTAAGAGTAGGGCCCGTAGGATCCCCATGCAGGAGGCTAATATAAATTTCCCGTCCCTACTCATCACTTCTTTTTCAAGTGGCAGTCAAACCTCTCCTACCTGATTGGCCTGTGTCCCCATTAGCAATAACTAACTAACTACCTATAACCAACCCTTATCCAGTTTTACATAAACGACCATTTTCCGTCTTAAATACAATGCTGGTTGAGCATACACAGACTGGGAGTTTAAAAATGGGGTTGGTTGGAAAACAAAGGAACTTCAAATTTTTAAGACTTCGGAAAAAGGGGAGAGGTGAGTAGGGGCGGACAATTAAGCCCATGTAGTGCACTAATTCGCGATCCACAAGAGGATCATTTACGTGCATGAAGCGTGGCACTCTCCACACACGCTCGTTCACTGTGGTTTGCTGTCAGGTTTTCCGCATTATAACCGAACGACCACAAGGGAAGGAGGGTGGTTATTTACTAGGGATGAACAAAAAAAACTGAAAAAAGGAGAGGTGCCAATGTGTAAAGACAAATTCAGTTAATTTTACGAGAACATCATGAAACAGCAAATTACATAAAAGCACGAAAAAACCAACTCTACAATAATCAACAACTGAGGTCATAACGAGGGTGAACTTGCATTATGTGCCTCAGAATGATGGTTGCTTGTTGCAACACACTCGTAGCGTTGCTGCTATTTTAACATGTCAAACACTGTGGATTGGGTAACAATTTTCGTGGTTTGATGAAAAAGGATTAATTCGTGGATTCTTAAATTCGTGGTTTTGAAAACTGTCCACAGCATACAAACAATGTTAACTTTCTTTTTGTAGGGTATTAATTCTCGTGGGTAAAGCCCACTTATGAAAACCGCGAAAAATGATACCACGAATAATAATGAAACCACAGTATTGGTAACTTAAGTATAAATCCAATATTTGTCTACGAGTGCACGGTGTAGCTTTCATCAGAGTACTTAACTTTGCCAAATGGGAATCGGGTTTCCTACAACCATATTGTCAGTCAGCATCATATGGCTTTTAGTTTATAATGTAAGAAAGACGAGAAAGAAGTTGGCCTAGTAGGTAACTATTATTTTATTACATTTTGGAATTTTCTTTTTAAATAAATGATATGGCATTTGTGGACGTCTCACTTCTAAAAGACAAAGGAAAAGGTTTCCTATTTTTGCATAAAGACATGCAATTGTGAAGACAAATATAAAAGCTTTGGGAAGGAATAACCTTTGGGTTTATGTGATGATAGTCTCTGATGCGTTAGAGGTTTAAAGGTTCCAGTAGAAACCCACCAGATCATTTAATTTGTAAGAATTTTGAGAGATAAGCCGATACAGCATATGAACAACTAATATGTCAATGGCTTACGTCTGTAAGTGGCTTTAAGAAATCCCCATAAACACCAAAAATTAAATAGATAAATAAATGGATGGTGAAGCCACATTTAAAAGGTAAAAACTAAATAAGAAATACAAAGAAATAAAACCTTTAAAACAAATAAAACAAGAAAAACAAGAAAACAAGAATGCCTTTATTTGAAAAATTAAATAGTATGCGCAAATCTATGTTGTATAAGAAAGGTTCTCAAAAATATGAAGAATATTCATCATGAGTTTGGAAGGAGTAGTATACAAAACGTTAGACGGACGGAATAATCAGGAAGTACGGTCAGACGGACAGAGGGCAAAAAGGAAGGAAGCACGGACAGACGGGCAGACAAATAAGGACGGGGGAAACCATAGCACACGTCAATGGTTATAAAATTGAAAAGAAAATAATCATTTGGTCTGACAAGCCTGACATCGACAGTATGATATTGAAAATGCTTTTATATATTTTTTTATTCATACGCATAAAACTAATTCGTATATGTAAAGAAGTTGCAACAAGCAGGAATTGCCTACTCTCCCGGGGCACTCATAACGAGTTCGCGTTGTTGGTTGCTATTTAGTTCGTATTGTGTGTGTTTTATACCTCGCCACACGAAGTGGCGAGGTATTATGTTATACTCTCCTTTTCGTTCGGTTTCTGTCTGTCGAAAAGATGAACAAAACATACCAAGATTCACATTACATTCGTTTTTAGAAGGCATTTACAAAGATAATGCTTTGTCCGGGAAAAATAATAAACAAGTGAGGATTCAGTTTTATTAGTTTGTAGTTTAAATAATCGTATCGAACACAGAAATAATTATTTTAGTAAAGAGTACAAAAAGTATGAGGGAATTAAAGGGGAAAGGCAAGAAGCACGGACAAACGGACGGACGGAACAAACCATCTACCTCGGGTATTAAAAATTAAAATAAAAGGATAATTTGACCTGGCCGACCTAAGGGTCCTACGATTCAACCAGAAGTGAGAGGTCTTGGTTTTTTCTTTCTAAAAATGTTCTTGATCTTATTTTTGATGAAAAAATATTTTGGCAGCAATGAAGAAAAAAATATACTGTGGAAGGATTTCGGTCATATAAATTATGCTAATATAGGAGAAATAATATCTTGTCGCGACACCTTTGAAAAAAAAAATCTGGGCAAAAATAATTAATTGTAACGCCATCTATAGGTTCATGTTGCACGTTATGGTAGTGACAAAATGCAACTTTTCTCGTTATTTTTTTTTATTTCGGCATGTTTTTGTGAATAATTTATAAATTGTTACCGTTACTGTGAAATTGTATTATTAAGTAACATGGAACACTGTTTTATAAGTCTTAATCTTTGCACACCGTTTTTGAGTATTTTCTTACGTGCATGTCTCAGAGAAAATCTTGCAGTTTTGTCTAGATCCAATACTACAATTGTTGCAAATCAACAAAACGCTTGTTTTTAACTTGAAATTTTGTCCAAGGCAGGGCTCTTGAATGAAATTCTCTCTAATATTAAAAACTTTAATGCTTACAGGGTGAACATGTTAAACCTGCAACCATATGGATCATGTATTCTAACTTCGATACAACATGTACAAGCCTATGAAATGAGTTGGTTTTGATTTTTGTAGAAAAACTGCAATTTTTTACAACTTTTATAAACACTCTAAGGTGTTTAATGTTAAACAGTGAGTGAGTGAAAGGGTTGGTGTTTTACGCCCTTTCAATGCTATATAAGTTATTTAAACATGTTAAAGGCGATGAACATGAAAAAGGGATGATAAAATGAACATGAAATGATGGGAATGGGGTGGGATACAAAGAACAGTAAATTTGGAAGAACCACAGGAAAAGGCGAGAGATAGGCAGGGACGGAAAATTTAGCCTAGGTGGTGCACTTACTTGGTGGTCCACAAAGGGATCTTCAAAGTGCAAGAAGCGTGGCATTCTCCAAACACGTTTGCCCACTATGGTCGACGGTCAAGGTTTCCGTATTTTAGACCTGACAAACCCCGCGGACGAGAGCCACCGTATTCAGCCACCTATAGGGTACACACTTGGTCGCTCTGTGGGCTGAGCACTTACCAGGCTTCAGAATACCAAGACCCTTAGTCGCCTTTTACGACAAGCTAGGCTCTGCTGTGGGCCTATCCGCCTCTCTTAATTTCAAGACCCAACAAAATTTAAAGTATCATCGCTATTACATAATAGTAAACTAGCTTTAGTGCTTTGTAAAAAAAATTGGATTTTTATTTCCTAACCAGAGCTCCCATGAATATGTGAAAATCATTAAGATGTTTAATGTATGTGCTTTATCATTGCTGTGCATATCATTTGAATTAAATATTTTAAATGTTCTTTGATATTACTGTGGAAAATAAATTAAGTTAAAAGTATTATACTTTTAACTTAATTTATTTTCCACAAAAGTTTTAATTGTCACAAAAATCACCTAAGTCCACAAAGTCGCTGAACCATGACATTTGAGCCAGGGTCAAACGGCATGGTGTCAGTTGCGTAGACCATAACCCCAACTGTCTGTATAACAAATATCAGATGCCTCTTCAATCAAAATGATGTTTGAAGACAGATTCAAACATAAAATGGAGATATGAAGCAATCTTCCCTAAACCTTTTTTCTAGTTTTTTTTTTTTTTTTTTTTTTGAAAACTGAGGAGGCAGCTGCCTCCTCTGCCTCTATGTAATTTACGGCCTTGGACTATAATACCTAGGCATCTGATATTTGGTATACAGACAAGGGGGTTTCGGTCTACACAACTGACATCATGTTGAGTGACCCTGACCCCATTTTCACGGTTCAATGACTTTGTGAATGTAGATGATTTTTGGGTGGAAAATAAGTTAAGTTAAAAGTATATTAAAATATCTAGGCATCTGATATTTGGGGATTATGGTATACACAACTGACGTCACCATGTAATGTGACCTTGACCCCATTTTCATGGTTGAATGACTTAGTGAAAACTGGTCTTTTTTTCATTGTTTCTCAATAACTATGGTATCTAGAACACTCTTCAGACATTTTTGTGATTGTTAAATTGAATTCGGTCATCTGTCACATGACATTGACCTTTACTTTTCTGAAGGCCCAGCTAGCCCTTCAATGAGTTCTGTGATGGTGCCGACAGGCGAGACATACTTGAGTGTCAACTCTTGTTAGCTTATAGCTCAAAAAGTATAAGAGATAGTGAAAATCCAAAGCAACGTTCCTTCTTCAGCATCAAAAGCTCTACAAAACTCTCCATTGAGTCAAAGTTGTGGGACGACCCCTTTAAGGACTTATTTCCCCTTAATCGTCAAAACTGACCATTTTCACAGTTTATGGACTTTATCTTGAAAACTGTAAGTGCTAGAGGAAAACTTAGCAATGCAAAATTGTTCAGCTGATTGAGAGCTACGAAAATCATCCGTCCGTAACACTTTTGTTAAGTTCTTGGTTAAGGTCCATTACTCGGATACTAGATGTTGGGGGTCAATAATATTTCACAACCAGATGGGTCTTGGGTAGGGCTACACCACCCACTAGAAATTAGGTCACTGTGACCTATATTTTATGCATGAATGACTTCGGTTAAGTTCTTGGTTAAGGTCCATAACCTTGGATACTAGATGTTGATGGTCAATGGTATTTCACCACTAGATGTATCTTTGGTAACATGACATCACCCAATAAAAATTAGGTCACTGTGATCTATATTTCATGCATGAACGACTTCGGTTAAGTTTTGGTTAAGGTCCATAACTTGGATACTAGATGTTGGGGGTCAATTATATTTCACCACTAGATGAGCTTGGGTAAGGTGACACCATCCACTAGAAATGTGGTCACTGTGACCTGTATTTTACGCATGAATGACTTTGGTTAAGTTCTTGGCTAAGGTCCATATCTTGAATACTACATGTTAGGGGTCACTAATATTTCACTACTCGATGAGTCTTGGTAACATGGCACCACCCATAAGAAATAAGGTCACAACGACCTATATTTTACACATGAACACTTTTGATCAATTTCTTGGTAAAGGTCCATATCCCAGGTAATACACATTTAGGGTCAATGATATTTCAAGAACGGGAGGGCCATCCTGTGGCTCATAGACACATTTTCTTGTTTATATATAATTGGACTGTCTCATCTTCTGATTGAACTAAATCTTCTTGAATAGATACCCTGATCTTTTTAAAGACTCTTCATGCATATCAATTCATGATGTCTTCCCCACTTTTGTGGAAGACATATTGTTTTTGTCGTGTCCGTTCGTCTGTCCGTCACAAGGTTGTCAGCGCAACTCCTCTGAAACTACTGATTCGAATTCAATGAAACTTGGTATAAAGGGAGGACATTATATGTAGTTGTGCATTATACCACAAAATTTTGATCATCAAATTTTTGTGGGAGTTATGACCATTTTAAGTTAGAAATTTGCTTAAATCCTCATTGTCATCTTGTCCGCACAACTCCTCACAAACTACTGAACAGAATTTGATGAAACTTGATATATAGAAAGGACACCATATGTAGTTGTGCATGTTAGCAGGAAATTTTGATCCTCAAGTTTTTGTGGGAGAAATGGCCTTTTGAGCTTAGAACTTTTTTGTGGAAACGGGGGGAGACATCGTTTTTGCAGGCAAAAACAAACTTTAATTTGCAATTGTAGGACAGTTATATTTATGCACAGAAGGCTCTTCCTTTTAAATGTGCCTACTCCTTTACCTTTACATGTGAAAATTATTTTGTTACCATTACGGGTAATGAAAAACTTTTTTCAATGTTAGATTTTATATTTAAAACACAGGAAATTCAAACATGATATGTATTCATAATTAATTATTTTTGGTGCAATTGTTTTCCTGATAAATTTAACTTCTGATTTTTAATTAATTATTTTCCATTGGTAAACAGCTGTCAAACGGACTATACAAGATTTATCTCATAGCAACAGACCAACTATGACATTCAAATGTGACAATGTTGTCGCTAAATAACACTAAGGAAATTTTTTCTCATAACAACAGACCAACTAATAAAGACATTCAAATGTGACAATGTTGTCAGTCAATAACACTTGGAAGATTTATCTCATAACAACAGACCAACAATGACATTCAAATATAACAATGTTGTCGGCCTGTAACACTTAGAAGGTTAATCTCATAAGAACAGAACATTTAGGACATTCATCTAGGACATTCGCCCCCGAGTAACATATACTTGGACGCATCACGAGGAACATATAAGTATGATGTTTATACAGTCTACATCAGTCACTGACACCCTCAAGAACATCTTAGTATACGCTGCCATACTGTCTCTACAATAGACACCTGCAACCTGAGGAACATGTAAATGTAAATAACTGCAATGTTATACAGTCTACATCAGACAACTATACCATGAGGAACATATAAATATACATTGTAATACAGTCTCAAACAAACACCTTCACCATGATTTTATAAGAATTCACTGTTTTACAGTCTACCTTAGACAAAACTGTACCCTGAGGAGCATGTAAGTATACACTTTAAAACAGTCACAACAGACACCTTCACCATGATGATATAAGAAATCATTGTTATACAGTCTACCTTAGACAAACCTGCACCCTGAGGAATATTTGAATATACACTGTAGTACAGTCTACATCAGACACCTGCATCATGAGGAACATGTAAATATGCACTGTTATACATTCTACATCAGATACCTGTACCATGAGGAACATGTAAATATGCACTGTTTTACATTCTACAACAGATACCTGTACCATGAGGAACATGTAATTATGCACTGTTATACAGTCTACATCAGATACCTGCACCATGAGGAACATGTAATTATGCACTGTTATACAGTCTACATCAAACACCTGCATCATGAGGAACATGTAAATATGCACTGTTATACAGTCTACATCAAACACCTGCATCATGAGGAACATGTAATTATGCACTGTTATACAGTCTACATCAGACACCTGTACCATGAGGAACATGTAATTATGCACTGTTATACAGTCTACATCAAACACCTGCATCATGAGGAACATGTAAATATGCACTGTTATACAGTCTACATCAGATACCTGTACCATGAGGAACATGTAATTATGCACTGTTATACATTCTACACCAGACACCTGCATCATGAGGAACATGTAATTATGCACTGTTATACATTCTACAACAGACACCTGCATCATGAGGAACATGTGAATATGCACTGTTATACATTCTACGATAGACACCTGCACCCTGAAGAACATGTGAATATTCACTGTTATACAGTCTACATCAGACACCTGCACTCTGAGGAACATGTAAGTATGCACTGTTATACATTCTACTACAGACACCTGCACTCTGAGGAACATGTAAATATGCACTGTTATACATTCTACTACAGACACCTGCACCATGAGGAACATGTAAATATGCACTGTTATACATTCTACTACAGACACCTGCACCCTGAGGAACATGTAAATATGCACTGTTATACATTCTACAACAGACACCTGCACCCTGAGGAACATGTAAATATGCACTGTTTTACATTCTACAACAGACACCTGCACCCTGAGGAACATGTAAATATGCACTGTTTTACATTCTCCAACAGACACCTGCACTCTGAGGAACATGTAAGTATGCACTGTTTTACATTCTACATCAGACACCTGCACCATGAGGAACATGTAAATATGCACTGTTTTACATTCTACAACAGACACCTGCACCCTGAGGAACATGTAAATATGCACTGTTATACATTCTACATCAGACACCTGCATCATGAGGAACATGTAAATATGCACTGTTTTACATTCTCCAACAGACACCTGCACTCTGAGGATTATGTAAGTATGCACTGTTTTACATTCTACATCAGACACCTGCACCATGAGGAACATGTAAGTATGCACTGTTTTACATTCTACATCAGACACCTGCACCATGAGGAACATGTAAGTATGCACTGTTTTACATTCTACATCAGACACCTGCACCATGAGGAACATGTAAGTATGCACTGTTTTACATTCTACATCAGACACCTGCACCATGAGGAACATGTAAGTATGCACTGTTTTACATTCTACATCAGACACCTGCACCATGAGGAACATGTAAATATGCACTGTTTTACATTCTACAACAGACACCTGCACCCTGAGGAACATGTAAATATGCACTGTTATACATTCTACATCAGACACCTGCATCATGAGGAACATGTAAGTATGCACTGTTTTACATTCTCCAACAGACACCTGCACTCTGAGGATTATGTAAGTATGCACTGTTTTACATTCTACATCAGACACCTGCACCATGAGGAACATGTAAGTATGCACTGTTTTACATTCTACATCAGACACCTGCATCATGAGGAACATGTAAATATGCACTGTTTTACATTTTACATCAGACACTTGTACCATGAGGAACATGTAAGTATACACTGTTTTACATTCTACATCAGACACCTGCATTCTGAGGAACATGTAAATATGCACTGTTTTACATTCTACAACAGACACCTGCACCATGAGGAACATGTAAATATGAACTGTTTTACATTCTACATCAGACACCTGCACTCTGAGGAACATGTAAGTATGCACTGTTTTACATTCTACAACAGACACCTGCACTCTGAGGAACATGTAAATATGCACTGTTTTACATTCTACAACAGACACCTGTACCATGAGGAACATGTAAGTATGCACTGTTTAACATTCTCCAACAGACACCTGCACCCTGAGGAACATGTAAGTATGCACTGTTTTACATTCTCCAACAGACACCTGCACTCTGAGGAACATGTAAATATGCACTGTTTTACATTCTACAACAGACACCTGCACTCTGAGGAACATGTAAGTATGCACTGTTTTACATTCTACAACAGACACCTGCACTCTGAGGAACATGTAAGTATGCACTGTTTTACATTCTCCAACAGACACCTGCACTCTGAGGAACATGTAAATATGCACTGTTTTACATTCTCCAACAGACACCTGCACTCTGAGGAACATGTAAGTATGCACTGTTTTACATTCTCCAACAGACACCTGCACTCTGAGGAACATGTAAATATGCACTGTTTTACATTCTCCAACAGACACCTGCACTCTGAGGAACATGTAAATATGCACTGTTTTACATTCTCCAACAGACACCTGCACTCTGAGGAACATGTAAATATGCACTGTTATACAGTCTACAACAGACACCTGTACTCTGAGGAACATGTAAGTATACACTGTTTTACATTCTACATCAGACACCTGCACTCTGAGGAACATGTAAATATGCACTGTTATACATTCTACAACAGACACCTGTACCATGAGGAACATGTAAATATGCACTGTTTTACATTCTACATCAGACACTTGTACCATGAGGAACATGTAAATATGCACTGTTTTACATTCTACATCAGACACCTGCACTCTGAGGAACATGTAAATATGCACTGTTATACATTCTACAACAGACACCTGTACCATGAGGAACATGTAAATATGCACTGTTTTACATTCTACATCAGACACTTGTACCATGAGGAACATGTAAATATGCACTGTTTTACATTCTACATCAGACACCTGTACCATGAGGAACATGTAAATATGCACTGTTTTACATTCTACAACAGACACCTGCATTCTGAGGAACATGTAAGTATGCACTGCCTTACATTCTACAACAGACAACATGTAAATATGCACTGTTTTACATTCTACATCAGACACCTGTACCATGAGGAACATGTAAATATGCACTGTTTTACATTCTCCATCAGACACCTGCATTCTGAGGAACATGTAAGTATGCACTGCCTTACATTCTACAACAGACAACATGTAAATATGCACTGTTTTACATTCTACATCAGACACCTGTACCATGAGGAACATGTAAATATGCACTGTTTTACATTCTACATCAGACACCTGTACCATGAGGAACATGTAAATATGCACTGTTTTACATTCTCCAACAGACACCTGCACTCTGAGGAACATGTAAATATGCACTGTTTTACATTCTCCAACAGACACCTGCACTCTGAGGAACATGTAAGTATACACTGTTTTACATTCTACAACAGACACCTGCACTCTGAGGAACATGTAAATATGCACTGTTTTACATTCTCCAACAGACACCTGCACTCTGAGGAACATGTAAGTATACACTGTTTTACATTCTACATCAGACACCTGCACTCTGAGGAACATGTAAATATGCACTGTTTTACATTCTCCAACAGACACCTGCACTCTGAGGAACATGTAAGTATGCACTGTTTTACATTCTACAACAGACACCTGCACTCTGAGGAACATGTAAGTATACACTGTTTTACATTCTACATCAGACACCTGCACCATGAGGAACATGTAAATATGCACTGTTTTACATTCTACATCAGACACCTGCACCATGAGGAACATGTAAATATGCACTGTTTTACATTCTACAACAGACACCTGCACTCTGAGGAACATGTAAGTATGCACTGTTTTACATTCTACAACAGACACCTGCACCATGAGGAACATGTAAGTATGCACTGTTTTACATTCTACAACAGACACCTGCACTCTGAGGAACATGTAAGTATGCACTGTTTTACATTCTACAACAGACACCTGCACTCTGAGGAACATGTAAATATGCACTGTTTTACATTCTACAACAGACACCTGCACTCTGAGGAACATGTAAATATGCACTGTTTTACATTCTCCATCAGACACCTGCACTTTGAGGAACATGTAAGTATGCACTGTTTTACATTCTACAACAGACACCTGCACTCTGAGGAACATGTAAGTATGCACTGTTTTACATTCTACAACAGACACCTGCACCATGAGGAACATGTAAGTATGCACTGTTTTACATTCTACAACAGACACCTGTACCATGAGGAACATGTAAGTATGCACTGTTTTACATTCTCCAACAGACACCTGTACCATGAGGAACATGTAAATATGCACTGTTTTACATTCTCCAACAGACACCTGTACCCTGAGGAACATGTAAATATGCACTGTTTTACATTCTACAACAGACACCTGCACTCTGAGGAACATGTAAATATGCACTGTTTTACATTCTACAACAGACACCTGCACTCTGAGGAACATGTAAATATGCACTGTTTTACATTCTCCATCAGACACCTGCATTCTGAGGAACATGTAAGTATGCACTGCCTTACATTCTACAACAGACAACATGTAAATATGCACTGTTTTACATTCTACAACAGATACCTGCACTCTGAGGAACATGTAAATATGCACTGTTTTACATTCTCCAACAGACACCTGCACTCTGAGGAACATGTAAATATGCACTGTTTTACATTCTACAACAGATACCTGCACTCTGAGGAACATGTAAATATGCACTGTTTTACATTCTACAACAGATACCTGTACCATGAGGAACATGTAAGTATGCACTGTTTTACATTCTACATCAGACACCTGTACCATGAGGAACATGTAAATATGCACTGTTTTACATTCTACATCAGACACCTGCACTCTGAGGAACATGTAAGTATGCACTGTTTTACATTCTCCAACAGACACCTGCACCATGAGGAACATGTAAATATGCACTGTTTTACATTCTACAACAGACACCTGCACCCTGAGGAACATGTAAATATGCACTGTTTTACATTCTACAACAGATACCTGTACCATGAGGAACATGTAAGTATGCACTGTTTTACATTCTACATCAGACACCTGTACCATGAGGAACATGTAAATATGCACTGTTTTACATTCTACATCAGACACCTGCACTCTGAGGAACATGTAAATATGCACTGTTTTACATTCTCCAACAGACACCTGCACTCTGAGGAACATGTAAGTATGCACTGTTTTACATTCTACAACAGACACCTGCACTCTGAGGAACATGTTAATATGCACTGTTTTACATTCTACAACAGATACCTGTACTCTGAGGAACATGTAAGTATGCACTGTTTTACATTCTACAACAGACACCTGCACTCTGAGGAACATGTAAGTATGCACTGTTTTACATTCTACAACAGACACCTGCACTCTGAGGAACATGTAAATATGCACTGTTATACATTCTCCAACAGACACCTGCACTCTGAGGAACATGTAAGTATGCACTGTTTTACATTCTACAACAGACACCTGCACTCTGAGGAACATGTTAATATGCACTGTTTTACATTCTACAACAGATACCTGTACCATGAGGAACATGTAAGTATGCACTGTTATACATTCTACATCAGACACCTGTACCATGAGGAACATGTAAATATGCACTGTTTTACATTCTACAACAGACACCTGCACTCTGAGGAACATGTAAGTATGCACTGTTATACATTCTCCAACAGACACCTGCACTCTGAGGAACATGTAAGTATGCACTGTTTTACATTCTCCATCAGACACCTGCACCATGAGGAACATGTAAATATGCACTGTTTTACATTCTACATCAGACACCTGCACTCTGAGGAACATGTAAGTATGCACTGTTTTACATTCTCCAACAGACACCTGCACTCTGAGGAACATGTAAGTATGCACTGTTTTACATTCTCCATCAGACACCTGCACCATGAGGAACATGTAAATATGCACTGTTTTACATTCTACATCAGACACCTGCACTCTGAGGAACATGTAAATATGCACTGTTTTACATTCTCCAACAGACACCTGCACTCTGAGGAACATGTAAGTATGCACTGTTTTACATTCTCCAACAGACACCTGTACCATGAGGAACATGAAAATATGCACTGTTTTACATTCTCCAACAGACACCTGTACCATGAGGAACATGTAAGTATGCACTGTTTTACATTCTCCAACAGACACCTGCACTCTGAGGAACATGTAAGTATGCACTGTTTTACATTCTACAACAGACACCTGCACTCTGAGGAACATGTAAATATGCACTGTTTTACATTCTACATCAGACACCTGTACCATGAGGAACATGTAAATATGCACTGTTTTACATTCTACAACAGATACCTGCACTCTGAGGAACATGTAAGTATGCACTGTTTTACATTCTCCGACAGACACCTGCACTCTGAGGAACATGTAAGTATGCACTGTTTTACATTCTACTACAGACACCTGCACTCTGAGGAACATGTTAATATGCACTGTTATACATTCTACAACAGACACCTGCACCATGAGGAACATGTAAGTAACACTGTTATACATTCTCCGACAGACACCTGCACTCTGAGGAACATGTAAGTATGCACTGTTTTACATTCTACTACAGATACCTGCACCCTGAGGAACATGTAAATATGCACTGTTTTACATTCTACAACAGATACCTGCACTCTGAGGAACATGTAAGTATGCACTGTTTTACATTCTCCGACAGACACCTGCACTCTGAGGAACATGTAAGTATGCACTGTTTTACATTCTACTACAGACACCTGCACTCTGAGGAACATGTAAGTATGCACTGTTTTACATTCTACAACAGACACCTGCACCATGAGGAACATGTAAGTAACACTGTTATACATTCTCCGACAGACACCTGCACTCTGAGGAACATGTAAGTATGCACTGTTTTACATTCTACTACAGACACCTGCACTCTGAGGAACATGTTAATATGCACTGTTATACATTCTACAACAGACACCTGCACCATGAGGAACATGTAAGTAACACTGTTATACATTCTCCGACAGACACCTGCACTCTGAGGAACATGTAAGTATGCACTGTTTTACATTCTACTACAGATACCTGCACCCTGAGGAACATGTAAATATGCACTGTTTTACATTCTACAACAGATACCTGCACTCTGAGGAACATTTAAGTATGCACTGTTTTACATTCTCCGACAGACACCTGCACTCTGAGGAACATGTAAGTATGCACTGTTTTACATTCTACTACAGACACCTGCACTCTGAGGAACATGTAAGTATGCACTGTTTTACATTCTACTACAGACACCTGCACTCTGAGGAACATGTAAGTATGCACTGTTTTACATTCTACAACAGACACCTGCACTCTGAGGAACATGTAAGTAACACTGTTATACATTCTCCGACAGACACCTGCACTCTGAGGAACATGTAAGTATGCACTGTTTTACATTCTACTACAGATACCTGCACCCTGAGGAACATGTAAATATGCACTGTTTTACATTCTACATCAGACACCTGCACTCTGAGGAACATGTAAGTATGCACTGTTTTACATTCTACTACAGACACCTGCACTCTGAGGAACATGTAAATATGCACTGTTATACATTCTACAACAGACACCTGCACTCTGAGGAACATGTAAGTATGCACTGTTTTACATTCTACAACAGACACCTGCACTCTGAGGAACATGTAAATATGCACTGTTTTACATTCTCCAACAGACACCTGCACTCTGAGGAACATGTAAGTATGCACTGTTTTACATTCTACTACAGACACCTGCACTCTGAGGAACATGTAAGTATGCACTGTTTTACATTCTACAACAGACACCTGCACTCTGAGGAACATGTAAGTATGCACTGTTTTACATTCTACAACAGACACCTGCACTCTGAGGAACATGTAAGTATGCACTGTTATACATTCTCCAACAGACACCTGCACTCTGAGGAACATGTAAGTATGCACTGTTTTACATTCTACAACAGACATCTTCACCCTGAGGAATATGTGCATATACAGCTATACAGACACTCTACAGGAGACACCTGCATCCTGAGGAACATGTAAATATGCACTGTTATACCGTCTATATCAGACACCCGCACAGTAAAATGCAAGAATACACCGTTAAACTGTCTTCAATAGAGACCTGCACTCTGAGACACATATAAATATACACTGTTTTACATTCTACAACAGATACCTGAAACATGTTAATTCTCACTTTGATGCAGTCTACTACAGACACCTGCACTCTGAGGAACATGTAAATATGCACTGTTATACATTCTACAACAGACACCTGCACTCTGAGGAACATGTAAGTATGCACTGTTTTACATTCTACAACAGACACCTGCACTCTGAGGAACATGTAAATATGCACTGTTTTACATTCTCCAACAGACACCTGCACTCTGAGGAACATGTAAGTATGCACTGTTTTACATTCTACTACAGACACCTGCACTCTGAGGAACATGTAAGTATGCACTGTTTTACATTCTACAACAGACACCTGCACTCTGAGGAACATGTAAGTATGCACTGTTTTACATTCTACAACAGACACCTGCACTCTGAGGAACATGTAAGTATGCACTGTTATACATTCTCCAACAGACACCTGCACTCTGAGGAACATGTAAGTATGCACTGTTTTACATTCTACAACAGACACCTGCACTCTGAGGAACTTGTAAATATGCACTGTTATACATTCTACAACAGACACCTGCACTCTGAGGAACATGTAAGTATGCACTGTTTTACATTCTACAACAGACACCTGCACTCTGAGGAACATGTAAATATGCACTGTTTTACATTCTCCAACAGACACCTGCACTCTGAGGAACATGTAAGTATGCACTGTTTTACATTCTACTACAGACACCTGCACTCTGAGGAACATGTAAGTATGCACTGTTTTACATTCTACAACAGACACCTGCACTCTGAGGAACATGTAAGTATGCACTGTTTTACATTCTACAACAGACACCTGCACTCTGAGGAACATGTAAGTATGCACTGTTATACATTCTCCAACAGACACCTGCACTCTGAGGAACATGTAAGTATGCACTGTTTTACATTCTACAACAGACATCTTCACCCTGAGGAATATGTGCATATACAGCTATACAGACACTCTACAGGAGACACCTGCATCCTGAGGAACATGTAAATATGCACTGTTATACCGTCTATATCAGACACCCGCACAGTAAAATGCAAGAATACACCGTTAAACTGTCTTCAATAGAGACCTGCACTCTGAGACACATATAAATATACACTGTTTTACATTCTACAACAGATACCTGAAACATGTTAATTCTCACTTTGATGCAGTCTACATCAGACACCTGCACCCTGAGGAACATGTACATATGCACTGTTATACAAACTACAACAGATACGTGCACCCTGAGGAACATGTCAATTTGCACTACTATCCATTCTACATCAGATACCTGCATCCTGAAGAACATGTAAATATGCAATGTTAAACAGTCTACATCAGACACTCACCTCCTGAATATCATCTAAGCATTTGCTGCATCCTGAGGAAAGTGTGATTACACAGTACTAGATACCTGCACCCTAAGGAACATGTACATATGCACTGTTATACATTCTGCAACAGACACCTGCACTCTGAGGAACATGTAAATATGCACTGTTATACATTCTACATCAGACACCTGTACCATGAGGAACATGTAAGTATGCACAATTTTACATTCTACAACAGACACCTGTACCATGAGGAACATGTAAATATGCACTGTTTTACATTCTACATCAGACACCTGCACTCTGAGGAACATGTAAATATGAACTGTTTTACATTCAACATCAGACACCTGCACTCTGAGGAACATGTAAATATGCACTGTTATACATTCTACATCAGACACCTGTACCATGAGGAACATGTAAGTATGCACTATTTTACATTCTACAACAGACACCTGTACCATGAGGAACATGTAAATATGCACTGTTTTACATTCTACATCAGACACCTGCACTCTGAGGAACATGTAAATATGAACTGTTTTACATTCTACATCAGACACCTGCACCATGAGGAACATGTAAATATGCACTGTTTTACATTCTACAACAGACACCTGTACCATGAGGAACATGTAAATATGCACTGTTTTACATTCTACAACAGACACCTGCACTCTGAGGAACATGTAAATATGCACTGTTTTACATTCTCCAACAGACACCTGTACCATGAGGAACATGTAAGTATGCACTGTTTTACATTCTACTACAGACACCTGCACTCTGAGGAACATGTAAGTATGCACTGTTTTACATTCTACTACAGACACCTGCACTCTGAGGAACATGTAAGTATGCACTGTTTTACATTCTACAACAGACACCTGCACTCTGAGGAACATGTAAGTAACACTGTTATACATTCTCCGACAGACACCTGCACTCTGAGGAACATGTAAGTATGCACTGTTTTACATTCTACTACAGATACCTGCACCCTGAGGAACATGTAAATATGCACTGTTTTACATTCTACATCAGACACCTGCACTCTGAGGAACATGTAAGTATGCACTGTTTTACATTCTACTACAGACACCTGCACTCTGAGGAACATGTAAATATGCACTGTTATACATTCTACAACAGACACCTGCACTCTGAGGAACATGTAAGTATGCACTGTTTTACATTCTACAACAGACACCTGCACTCTGAGGAACATGTAAATATGCACTGTTTTACATTCTCCAACAGACACCTGCACTCTGAGGAACATGTAAGTATGCACTGTTTTACATTCTACTACAGACACCTGCACTCTGAGGAACATGTAAGTATGCACTGTTTTACATTCTACAACAGACACCTGCACTCTGAGGAACATGTAAGTATGCACTGTTTTACATTCTACAACAGACACCTGCACTCTGAGGAACATGTAAGTATGCACTGTTATACATTCTCCAACAGACACCTGCACTCTGAGGAACATGTAAGTATGCACTGTTTTACATTCTACAACAGACATCTTCACCCTGAGGAATATGTGCATATACAGCTATACAGACACTCTACAGGAGACACCTGCATCCTGAGGAACATGTAAATATGCACTGTTATACCGTCTATATCAGACACCCGCACAGTAAAATGCAAGAATACACCGTTAAACTGTCTTCAATAGAGACCTGCACTCTGAGACACATATAAATATACACTGTTTTACATTCTACAACAGATACCTGAAACATGTTAATTCTCACTTTGATGCAGTCTACATCAGACACCTGCACCCTGAGGAACATGTACATATGCACTGTTATACAAACTACAACAGATACGTGCACCCTGAGGAACATGTCAATTTGCACTACTATCCATTCTACATCAGATACCTGCATCCTGAAGAACATGTAAATATGCAATGTTAAACAGTCTACATCAGACACTCACCTCCTGAATATCATCTAAGCATTTGCTGCATCCTGAGGAAAGTGTGATTACACAGTACTAGATACCTGCACCCTAAGGAACATGTACATATGCACTGTTATACATTCTGCAACAGACACCTGCACTCTGAGGAACATGTAAATATGCACTGTTATACATTCTACATCAGACACCTGTACCATGAGGAACATGTAAGTATGCACTATTTTACATTCTACAACAGACACCTGTACCATGAGGAACATGTAAATATGCACTGTTTTACATTCTACATCAGACACCTGCACTCTGAGGAACATGTAAATATGAACTGTTTTACATTCAACATCAGACACCTGCACTCTGAGGAACATGTAAATATGCACTGTTATACATTCTACATCAGACACCTGTACCATGAGGAACATGTAAGTATGCACTATTTTACATTCTACAACAGACACCTGTACCATGAGGAACATGTAAATATGCACTGTTTTACATTCTACATCAGACACCTGCACTCTGAGGAACATGTAAATATGAACTGTTTTACATTCTACATCAGACACCTGCACCATGAGGAACATGTAAATATGCACTGTTTTACATTCTACAACAGACACCTGCACTCTGAGGAACATGTAAATATGCACTGTTTTACATTCTCCAACAGACACCTGTACCATGAGGAACATGTAAGTATGCACTGTTTTACATTCTACAACAGACACCTGCACTCTGAGGAACATGTAAATATGAACTGTTTTACATTCAACATCAGACACCTGCACCATGAGGAACATGTAAATATGCACTGTTATACATTCTACATCAGACACCTGTACCATGAGGAACATGTAAGTATGCACTATTTTACATTCTACAACAGACACCTGTACCATGAGGAACATGTAAATATGCACTGTTTTACATTCTACATCAGACACCTGCACTCTGAGGAACATGTAAATATGAACTGTTTTACATTCAACATCAGACACCTGCACTCTGAGGAACATGTAAATATGCACTGTTATACATTCTACATCAGACACCTGTACCATGAGGAACATGTAAGTATGCACTATTTTACATTCTACAACAGACACCTGTACCATGAGGAACATGTAAATATGCACTGTTTTACATTCTACATCAGACACCTGCACTCTGAGGAACATGTAAATATGAACTGTTTTACATTCTACATCAGACACCTGCACCATGAGGAACATGTAAATATGCACTGTTTTACATTCTACAACAGACACCTGTACCATGAGGAACATGTAAATATGCACTGTTTTACATTCTACAACAGACACCTGCACTCTGAGGAACATGTAAATATGCACTGTTTTACATTCTCCAACAGACACCTGTACCATGAGGAACATGTAAGTATGCACTGTTTTACATTCTACAACAGACACCTGCACTCTGAGGAACATGTAAATATGAACTGTTTTACATTCAACATCAGACACCTGTACCATGAGGAACATGTAAATATGCACTGTTTTACATTCTACAACAGACACCTGCACCATGAGGAACATGTAAGTATGCACTGTTTTACATTCTACATCAGACACCTGCACTCTGAGGAACATGTAAGTATGCACTGTTTTACATTCTACAACAGACACCTGCACTCTGAGGAACATGTAAATATGCACTGTTTTACATTCTACAACAGACACCTGTACCATGAGGAACATGTAAGTATGCACTGTTTTACATTCTACAACAGACACCTGCACTCTGAGGAACATGTAAGTATGCACTGTTATACATTCTACATCAGACACCTGCACCATGAGGAACATGTAAATATGCACTGTTTTACATTCTACAACAGACACCTGCACTCTGAGGAACATGTAAATATGCACTGTTTTACATTCTCCAACAGACACCTGCACTCTGAGGAACATGTAAGTATGCACTGTTTTACATTCTCCAACAGACACCTGCACCATGAGGAACATGTAAATATGCACTGTTTTACATTCTACATCAGACACCTGCACCATGAGGAACATGTAAATATGCACTGTTTTACATTCTACAACAGACACCTGCACTCTGAGGAACATGTAAATATGCACTGTTTTACATTCTCCAACAGACACCTGCACTCTGAGGAACATGTAAGTATGCACTGTTTTACATTCTCCAACAGATACCTGCACCATGAGGAACATGTAAATATGCACTGTTTTACATTCTACATCAGACACCTGCACCATGAGGAACATGTAAGTATGCACTGTTTTACATTCTACAACAGACACCTGCACTCTGAGGAACATGTAAGTATACACTGTTTTACATTCTACATCAGACACCTGCACCATGAGGAACATGTAAATATGCACTGTTTTACATTCTACAACAGACACCTGCATTCTGAGGAACATGTAAATATGCACTGTTTTACATTCTACAACAGACACCTGCACTCTGAGGAACATGTAAATATGCACTGTTTTACATTCTACAACAGACACCTGCACCATGAGGAACATGTAAGTATGCACTGTTTTACATTCTACATCAGACACCTGCACTCTGAGGAACATGTAAATATGCACTGTTTTACATTCTCCAACAGACACCTGTACCATGAGGAACATGTAAGTATGCACTGTTTTACATTCTACAACAGACACCTGCACTCTGAGGAACATGTAAATATGAACTGTTTTACATTCAACATCAGACACCTGCACCATGAGGAACATGTAAATATGCACTGTTATACATTCTACATCAGACACCTGTACCATGAGGAACATGTAAGTATGCACTATTTTACATTCTACAACAGACACCTGTACCATGAGGAACATGTAAATATGCACTGTTTTACATTCTACATCAGACACCTGCACTCTGAGGAACATGTAAATATGAACTGTTTTACATTCAACATCAGACACCTGCACTCTGAGGAACATGTAAATATGCACTGTTATACATTCTACATCAGACACCTGTACCATGAGGAACATGTAAGTATGCACTATTTTACATTCTACAACAGACACCTGTACCATGAGGAACATGTAAATATGCACTGTTTTACATTCTACATCAGACACCTGCACTCTGAGGAACATGTAAATATGAACTGTTTTACATTCTACATCAGACACCTGCACCATGAGGAACATGTAAATATGCACTGTTTTACATTCTACAACAGACACCTGTACCATGAGGAACATGTAAATATGCACTGTTTTACATTCTACAACAGACACCTGCACTCTGAGGAACATGTAAATATGCACTGTTTTACATTCTCCAACAGACACCTGTACCATGAGGAACATGTAAGTATGCACTGTTTTACATTCTACAACAGACACCTGCACTCTGAGGAACATGTAAATATGAACTGTTTTACATTCAACATCAGACACCTGCACCATGAGGAACATGTAAATATGCACTGTTTTACATTCTACAACAGACACCTGCACTCTGAGGAACATGTAAATATGCACTGTTTTACATTCTCCAACAGACACCTGCACTCTGAGGAACATGTAAGTATGCACTGTTTTACATTCTCCAACAGACACCTGCACCATGAGGAACATGTAAATATGCACTGTTTTACATTCTACATCAGACACCTGCACCATGAGGAACATGTAAATATGCACTGTTTTACATTCTACAACAGACACCTGCACTCTGAGGAACATGTAAATATGCACTGTTTTACATTCTCCAACAGACACCTGCACTCTGAGGAACATGTAAGTATGCACTGTTTTACATTCTCCAACAGATACCTGCACCATGAGGAACATGTAAATATGCACTGTTTTACATTCTACATCAGACACCTGCACCATGAGGAACATGTAAGTATGCACTGTTTTACATTCTACAACAGACACCTGCACTCTGAGGAACATGTAAGTATACACTGTTTTACATTCTACATCAGACACCTGCACCATGAGGAACATGTAAATATGCACTGTTTTACATTCTACAACAGACACCTGCATTCTGAGGAACATGTAAATATGCACTGTTTTACATTCTACAACAGACACCTGCACTCTGAGGAACATGTAAATATGCACTGTTTTACATTCTACAACAGACACCTGCACCATGAGGAACATGTAAGTATGCACTGTTTTACATTCTACATCAGACACCTGCACCATGAGGAACATGTAAATATGCACGGTTTTACATTCTACATCAGACACCTGCACCATGAGGAACATGTAAGTATGCACTGTTTTACATTCTCCAACAGACACCTGCACTCTGAGGAACATGTAAATATGCACTGTTTTACATTCTACAACAGACACCTGCACTCTGAGGAACATGTAAATATGCACTGTTTTACATTCTACAACAGACACCTGCACCATGAGGAACATGTAAGTATGCACTGTTTTACATTCTACATCAGACACCTGCACCATGAGGAACATGTAAATATGCACGGTTTTACATTCTACATCAGACACCTGCACCATGAGGAACATGTAAGTATGCACTGTTTTACATTCTCCATCAGACACCTGCACTCTGAGGAACATGTAAGTATACACTGTTTTACATTCTCCAACAGACACCTGCACTCTGAGGAACATGTAAGTATGCACTGTTTTACATTCTCCAACAGACACCTGCACTCTGAGGAACATGTAAGTATGCACTGTTTTACATTCTCCAACAGACACCTGCACTCTGAGGAACATGTAAGTATGCACTGTTTTACATTCTACAACAGACACCTGCACTCTGAGGAACATGTAAGTATACACTGTTTTACATTCTACAACAGACACCTGCACTCTGAGGAACATGTAAATATGCACTGTTTTACATTCTACAACAGACACCTGCACTCTGAGGAACATGTAAGTATGCACTGTTTTACATTCTCCAACAGACACCTGCACTCTGAGGAACATGTAAGTATACACTGTTTTACATTCTCCAACAGACACCTGTACCATGAGGAACATGTAAATATGCACTGTTTTACATTCTACATCAGACACCTGCACTCTGAGGAACATGTAAATATGCACTGTTTTACATTCTCCAACAGACACCTGCACTCTGAGGAACATGTAAGTATACACTGTTTTACATTCTACAACAGACACCTGCACTCTGAGGAACATGTAAGTATGCACTGTTTTACATTCTACAACAGACACCTGCACCATGAGGAACATGTAAGTATGCACTGTTTTACATTCTCCAACAGACACCTGCACTCTGAGGAACATGTAAATATGCACTGTTTTACATTCTACAACAGACACCTGCACTCTGAGGAACATGTAAATATGCACTGTTTTACATTCTACAACAGACACCTGCACCATGAGGAACATGTAAGTATGCACTGTTTTACATTCTACATCAGACACCTGCACCATGAGGAACATGTAAATATGCACGGTTTTACATTCTACATCAGACACCTGCACCATGAGGAACATGTAAGTATGCACTGTTTTACATTCTCCATCAGACACCTGCACTCTGAGGAACATGTAAGTATACACTGTTTTACATTCTCCAACAGACACCTGCACTCTGAGGAACATGTAAGTATGCACTGTTATACATTCTACATCAGACACCTGTACCATGAGGAACATGTAAGTATGCACTGTTATACATTCTCCAACAGACACCTGCACTCTGAGGAACATGTAAGTATGCACTGTTTTACATTCTCCAACAGACACCTGCACTCTGAGGAACATGTAAGTATACACTGTTTTACATTCTCCAACAGACACCTGTACCATGAGGAACATGTAAATATGCACTGTTTTACATTCTACATCAGACACCTGCACTCTGAGGAACATGTAAATATGCACTGTTTTACATTCTCCAACAGACACCTGCACTCTGAGGAACATGTAAGTATACACTGTTTTACATTCTACAACAGACACCTGCACTCTGAGGAACATGTAAGTATGCACTGTTTTACATTCTACAACAGACACCTGCACTCTGAGGAACATGTAAGTATGCACTGTTATACAGTCTACATCAGACACCTGCACTCTGAGGAACATGTAAATATGCACTGTTTTACATTCTACAACAGACACCTGCACTCTGAGGAACATGTAAATATGCACTGTTATACATTCTCCAACAGACACCTGCACCATGAGGAACATGTAAGTATGCACTGTTTTACATTCTACAACAGACACCTGCACCATGAGAAACATGTAAGTATGCACTGTTATACATTCTACAACAGACACCTGCACTCTGAGGAACATGTAAGTATGCACTGTTATACATTCTACAACAGACACCTGTACCATGAGGAACATGTAAATATGCACTGTTTTACATTCTACATCAGACACCTGCACCCTGAGGAACATGTAAATATGCACTGTTTTACATTCTACAACAGACACCTGCACTCTGAGGAACATGTAAGTATGCACTGTTATACATTCTCCAACAGACACCTGCACTCTGAGGAACATGTAAGTATGCACTGTTATACAGTCTACATCAGACACCTGCACTCTGAGGAACATGTAAGTATGCACTGTTTTACATTCTACAACAGATACCTGCACTCTGAGGAACATGTACATATGCACTGTTTTACATTCTACATCAGACACCTGCACCATGAGGAACATGTAAGTATGCACTGTTATACATTCTACAACAGACACCTGCACTCTGAGGAACATGTAAGTATGCACTGTTTTACATTCTACAACAGACACCTGCACTCTGAGGAACATGTAAGTATACACTGTTTTACATTCTCCAACAGACACCTGCACCATGAGGAACATGTAAGTATGCACTGTTTTACATTCTACATCAGACACCTGCACTCTGAGGAACATGTAAGTATACACTGTTTTACATTCTCCAACAGACACCTGTACCATGAGGAACATGTAAATATGCACTGTTTTACATTCTCCAACAGACACCTGCACCATGAGGAACATGTAAGTATGCACTGTTTTACATTCTACATCAGACACCTGCACCCTGAGGAACATGTAAGTATACACTGTTTTACATTCTCCAACAGACACCTGCACCATGAGAAACATGTAAGTATACACTGTTTTACATTCTACAACAGACACCTGCACCATGAGGAACATGTAAGTATACACTGTTTTACATTCTACAACAGACACCTGCACCATGAGGAACATGTAAGTATACACTGTTATACATTCTACAACAGACACCTGCACTCTGAGGAACATGTAAGTATACACTGTTTTACATTCTCCAACAGACACCTGCACTCTGAGGAACATGTAAATATGCACTGTTTTACATTCTACAACAGATACCTGCACCATGAGGAACATGTAAATATGCACTGTTTTACATTCTACATCAGACACCTGCACCATGAGGAACATGTAAGTATGCACTGTTTTACATTCTACAACAGACACCTGCACTCTGAGGAACATGTAAGTATGCACTGTTTTACATTCTACAACAGACACCTGTACCATGAGGAACATGTAAGTATACACTGTTTTACATTCTACATCAGACACCTGCACCATGAGGAACATGTAAGTATGCACTGTTTTACATTCTACATCAGACACCTGCACTCTGAGGAACATGTAAGTATGCACTGTTTTACATTCTACAACAGACACCTGCACTCTGAGGAACATGTAAGTATACACTGTTTTACATTCTACAACAGACACCTGCACCATGAGGAACATGTAAGTATGCACTGTTTTACATTCTACATCAGACACCTGCACTCTGAGGAACATGTAAGTATACACTGTTTTACATTCTACAACAGACACCTGTACCATGAGGAACATGTAAATATGCACTGTTTTACATTCTACAACAGACACCTGTACCATGAGGAACATGTAAATATGCACTGTTTTACATTCTACAACAGACACCTGCACTCTGAGGAACATGTAAGTATACACTGTTTTACATTCTACAACAGACACCTGCACTCTGAGGAACATGTAAGTATACACTGTTTTACATTCTCCAACAGACACCTGCACTCTGAGGAACATGTAAGTATACACTGTTTTACATTCTACAACAGACACCTGCACCATGAGGAACATGTAAGTATGCACTGTTTTACATTCTACATCAGACACCTGCACTCTGAGGAACATGTAAGTATACACTGTTTTACATTCTCCAACAGACACCTGCACTCTGAGGAACATGTAAGTATACACTGTTTTACATTCTACAACAGACACCTGCACCATGAGGAACATGTAAGTATGCACTGTTTTACATTCTACATCAGACACCTGCACTCTGAGGAACATGTAAGTATACACTGTTTTACATTCTCCAACAGACACCTGCACTCTGAGGAACATGTAAGTATGCACTGTTTTACATTCTACAACAGACACCTGCACTCTGAGGAACATGTAAGTATACACTGTTTTACATTCTACAACAGACACCTGCACTCTGAGGAACATGTACATATGCACTGTTATACATTCTACATCAGACACCTGTACCATGAGGAACATGTAAGTATGCACTGTTATACATTCTACAACAGACACCTGTACCATGAGGAACATGTAAGTATACACTGTTATACATTCTACAACAGACACCTGTACCATGAGGAACATGTAAGTATACACTGTTATACATTCTACAACAGACACCTGCACCATGAGGAACATGTAAGTAACACTGTTATACATTCTCCAACAGACACCTGCACTCTGAGGAACATGTAAGTATACACTGTTTTACATTCTACAACAGACACCTGCACTCTGAGGAACATGTAAGTATACACTGTTTTACATTCTACAACAGACACCTGTACCATGAGGAACATGTAAGTATGCACTGTTATACATTCTACAACAGACACCTGTACCATGAGGAACATGTAAGTATACACTGTTATACATTCTACAACAGACACCTGCACCATGAGGAACATGTAAGTAACACTGTTATACATTCTCCAACAGACACCTGCACTCTGAGGAACATGTAAATATGCACTGTTTTACATTCTACAACAGACACCTGCACCATGAGGAACATGTAAGTATACACTGTTTTACATTCTACAACAGACACCTGCACTCTGAGGAACATGTAAGTATACACTGTTTTACATTCTCCAACAGACACCTGCACCATGAGGAACATGTAAATATGCACTGTTTTACATTCTACATCAGACACCTGTACCATGAGGAACATGTAAATATGCACTGTTATACATTCTACAACAGACACCTGCACTCTGAGGAACATGTAAATATGCACTGTTTTACATTCTACAACAGATACCTGTACCATGAGGAACATGTAAGTATGCACTGTTATACATTCTACATCAGACACCTGCACCATGAGGAACATGTAAATATGCACTGTTTTACATTCTACATCAGACACCTGCACTCTGAGGAACATGTAAGTATGCACTGTTATACATTCTACTACAGACACCTGCACTCTGAGGAACATGTAAGTATGCACTGTTTTACATTCTACAACAGACACCTGCACCATGAGGAACATGTAAGTATGCACTGTTTTACATTCTACAACAGACACCTGCACTCTGAGGAACATGTAAGTATGCACTGTTTTACATTCTACATCAGACACCTGCACTCTGAGGATTATGTAAATATGCACTGTTTTACATTCTACAACAGACACCTGCACTCTGAGGAACATGTAAGTATGCACTGTTTTACATTCTACAACAGACACCTGTACCATGAGGAACATGTAAGTATGCACTGTTTTACATTCTCCAACAGACACCTGTACCATGAGGATTATGTAAATATGCACTGTTTTACATTCTACAACAGACACCTGCACCCTGAGGAACATGTAAATATGCACTGTTATACATTCTCCAACAGACACCTGCACTCTGAGGAACATGTAAATATGCACTGTTTTACATTCTACAACAGACACCTGCACCATGAGAAACATGTAAATATGCACTGTTATACATTCTACAACAGACACCTGTACCATGAGGAACATGTAAATATGCACTGTTTTACATTCTACAACAGACACCTGCACTCTGAGGAACATGTAAATATGCACTGTTTTACATTCTCCAACAGACACCTGTACTCTGAGGAACATGTAAATATGCACTGTTTTACATTCTACAACAGACACCTGCACTCTGAGGAACATGTAAATATGCACTGTTTTACATTCTACAACAGACACCTGCACTCTGAGGAACATGTAAGTATGCACTGTTTTACATTCTACATCAGACACCTGCACTCTGAGGAACATGTAAGTATACACTGTTTTACATTCTCCAACAGACACCTGCACTCTGAGGAACATGTAAGTATGCACTGTTTTACATTCTACAACAGACACCTGCACTCTGAGGAACATGTAAATATGCACTGTTTTACATTCTACAACAGATACCTGCACTCTGAGGAACATGTAAATATGCACTGTTTTACATTCTACAACAGACACCTGCACCATGAGAAACATGTAAACATGCACTGTTTTACATTCTACATCAGACACCTGCACTCTGAGGAACATGTAAATATGCACTGTTTTACATTCTACAACAGACACCTGCACCATGAGGAACATGTAAATATGCACTGTTTTACATTCTCCAACAGACACCTGCACCATGAGGAACATGTAAATATGCACTGTTTTACATTCTCCAACAGACACCTGCACTCTGAGGAACATGTAAGTATGCACTGTTTTACATTCTCCAACAGACACCTGCACTCTGAGGAACATGTAAATATGCACTGTTATACATTCTCCAACAGACACCTGCACTCTGAGGAACATGTAAGTATGCACTGTTATACATTCTACATCAGACTCCTGCACTCTGAGGAACATGTAAATATGCACTGTTTTACATTCTACATCAGACTCCTGCACTCTGAGGAACATGTAAGTATGCACTGTTATACATTCTCCAACAGACACCTGCACTCTGAGGAACATGTAAGTATGCACTGTTTTACATTCTCCAACAGACACCTGCACTCTGAGGAACATGTAAGTATGCACTGTTATACATTCTACATCAGACTCCTGCACTCTGAGGAACATGTAAATATGCACTGTTTTACATTCTACATCAGACTCCTGCACTCTGAGGAACATGTAAGTATGCACTGTTATACATTCTCCAACAGACACCTGCACTCTGAGGAACATGTATATATGCACTGTTTTACATTCTACAACAGACACCTGCACTCTGAGGAACATGTAAGTATGCACTGTTTTACATTCTACTACAGACACCTGCACTCTGAGGAACATGTAAATATGCACTGTTTTACATTCTACAACAGACACCTGCACTCTGAGGAACATGTAAATATGCACTGTTTTACATTCTCCAACAGACACCTGCACTCTGAGGAACATGTAAGTATGCACTGTTATACATTCTACATCAGACACCTGTACCATGAGGAACATGTAAGTATGCACTGTTTTACATTCTACAACAGACACCTGCACTCTGAGGAACATGTAAGTATGCACTGTTATACATTCTACAACAGACACCTGCACCATGAGGAACATGTAAGTATGCACTGTTTTACATTCTACAACAGACACCTGCACTCTGAGGAACATGTAAGTATGCACTGTTATACATTCTCCAACAGACACCTGCACTCTGAGGAACATGTAAGTATGCACTGTTTTACATTCTACATCAGACACCTGCACTCTGAGGAACATGTAAATATGCACTGTTTTACATTCTCCAACAGACACCTGCACTCTGAGGAACATGTAAATATGCACTGTTTTACATTCTCCAACAGACACCTGCACCCTGAGGAACATATAAGTATGCACTGTTTTACATTCTACATCAGACACCTGCACCATGAGGAACATGTAAGTATACACTTTTATACAGTGTCTACAATTAGTCCAGTCGATTTGTGAAAAAAATGCTCAAAAGATGGTAAAAGCATGAAATTTAGCATAGTGGTAGAACAAAGCATACTAAACAATATTAGCTATGGACCCAATTCAAAAAGTCAAAATGGCGGCCATTTTCAAGATGGCCGCCAGATGGAATATTGAATTAGGAAATAAATCCCCCAAAAAAATTCATTAAAAATTCTGCTTTGAAGATAAAAGCATCAAATCATGTATGATAGCAGTGCAAACTATGTTGAACAATATATTAGAAGATGGTTTGCCTTAAATTCAAAATGGCTGCCATTTTAAAGATAGCCGCCTCAAAATAGCATATAGGTAAATTATGACCCAAATAGGTCCAAACAACAATGTATATGTGCTAAATCAAATTATATAAGATGTATGAATATAATCTTGATTCCGTTTGAAGGTATCAGGTGGGGAGTGTACAGGAAAATATTGCAGATCTAGGATAAGTTGGCTGGTCATTATAGGGTTATTGTCCTTTTCAAGGTCTAAAATAGCAAATGTTTTATGTTGGGTCAACGTTTCAAGATTATCCCGCATAAAATAAATAGACCAATTGTCAAGATTTGGGTAATTGACTTGCAGATTTTAGCTAAAAAAGATAAAGAAAAGCTTTCGGGTGGATTTTGATTGATGGTCCTTGATCTGAGTTTTTCACCTCAGATGCCGAAAATTATTTTCATTCCACCAGTCATTGAGATCAGGTGAGCGATTCAGGCTCATGTGAGCCTCTTGTTCCTACCTGTTATTTTTCTTTTAAATTATAAGCCAATTTAAGTGATTTTACCATATGTCCTATTTTCTAGGTCACCCCCTTTTATTCTTTTTCCTTGTAATGTCCATTGTATGGCCTGGTTTTTCCTATGTGTAATGTGCTACCAAAGGGAGCGACCATACGAGGGATGGCTATGGTGAAATTTGAAACTAGAGGCTCCCAGGAGCCTGAATCGCTCACCTTGTATTCGATGATACTTATATGGCATATATGCTGGATATAACAAAGGACTGCTACTCAGTGGAATTATCAACTTTAATGTTCTAAGGGAAACAACTTCAATCAAGAGAGGTCTTACAACTTTGACCCCATTACATAATTTTTAGATTTTTATGTGCTTAACCATATGCAATTTAAATTTTTCAAATATCTTGTATTGTTTTCAAGATATAAGTCTTAATAGAGCAAAATTTGAAAAAAAAACAAGAAAAAGGGCAATAACTCCTACAACTATTGTCAGATCTTCTTCAAAACTTCAGGGCAGGTAGATCTTTATGTGCTGATCATTATTCCCCAAATAAAATTTTAATATCTGTTACCAATTTTGAGTAATTTGCAAAAAACTGCAATTTACCCTTATGTTCTATTTTTAGCCATGGCGGCCATGTTTTTTGTCGAATCGAAATTTCGAACGATGATTTTGTAGACCACATACTACTAAACAACCCTACCAAGTTTCATTTCATTTGACTTAGCAGTTTCAGAGAAGAAGATTTTTGAAAAGTTGAACAAAAAACTGTGAAAATGGTCAATTTTTACAATCCGAGGGATATAACTCCTAAAGGAACGATCCTACAACTTTGACTCTGTTACAACTTTTGTAGATCTTGATGTGTTTATTCATATGCAATCTAAATTTTTGAAATATCTTGTATAGTTTTCAAGATATAGGGCTAAATAAGTAATTTTTTTTTTAAATCCAGAAAAAGGGCAATAACTCCTCCATCGATTGTTGGATCTTCTTGAAAATTTCTAGGCAGGTAGATCTTGAGGTGCTGATCACTTTTACCCTATGCCAGAATTTTGATATCTGTTACGGTTTTTGAGTTATTTGCAAAAAACTGCAATTTACCCCTATGTTCTATTTTTAGCCATGGCGGCCATGTTTTTTGTCGAATCAAAATTTCGAACGATAGTTTTGTAGAGGATATACTACAAAACAACACTACTAAGTTTCAATACATTTGGCCAAGCGGTTTCAGAGAAGAAGATTTTTGAAAAGTTGAACGACGGACGACAGACGACAGACGACGGACGACGGACGCCAAGTGATTGCAAAAGCTCACATTGCCTTCGGCAAGGTGAGCTAATAAAAAAGGCAGGATGGCAAAAATCCATAATAAAAAGGCATGGCAGTACTTTGAATTAAAAGAAAGGCAGGACTGCTTTTTGTGCTGAAACATTATTGTACCTTTAAAAATTTAAAAGTGCACGCCAAAAAAATCCAGGCAGACCATCTCCATAGCCCCCATATCCATAAAAATCAAACGGTTGCTCCCTAGCCACTTCTGCTTACCCTTCTTTATTTCGAGAACAATAGGTGTTTTTTTTTGCCTGTTTTCGTTGGAAATTTTGTTAGGTGATCTTTTGGATGGATCAGAGACATTTGTATCTGAATACCTGAAGTTTCTGCATGTTTGCCATTTTGAGGCTCCATGTTTCTGACCCGTACAGCAAAAGTGATCTAACCATAGCCCTGTATGCTAAATACAGATCTATGATTTATAGTTACTGCTTAATTTACTCAGCTTGGTCTGTACTAATACTTGCTTTGATTCCCATACTTTTCAGGCATTCCAAGGGCCATTTCATCATCTGTTGCACCAAAGTTGTTAATCATAATTTATATATATATAGAAATTAAAATGTTATTCTCCCAACATGAGTCTTGTTCTTTTTTTTTGTGAGTGCATCTATTTCACTGATATTGATGTTGTTTTTGTTAATTCTCATTATGGTCTCCTCTTTTTACACGTACTACTGTTTTGAAGCATTTTCAACCATTTCAAAGATGTTTTCTTACATATGGTGGATTCCATTTCCTCTTCTCTGGTGTGATTTTCTAATCCAATCAATTCATGGCCAAAAGAAACAAAGAAAAGAAAAGTAAACAGCTATGTCTAAAATCTGGACGTATTTCAAACTCTTTACTTATATCTCGCGGGTGCACTACCTGACATTTCGTTCCTAGAGCTGTACATATTCGTTATTGGTGTAACAATTCTGTTTGGAATTCCATAGATCGCAAGAAGTCTCCACAGAATTTCTCGGTCAATGATATCGAAAGCTTCCTCGAATCTATGTAATAGATATAACGGACACTGTTTCATTGAATTTGCTGCTTGATGTGCAGGTTGACTATCTGTTCATTGCAAGATTTTTCTCTTTTTTTCAATCAATTCTGGTCTCAGTTTTTTTGTCTGAAGTTGCTTTAATACGACATAGAATTATTCTGTTCAGGATTTAGTAACAATAATGCTCTATAGTTTTTACAATCGATTTAGCCTTCCTTTTTAACAACTTAAATCTTGTATTCTTTCTCCAATCTTGTGGGAGTTCCACTGTGTCATGGGTTTGAGTATTTAAGCTGTTTTTTTAGGATTCGATTTAAATAATGACATACATTTTGTAAATTCTGAGTCTGGCGTTGGTCAGTTTTCATGGTCTTTGATATTTTCATTTTAAGATGGCAATGAACAGTCTATATAAAGGTGGTCTGCAGCAGGCTGAATACATGTATATGTCATTTTTTCAGTTGCTTATATGACAATATTCACATCTAAACACAATTTTACTCCGATGAGTTAGATATGTAAATATTTCTGTACACTCCCCGTCTGATATCTTCAAACAGAATAGAGATTCCTTTTACTATTCTTTTAAATTTGTTTGAGCACTTATTAATTGCATTCATCCATATTTGGGGGCATAAATAACTTTGAATAAAACATGATTTCATAATGTGGATATATATGCTATTTCTGAGGCGGTCATCTTTAAAATGACAGCCATTTTCAATATAAGGCAAAGTGTTTTCTACTATATTCTTTAGAATATTTTGCACTGCTGTCCTACACAATTTGGTGGGTTTATCTTCAAAGTGCAATTTTTAATGAATTTTTATTTCTTAATTTTATATTCCATTTTGAATTTTCGAGTTGGGTCCATAGCTAATATTGTTTAGTATGCCAGTTTCTACCACCATGCCAAATTTCATGCTTTTACCATACTTTGAGCAATTTTGCCAAAAACCTGCACAAATCGACTGGACTAAATAGACATCTGCATCATGAGGAACATGTAAGTATACACATTTATACAGTGTCTACAATAGACATTTGCACCTTGAGGAAATTATAAGTAACCACGCTATAAATATTCTAATACTGACACAGGCACCTTGAGGAACATGTAAAGGTGACCTTTTACCTTTTATCTAGTCAACACACTTTTATCAGCCAAATTACTGTAATAGCTTTCTTAACAAATGTTCAATGTGTATAATAACAAATACTAATATGCGGGTATAAACAGTTAATATATCTATATTTCAAGGAGTATTCAGTAAACTCTAATCAGTAGCATTTAAATCAAAACATTGGAAGGTCAAATTCCAAAGCTGTTGAAAATGAAAAGTACTCAAAAGCAAAATGTTCGAACAAGGAAGGCAAATCCTGCACTGAGGATATCGACCATGTGCATTACAAAGAAAGAAACCAATTTTGAAATTTCAGCGACAAAAATATTAGAAATTTTATGGTAAATCGTGTCAGACAAGTCTGACGACCAGGTATGTGATTATAATAAAACAATAAATAATAAATGCTCCCGAAGTCCAACTAGAACCTGCACATGTTTGGAGACGGTCTCTGTAACTGGAGCAGTCAACTATGGCAGTGGTGTACATGTCATAGGCTTGACACAACATGGTACCTAGCGAGTCTTGTGCTTTTCAGCCTAAAGTCATGTCAGTCAGAAAATTATTTTAACATATCACCATAGACCTGTTTCTATTTTTATTTTTTTTTAGATGCATAACTCACAAAGTTAATAACTCACAAAGTTAATATTATCATTTTATAGTGTTATTTTTCCAGATTTGGAAAAACAGGTTGTTTTTTATTTTTAGTGCTTTAAGTTAGCTCAGTCTTTTAACCCTTTAACAATTTGATTGTTAAAACAGTCACAACTTTTTAAATAGTTTGTTTAATCCTGCACTGGGACATGTGAATTTGATTATTTTTATATGCATAATATTTATTTTTTTAAATTTCAAGTCTATAAAACTAATATATTTTGTTACAGTAATCAACAAAATTCATTACCATGTAGCAGATGTGTCCAAGATTGACAACTCATCATATATGCATTCCAGATCTAAGATAATTGATAACAAATTTATCATGTTATATTTGGTATATATTAGTGTTAACAACAATAAATGCTTTTTTTAACAAAAACACCAAAGATTCAAACAACTTCATGGTCTTCTCTCTCGTTTTTGTTTGTTTGTTCAGAATGTATATTATGGATGTTATGAACAGAAACAATTTTTATAGTAATTGATGAATAGAGCCATACTGTGAACTCTTGTTCTTCTTAAATATCACATTTTGATTCTATAAAAACAATTTATTGCACAATCTCATCCCTAAATGCTAAACAAACAACAGCTTTTTGATGTCCACTATATTCTTTTTTAACTTCTCCTGTGTCAACGCTCCAAAGTCTGGCCATGTTGTCTGATGAAGCTGAAAAATATTAAGAAATCAATAAATGTATGTGCCTTTGCAACATTTATCTTAATCACCTTTTTATATGAGTATCAACATGATCGAAATCAAAAAGAAACCAACGAAGAAACACACAGAAAAGGTTCTGAAACAGGCAATCTTCACAATTTTAGAATCTGAATGAACATTTCAGTTAATATCTTAATTTTTTTAGTTAGGTATAGCCTATAAAGTAGTTCTTTGATTTTGAAGCTAAAACCATGAGTTTTAATTATTTTGTTCCAATAAAGTGTCTTGAAAAATGTGTGTTTTGTATTATCAATAATTGTACTTAAAAAACACTCAATTATTTTGTTTTAAACATTGTTAAAATGTAAGTTTATACCTTTGACTCAGAAATAAATAAAAGGATTTGTAATCACAGTTAAAAATTCTTAAAAAATTTAAAAATATTTGAAAAAACAACACTACTTTAATTATTCTCCATTCAGCTCTATACAAATTATCTCCCCCTGAAAAGTTTAAAACTCAATACAACATGTACATCAACTAATATTAGATCAATATTTTATGAACAGAAGATCATGATTAATATAGACGACCATTTTTAAGAATACTTACCTGTAATAATATACTGAGAATCTCCACTGAATGCACAATCCCAGACCCACCGCTGGGCATTCTCTTTCTTCAAATCTTTCAGCTCTGTCATGAGAGACAGATCAGCTGTACGCCATATTTTGGCAGTCTGATCTGCTGAAGTAGTGGCTAATAACCTGTAATATTTGAACAAATAAATTAAGTCTGCATTAAAAATCATAATCTTTTCGTTTACCAGCAGTAAATGTATTTAATGTAAGCCTATAAATTTTCATGGTTGCTAATTTTCATGCATTCAATCCACATTTCAGGTTTTAATATTCCCGGTAATCAATAATCATACTTTGAATAACAATTATAATTGCAAATTCATGTCCACTATTATTTTTTTTTACCGACCGCTTATGTCATGAATGTATCTTTAATTACTACATTTACAGTACATGTAGCTGTATATCCATATACTTGTATTTCTTTTAAAATGTGTCATTTGTTAAACTCTACCGATTGCTTTGATGAACGGTGCACGTTAGTGTTTTAGACTTCCCTTGGTATTTAGATACAGAAGCCTGGTAACAGTTATCATTTGCTGACAATAACCATCTTTATTTTGGTCAATTTTGATGTTTTGGACTTAAAGTGCCATAGGTCAATCTGACACACAGAACATCTGTCCTTACTAGTCTGAAATTCAAATTTGACCAATATATTTTGGACAATATTTGATAGCTTTTCTAACCCAGTCTTTTGTGTCCCACCCAGTTCTATTTGTGAGCTATTCCATAAATGAATAGGTGGGGGGTTGGAAGGCAGACCTGGCATTACTTAGCCTTTGAGATTAGATTAACCATTTATTTAATTTCATACTTACGTGGAGTCTGGGCTAAATAAACATTTGAGTACATATCTACTGTGTGCTTCAAACTTGGTCTTTGGGTGTAACTTTGTTGGTTCTGTGCCCTTCCCTCCTGTTAGATTCCATATGTAGCAGTTACCCTAAAACCAGTAATATGTAAATTATCTTTTTGTTATGACATTTCAACCAATTTAAGAGAGGATATTATTTGAGTAAAATGTGTATATCTATATGTTCTATATCAAATGGTATAAAAAAGACTAATTAATAAATGATATAAATATTTTTCATTTTAACAATTTTGTTTAAATTATTTAACTCAAAACACAAAATTGATTTCAGAATTTTTTTTAATTTCAACAAAGTAAATAAATCTTCAAGAACTTATTCTATGGCTCTGGAAGTTTTTAAATTTAAATAACATGAGGAAAAGTTCTCTATCGAGAAAATTATAAATTAGCAACTATTCCTCATAAGGATGAAACACATTTTTCTGATATGATATAGATACTGTAATTACCTGGAAATTTTCATGTCATATTTTTTTCGCAGTAGGACGACTGAATCTTAGTTTGTGTAGTTTTAAATTTGTTCTATATATTGTTACTGTCAATAGCCCTTTTTAAAAAGTCATCCGGAATTCCGATTCCGATTCTTTTATTTTCATTTTTGCAAGAGTAGTTTCCCTTTGTGGGTCGGCCACATGATGTTATCAACGTTGAGCTTTAAGGGAAACATCAATTTATCCCTATCCGTTTTTGGCATAATTTCTCCTTCCCGATTCACATAAACTGGTTTGGAGTGAAGCCTTATATGTTAACGTATGTTTTAGTGGTTTAGGACTTTTGCTGACAGATTTAAAATGTTTTAACGAGTTGACGAATTTAGTTAATTTCAACAGATTTACAATGACGAGGCCGACCCGGAAGTCGTTAACCTGTAGTGCATAATTAAAAGATTTCTCGGGTCCGCACGTCCGGAAAATACTTTTTCAAAAGGACTATAGACAACAATGAAAGACAATTATATTCACGCCGTTGAATTTTCGCACTACCTATGTCAATGCTAAAATAGGGAAAATCGAACTGCTGCAAAAAATTCCTGTTTTACAGTATTTAATTTTAAAGTACATGCACATATATGTTATTTGTCAGTTATCTTGATATGAAAATCACTTAGTTGTCTTGATATAAAAATTACTTAACCAATTTCTCAGATGAAGAAATACTGACCTTATTATTAACAGCAGCCATCATTGTTCCCATAGGATCTATACTGATAGACTGGATAGAGGCATCTTGCTCTGGTATCTGAAATCATAATGATCAAATTCATGATAAAAACAAATTATATTGAGAAAAGATATTTAGATTTATATCTATTGAAAAACTTTAACTTATGCCTGTATGCCTGTTAAGTATTACCAGTATGCATTTTTAAGCTATTAAAATCATTCTTACTGAAAAAATATGTTTAAATCAAATCAATGTTATTACTTTGTCAATTATAATACTTTATAAATTATTAAAGCTACCATATTTTTTACCAAATGAAATCAGCAAAAACCATTCATTAGACAGGAATATTATCATTAACATTTTAAACATTTTTAAACCTTATACAATTAAATACTCACCAGTTGTTCATTGTGGTCTGTTTTCAGATCCCAGACATGAATTGAACCACTCTGATCTCCTATGAACAACTCACCCTAGTATAATAACCAAAAAGTTATTTAAAAATCTGTCAAAGTCAAAACTGGTTGGATTTTGTTAAACAGGAAGTAGGTGAGTGACAGAATCCCACAGTATGGGACCCCATGCTGATGCTGCATACCAAATATCAAGATGCTGTGATAAAAAGTTGCTGAGAAAACTGTTACGAAAATTATTTCCCACCCGTCCCAGCTCCCACCCCCCAACATTCACTTTTTTATAACCAGTATTTTTCACTCCGTGAAATTCGGCCAACAGAAATATGCCAGGACTTAAATGCAAGTATAATGTACTGCTTTACATCTTTGTCATGAACCATCAATATCAACCTTTTTCTTTTTAGGTCTTTAATCTGCTATACATCAATCCCCAATTTCATGGAAAAAGCAGTTGACAGCAATCGTTTACCCTAGTTGTTGTCTCCATGCTGTTGTTTAATAATGTTATTTATCTGATTCTTTTTTAATGTTGTGGAGTGTAATTCAATGGTATTTTTTCTATTTTGCTAGATTTGTTTAACTATTTTGAACTTATGGACTTAACACCTTGAAGTATTTGTGTTGAATTCTGAATAATACAATTAAAAATCCTTTATTCAACTTATGTGATTTTTGAAGCATTACTTCTTATGATAAGTCCAGAGAATTCCGAAAAAGGTCATCAGAACAGAAAGTAGAATGGGATGTCTTCAGATCTACCATGCAGAGACAAAACAACTGATAGATCTATTTTTTATCAGATTGATAGACTTACCTGATTTGGGTGAAGACAAACACAATTACAAGGGGCATTGACTTGAAAAATTCTTTGACACTGTAGATTTCTGGACCTAAAATATAGATCTTCTTAAGTACAGAAAATGAACTAAATTATTACAGTACAAATCAATGTACCTAATTCAAGTCAGTAATATGAAAATTCCTACAATAGGAAAGGTGCAATCCATTTACATGTAAAATATAACATACTTGTAAGCGCTGCATCGCAAAAATACAAATATGATGTACCTGTATTCTACATGTGCTTTTACATGTAAATAGAATGATAAGCAATAGATTAATGTTATCATGATTTTTGCTGTATCATTTACCTTTTTCCTAGCAATTTTGCCAATTAAAGTAACTTTGATGAGTCAACAACAAATGACCATGTACAGATGTTGTGTATATACCATTGTGACCTGTAGTATTATGTAGTTCTAAAATCCAAATACTGTATACCAATTTATTTTTTAGACTTCTTTATTTCATGTTTCAATGCCAGCAGTTGATTTCTCATTAGTTTACATTAAAAGCATATAGTTACGGTATAGTTTTTATACAGAAGGTCATCCTTGGTTTTTTGTTATGGCCAGAAAAAATTTTGAAGGCGTTAATGCGGAAGATTTTTTTCTTTTATTAGTAGCATATATATTATTTTTATTTAGCAGAAATCCTTCTTCAGAATAATTTTATGCTTACCCTCTGCTGCCAAATTTTTTTTTCATCAAAAATCATTGTCAAAATATCTTTTTTTTTATGAAAAAAACAAGCCCCCCCCCCTTTAAATGGTCAGTCCCTAACCCAATAAAATTATTCAAATGAATATTTAAACAATTTTAGGTTAATTGCATTTCAAAGAACTTGAACAAACACAGCAATGGTCATGACTAATTTGTACAAGCAATTTCAAAATTAATAGTAGGTTAATTTTACCTCAGATCCCAGATTCTGACAGAGTTATCTTCCCCTCCAGTATACATCCATTTACCATCCTCATGGAAACCAAGTCCAGTGACATTTTTTGAAATACCATCATAGTTTATTACTGGGTTGGGGTTATTAGAGTTCAAATCATACATACGAATATGCTGATAACCTACAAAATATTTCGAAAATATATCATAAAAATCGTGTTAATATATGCATGAAATGTACTGGTATTGTGTTTTTTTAAAATACCGTTACATATACATACATGCATTTAAAAATATTACAGAATAACTGATTTTTTTGGTTTTTACTATTAACATGATTAACATGAAGTATACATATGTGATTGAGCTTTTCTTGGTTTGTACTATTTGAGTGTAATCTTGTGATTTTTAAGTTTTTTTCAATTCAATCTATTTAGTTTCTCTTCACATCAGTAGATTGTTTCTCCAAGAAGCATTCATTTCATAGCAAACTCAAAAAATTCTAGGCATATAAAAATCTTGCAACGCAAATTAGAAAGACAGTCTGCAAAGTTAGCACTGGCCAGCGTGCCCCTGGCCAGTAAAAATCCTTTCGGGCAAGTGAAATTCAGAGGTATTTTGTATTGGATACTAAAAATCAAGGATTCAGACAAGTGAATCTCAAATCCTAATTTCTAATTCTGGAAAAAATGTTTACATGTACATGTATATAACAGTTGTCTTTAAAATGTCCTTTTACTGTGTTAGAGTACAATTTACAGGGATTGACACTAATGTTTTGATCTTGGATGCCACCTGGGCTCCTAAGTTCGAAAAATCTAGGAGCCAAGAAAAAAGTTAGGCTCCCAGACATGTACATTTAGAGAACAATAATTCTAAATAGGTAGATCATGTATATTCTTATTAAATGAAAAAAAAAAAACAGATGAAATATTTCTTAACAATAGCTTTTAACATGTTTAATACATGTAGTAAAATGGTATAAAATATTATTGCTTTTGTTTTTACCTGTATAAAAAATATAAGTAGTACAATGTACATTTAAGCAACTATAATTGTACTATAAGCATTCAAATGCACATAAGTTCTCTAAAAAATGATTTATTAATTTTCGGACTTTTGACATTCTGATGCCCCATTGGTACCTCTGCTTCTTTTTTTCTTGCTATAATACATTGACTTTGATATATCCTAGACTTACCTGCTGCTGCTATCAACTGTTTATCAGGTGTTATCTCTAATGCATTTACTTGCTGTCATAAGTTAAGGAAATAAGTTAATGTTAATGTTAATGGAATATTTTCATTTACAATCATGCCAGAAAACATGGCAGACATGTTAACTCTCCCATTTTCATGGGGAGACTCCTGGTTTCAAGACTCTATCTCCTGCCTCCCGATTAATGCCTAAAATCTCCCAGTTACTGACTTTCTATATAAAACAAATAAATTGTCAAAAGAAAAGTCTCAAAAATCGTCATTTTGATTTTCCTTGGGCAGTGTTACAAAGATCAAATGCAATTAATTACTTGTTGATTAGGTGATTCCACCTGTCATCCAAGCTAATTAACGAAGCCATATCAAGCTTTCAGTGTTAAGATTAGTGAGGACACCTAACCCCAAAAATAATGCCGAATTTAAAATGTCCAATTTTTTTTATATATTAGTATTAGGTTTATACTTTATCTTGTGTAAAAATATTGGACCCCCTTTCCAGGCTTGTTTTCCCAAAATTAAGGCTCAAAGTTTTCCCAAATTACTATAGATTATATAGGAAAGGCCAAAAAATTAGCATAAAATCTTGTCGCAGAAAAAATCCACGAATTTAAATTTTATTTTTATTTGATAAAACTCAATGAAATACAATATATTTTGATATAAAAAACAATAAAAACTTGGGGTCACCAGCTTACTTTTCTGTCTACAATACAAATCTTTGTCATTTTTTTGTCATTTTTCAAGTGAATTATCTCCCTTGTTTTATTTGAAAATTTTATTTATGAAGGTATGGTTGTTGTTTTATTTGAATTAAATTAATTTATTTTGATTAAGTTTTATTAAATAAAACTATTTAACACAAGTTTCAAGGTATTTGTGACATTTGCACTTGTTTTTTTTTTTCATTTTTAGCTGTTTTTGGTCACATGACAGGTGTCCTCACTAACCTTAATTGTCATGCATTTTTGGCTTAATGAATCAAGAACCTTCTAAAGAAACAAGGAGTTGCACTAATAAAGTCATGCTGAGGATAAACCCACTGGCCCATTTGGAAAACAGGAAGTAGATGCAGGACTAACTTAGAAAGGAGAGGCATGTTTCAACTTATCATATATTGTGCAAAAACGTTGTACTTTAGCTATGTACCAAATGTGAACTCAATCCCTTGAGTAATAGATGGACAAGATGATTGCTTCTCTTACCAGTGAGGGTAAAAAAAATGATCAAACAGTTGAAAAGGTTCAAAAAGGAAGCTAAGAGGGTGTGAGCGTCTCTTGTGATCTTTTAGTTAAACAGAAAAAAGTTAAAGGTACATCTATTAATTGGAAGGTTTGCAACCCTGGATTTTCGGGACAGGTTGAAAATTAACACTTTCCTTGCGGGTTTACAATACATGTACAAATAAATATGCTGACTGTTTTCACAGGGACTAATGCTCCCCTCTATCAATATTTTGTAAGAGTCAATGTGTGGTACGGAAAAAACTGCACATTGACTCTAACAAAATATTGATAGAGGGGAGCTAATCCCTGTCCTCTTTTCAAATTACAGCCACAGATGCTTGCATGTTTTTTTGCCAAGTGAGTGCAGTTTGACTGATGAAAGAGGGGCACAAACTTGTTATGCCCTATGAAAAAAATCCTATATATTTTTTTATTATTATTCTTTTTGCGTTTTTGTTTTTATCAAACTCAGGGCCCTAGTTCTAACAATAAAACAGCCCAATGCTCACTTACTGGCGAAGGTTTAAAAACTTTTAATTGGGTCCCATTGAACATAATGATGCAGCGGCCTGCATTTTAAGCGCTAAATTTGAGAGCGTTTTGGTGCGATTTCAGAGATGCTGTGGAGTGTGGATATATTATTAATACTTTCATGATGAATTCATGATATTACTTAAAAGTATGAAGTTTTTAATAACGAAATCTTATATTTCATATAATTTCACCCTCAACTTTATAGTAAAGTTAAAGTTCAAAATAGAAAACATAACAATATAATTGTCAAAACTAATATTTATGGAACTTTTCAATATAAATTAACAAAAGTTAGTGCATTTCAAAGTTTTCCAGACTATCTTAATCTATTTCATGCCTCATGAAGGCTAAACATTCAATTTCGACTTGCTCCATTATGGGAAATAGGACCCATACATGTGACGGATCCGTGATGACAAAGCTGGAGATTTTGATTTTTTTGGCTGGAGATTGGACAAAAAAGCGGGAGATTTTCAACGCTCATTAAAATTGCATTTCAATGTCACTTTAGGGCACTAGCGTGTGCCAGATATACATGGCTTCACTAATTAATCTCAAACTGTTTATACAATCATCAGGTTAATTATGGCAATAAACCTTTAATTAACACCCTTACCTGTTAAATCAACGTCTACCTAATTGACAACGGAAATGTTTTATGATTGAACAATTAAAATGTCTATAAAACTAAAATTTTGTCATGTCTTGAAAAAGCGGGAGATTACACAAAAAGTCGGGAGAACGGGAGATGGATAAAAAAGTCGGGAGATTTTGTCTCCCGGCGGGAGAATCACATGTATGAGGACCCCTTTGTACATTTTTTGTAGCTCTGCCTAATCAAAAAGATGTCGAAGGAGCTACATTAATGCAGCTTTCAGGACCAACTATGAGAGGGGACTGCATATAAAGGTAAAAGTAAGATTTATTTAATGTCGGTGAGTACACATCAGAGATCTATACACAGTCAAACAATTAACATAAGCTCTGAAGAGCTTTTGACTGATGGTAAGATTAACAACCGTTTGACTGATATGAGACACTTGCATGGTTGCCAGGTTTGTGTGGGAGGAAAGTCTGATATTCCAAGCTGGAAAATCGGTGAAACTTACAAGCAGAGGTAGGTGCCTGGAAACCTTGACACATGTGGGGCTCAAACCTACAGAGGTGTTGACCTGTGATTTAAAGTCCACTTGCCTTAACCATGTTAGCCACCTGGCCACCGCCCTCCCTAAAAAATGTCAGCAACCCATTTTGCTATTAAATATGTCAAAGGATACAGAATCAGGGTGTTGAACTGTTCTTAGACAAATCCCACTGTAAGCTTGCCAAAATCTGACAGTGTGGTCATACCCAGCAGTCGCCAAAATAATTGGGTCATTATTTGCATTTGAACCATTCATTTTCATGATCACCTTAAGATGTCAATCAAATTATCTACGGTATCATTGTATTCGTGTATATTCTTCTTATTCAGTTCAATGTTGTTGTTGGTGGAAGTGCTAGATTATGACCTTTCGTTATTTGTAAATGGACTATTGATTGGATAAACTCAATTACCAATTTTCTGTTCTTAATTCTAATTGGTTGACATATTTTTACCAAGAACATGGCCTCTAACTTCAGTGGAGCACTTCAACTTACAGATTTAAACGATTTTATAGTCCCTTCTCAGGTTATTACTGTGGAAAAACATTATATTTTGAATGTTTAATAGACAAAGCATGAATCAAACGAGTAAAATATACATTGTTCAGTTTTATTTAGGTCAAAATTGTATAACCAGGATACATTTTATTCATTTATTTTCTGGTTGAAATAAAAAAGATACCTTTAAGAAGAGAAAAACAGTTCAGAATAACAGGGTTAAAATTAAACCTTAAACATGGGTTGCACATTCTTGCCATTTTTTCCATTTCTGTTACAAATCTGGTTCAAATTCAGGCTGGTACCCAAATGTTATTCCCTGTTCTCCTTATATCGTGGGTTCCGTTGTATCATGGTAATTACAATTTCAATGTCACAGTTTCTAAGTAAACTACATACCACAATATTACGAGATACCAGTACATAGAAATAACAATTAAAAATAAAGCATACATGTGATTCTCCCGCCGGGAGACAAAATCTCCCGACTTTTTTTATCCATCTCCCGTTCTCCCGACTTTTTGTGTAATCTCCCACTTTTTCATGACATGACAAAATTTCAGTTTTGTAGACATTTTAATTGTTCAATCATAAAACATTTCCTGTGTTTTAGGGGTTTGTCAATTTGGTAGACGTTAATTTAACAGGTAAAAGTGTTAAAGGTTTATTGCCATAATTGACCTGATGATTGTATAAACAGTTTGAGATTAATCAGTGAAGCCATGTATATTTGGCACACGCTAGTGCCCTCAATTGACATCGAAATGCAATTTTAATGAGCGTTAAAAATCTCCCGCTTTTTTGTCCAATCTCCAGTAAAAAAAATCAAAATCTCCAGCTTTATCATCACGGATCTGTCACATGTATGATAAAGTCATGACAGTATCATGATTTTCAGAATTTCAGTCTGATTTTTGAACTCCATTAGAATATACCTTTGAATACTGAAGTAGTTTTTTGCACACTGGGACTCCTACATTTTATGACATTTTCTAATTATGAAGACACTAAACATGTTAAAAACCAACTGTGTTGACTGTCATGACTGTATAAATTTTTTTTTAAATTCTCGACAAAACATTTTTCATGGTTTTTGTGTGTTGATTCAATAACTTATGTGGTCAAATGTCAGTGATATATAGAATTTTTGAAGGTTGAAATTAATCTTGTTTTATTATAATATGTAAGAGGGGCATAAAGTCTAGTATTTATGTATTTCTGAAAAGTTATGTGGAATTATCACAACAAAGAGATGAAAAGTTATTTTGCAAGTGGGGGGGGGGGCATTGGTAGCCAAGTTGTCAAGGTGCTGGTTTAAATACCACACTGTTGGTAACAAGCCAAACACATCTCAGGTGGTGTTTTTAAGTCCTGCTTGTAATTTTCAAAAACAGGACTCCCCCCTGTATGTGATTAGGTTTGTTAGTTACCCGCCCAAGGTCAGTGGTTTCCTTTGGGTTCTTCTGTTTCCTCAACCTTTAAAACTGACTGTCCTATATGGCCCAGTTCAAAGAGGATGTTAGATCCACACACACATATAATTTGAAAGGACACCCTAAGATTCACAAACACTGTGTTTAAATATTGTAATCCTCATTAAAATGTTAAATATTCAAAATTTATAAACATGGGTTTAATTTAAACCACACCTGTATAACAATGTCATGACTGTACAGAAATTGCAAAGCCATGAAAATAATTACCAGCAAAATAGTCATAAAGGTTGAATGTGCCAAAATTGACAACCACAAAAATTAATACATTTACAGTATTTGATATATATTCAGGTGAAAAGTGTACATTTGAACATTCTGTAATCATGCTTGTAATGGGTGCATGTTCACTTGATCAAAGTTCTTCTATTTCTTACAGGAGTGTATAAAACCGGTAAAAGTTGATAGAAAACCAGGAAAGGTTGGCAAGATAAGGATAGAAGATGATGGGAGCTACCTATCAGTGAGTGATGAAGGACAGGAAACCAGACTAGAGAAGGCTAAGATAACTCTGAATGACTGTCTAGCCTGTAGTGGGTGTATCACCTCAGCTGAGAGTGTGTTAATCACACAACAAAGTCAGGAAGAGCTGTATAAAGTTCTTAAAGATAATCTAAGATTGCAAGAGGTAATTTTAAATAACTTTAGATATTTTATTTCATTCTTTTCAATTATTGAAGCTTATGAAACATGTTCATTTTTGATTGACCATTCATTATTATTCTAAACAAAGAAAGATGTAACTCCATGGCTACATGTAGTGTTTAGTTTCATCTGATAGACTCTACTCAAAAAACTTAGCATTAACATGATGTAAAAACTGCCGGAAATTCTGATGCCAAAGACTAGTTATTGAGTTATAGAATAGTATGGTACAGCCTACATGTACACAAATCAGCAGTAATTTAAAAATCAAGAACATGAAGAATGGAAAAAAGTAAGCAGATAACATTAATGAGGTTGTAATTTACTGTACCTCACCATGTTTACTTTTTATTGGATTGATTGTTCATAATAAGTCCTGAATATATAACATGCATGTATACTAATTTTCAACTAATCATTTTCTTTGTTCAGGTTGGACAAGCAGATCAACAGAAGTTAGTTGTTGTTTCCATAGCACCACAGTGTAGGGCATCTCTAGCTGCAAAATACAAACTGACAATTCCCGAGGCTGCCACTAAACTTACTGGTTTCTTTAAAAGGCTAGGTATTAAAAAGTAGAAAAACAAAAGAAGAATCATTTAAATAGCAATAGAAGATAATGAGAGAAGCAGAGGTACCAATGGGGCATCCGAATGTCAAAGTCCGAAAAGGCAGAGACAAAACCAGTAAACACAAACAAGAATAGGTCCAAAAAACAGACAACATATAAAACACGGAAACACATAAACTACTGAATATAAATTAACAACGGGAACTCTAGTTTTAATGAGAGTGAACTCAGGTGCTCTGGAAGAGTAAGCAGTTCCTGCCTGCTATAGCACACCTATCGTGCTGCCAATTTCCAATTCAGTGTGACAAATCCAGTTAAGGAAGAGATGTGGAATAAGTGTATATGACATATAACCTACGATATAAAAAACCATAATTAAAAAAATTCACAATGGAAAACAGCCAGCAGCCTTTAATGTGACCAGCGGTCGCTGCTCACTGTTTTTGCAACTGACACTGGATTGAAAATAAACTACACATAATTCAGGCCTAACCCTTAAGTGTCATGAAAGACCCTCTTCTTGACCAAAAACAAATTTATAACATAAATTCCATAAATACAAACATCAGCTTTGATAAAGATTCCTGGCTTAGGACAAGCACATTTAAAATTGGGCAGGGTTTAACTTGTTTTTTTGGGCCCAACCTTCCCCCATTGATAATCAATAACAAAGCATAAATTAACACACAGTAAAAATCAAGTTGACAGAATTTAAATTCAACAAAAGAGAACCTGTGATTGAGACAAAAGACAACAAGAAAATAACGGGACCCTGGAGGTTCTATTCATGTTTCTTAGTTAATCAAAACAGTTATATTTGCCTGTCAAGCTTAACATTGATCTTTTATTGTTGGTCATGAAAAAGTATAGGGAAGTACTACTAGTATGTGCATCCTCATGTCAGATTCAGGAATAAAATCAATAAAAACTTTATGCATCATTGTACATATTGTATGTTACATTTGTATATGAGAAAAAAATACCATACTAGAAGGATTGTAAAGATAAACTACCGTTTGCTATTGTAACTAGTGTAAATACATTAATCGGTTCCCCCTCTGACATACCACGGTCAGTGGCATTAGTGACGCGAAAGTGGAAGTTATAAAGGTGAGATTTTAAGAAATTAACACTTAATTGCCAATATCTTTGTTATTTGTCATCGGAATCAAGTGGGGTTTTTTGCTTTGATCTAAGAAAATTAAGATCTATGAAATGAAATAAAGTTGCTGTAGACGTTTTAGTTGCACTTTAAGAATTTGTTTTAAAAAAGCTGCGATTAAAATTCACATTTCTTTGTTTTAGGTGTTCACCATGTTTTTGATACAACCTTTTCAAGAAACTTTAGCCTACTGGAAAGCTGTAGAGAATTTGTGGAAAGGTTTAAAGCATCAGAAACGAACAAGACAGCTTTACCCATGTTAGCATCTGCCTGCCCTGGTATGTTAATTGAACACTGACTATTTACATCATTAATGATGATGTCTTCAAAAGTCTGATACCTTTTCACAATGACATGGAAATTAACATTAAAAAAGACAATGAGTAGATAATAGACATATTATAATATTACAAAATGATGTATAAAATGTTCTTTTTTTATCTCTCTATACTGGTAACCTAGCTTACACATATAATGTCATGTGTGATTAAATTTTTTTTAACTTACTCTCTTACTTTTTATCACAAAACACTAGAGTTCCAACAATTATATACCTCAAGTCTTTTAGTGGCGACTTCCAAGCTCTATTTACTTTAAGACATATCTTGCAAATTCATTAAAACAACCAGCAACCTATGCATGCTATATGAACATATGCAGTAAAATTAAAAAGTGCATTTTAAAAGTGACCTTACAACCTCTTCATTTATATAATGTAGGTTCATTTTATTGTTTTCTTCTAGGTTGGATTTGTTATGCAGAGAAGACTCATGGATCATACATTCTGCCTTACATAAGTACAACCAAATCTCCACAGCAGATAATGGGTTCTCTTGTTAAAGATTATATGGCCTCCAAGCAGGGAGTACCACCAAACCAGATCTATCATGTCACAGTGATGCCATGTTTTGATAAGAAGCTTGAAGCCTCCAGATCAGACTTTTACAATGATTTATACAGCACAAGAGATGTAGATTGTGTTATTACGTCAAGTAAGATGCACTGTAAATTAGTGAGAAAAATAGTTCTGTTCTAAATAAACTATCCCCCCTTTGAGAAAGTAAGGGAATTTTTGTTAAAAGTCCAAAATTTGAAATATCATACATTTTACTGGACTTTCATTTTTGAATCTGCACAAAATTAATGCTCTGTTTAGATCTTGTAATAATTCCTTCCCCATCTAAGCCAAGTTTCTCACTATGAACCAATCATATTCAAAATATTTTTTACACGCTCTACCTTCGAAAGAACAACAGTATCATCCAATAAAGTAGTGACTATCTGATAAAATTTGTAATTGGACAATTTTAGATTGTACAAGCCATGGGTGTGTTTTGATGCAACATTTAATAAAAGTCATAGTAAAATTTCTCACATGCTTAGGTATTTAAAGTTTGTCATTGGTTAAACTTTCGATTGTTACATTAAAAGAATGAAGAAGCCATTTTTGCAACGACCCTACTTATCTACCATAAAAATGTTTGTACATGTATTTAGGCCATAAACTCATGTTGTTGACTTTAATGTACACATGAATTAATACAAATTATTGCAGGTATACTGTAAAAGTGGAAATATAAAATGGGGAAAAGTACCACTCACTCAAATAAGGTTAATTTATTTCAAAACAAAAAGTGTTTTGTTTTTTTATTATATTTCAAATGAAACAGATCATTATCTTCTTAACTAAACATTACTAATTTTCTGATGTTAGCAAAAAATATGGCAAGTTAAGTTATTCATTTTGTTGTTTGTTTGAAATTTTTAGATGTTGATTTCATAAATGCATTTATAACTAGCAATTTTTATTGCCCTGTTATATTAATATATTTTTAGTGGAAGTTGACAAGATGATTGAACAAGAAGGAATTTCATTGGCTGAAATAGAACCCGTCGAAATTGACAGTGTGTAAGTGTAAAATGACCACAGAATTTTAAAAATAAACAATTTTTATATAAATTTCATTTTCTTTTTAAAAAAAAGGAAGTTGACTAATTCATTTGTTGAATAAGTTCTAGCACTTGATGTAGAAATCTATTAAGGCTGATGTTTAAAACATTTAAAGCTTGTCCTTTAAGGGCACTTGATTTCAGATTTTCAGAATTCTGTTCTTGTTTGAACTTCTGACATTCAAATACCAATTAAAAACTCCTTTGCTTCTGCCAGCAGTTTAAGTGTTATTTAATCTATGAAATGCAAGATGAAAACTTTTGATCGTTTAAAAGTCTTAGTTTGTTGAACAAAAAGAACATGAAGTACAAGTTGTAGATCTGTCATGTCTTATTGCATTTAGTTAGTATCCCAATTTTACTGCACTTTGTAATTGGATAAAAAAAATAATAAAAAGGATTTTTACCACTTTGTAATTGGATAAAAAAATAAATAAAAAGGATTTTAACTATTTTATTATTAATGAATCAAAATCAGCCAAAAATTACAACATGAACAAGAAAGAAAAAAAAACTAGTACCATACAGGAAAAATTGGGGAACTTTTATTTTGCCTGTGTAGTATAGTATTTCTTATTTCAATCGTAAGTGTTTCACTGTGGCCTTAAAATAAAATGACTTTTTTACAGATTTACACAGATGGACAACAACATGTTATTGAACCATTCTGGGGGAGGATCAGGAGGCTATTTAGAACATATCCTCAAATACACTGCTCATAATCTGTTTGGTCAGAATGTTACACAGATTGAGTATAAAGTTCTGAGGTAATAAAATATATGATGACATTTGGATCAGGCTTATTGTCTAAAATAACTAAAATAACATTATTAATATTAACACCAATCCTGTAACTTTGACGAAGTGCATTAGGCAAATTTTTGCGGGAACTTGCTGTAGAGCTCTCCACTACCAGCTGTGCTCGCCAAATATACCCTTTGAAGAAAAAAAAGAGACAAGGTTAAGGATAACACACTGCAGAAAAATTTTATGATTTGCTGACACTATACAGTTCAAACTAATTATTTCAAAACTTGTCATTTGCACGTTAATGGTATAGTTGCTTGTCACTGAGCACATAAACATTTTTTTCCATTACAGGAACCAAGATTTTCAGGAAGTTACTTTAGAAGTTCCTGGGCGTGCTCCAATAAAAATGGCTCTGGCATATGGATTCAGGAACATTCAGAACATTGTACAGAAAATCAAACGTGGGAAATGTTCTTATCATTTTGTGGAGATCATGGCATGTCCATCTGGATGTAACAATGGGGGTGGGCAAATCAGACCAGAAAGGGAGGAAACTCCAAAAGAACTACAGGAAAGAGTTACAGCCCTTTATAATTCTATTGAATGTAGTTTACCTGACAGTTTGCAAAGTGTTTTACAAATATACAATGAGTGGTTAGGGGAGGTGGGGTCAGAGAAAAGTAGGTCACTGCTACACACCAAGTACCATGAAGTAGAGAAGATGACTAATGCCTTAGCAATCAAATGGTGATGGGGGAAACATATATATCTTTGTACCTGTGATAATAAATGTGGGGAATAAAAATATGTAAAACCTTAGCATTTTGGTATTTTTTATCAATACATATTTAGCTCAATAGGACCAAAGGTCCAGGTGAGCTATTACCATCACTCGGCTTCCGTCGTCTGCATTGCGTCCGTTAACAATTTTTCAAAATTCTTCTTCTCTGAAACTACTGAACAGAATTTAATGAAACTTTATATTAATAATCCGTTAGGTGTCCTGCACCACACTTTTGTTTGGATTTTTGATCCATCAAAAAACATGGCCGCTGTTGCTAAAAATAGACCAGGGGGTCAGACTGGTGTTCTTGGCTTGTTAATTAAAAAGTATAAGAGATAAATGAAATCTGATCCGACCCTTCTGCTTCATAAAGTTTGTCAGACAACTCCTCTGAAACTATTGAATTCAATGAAACTTGGTACATAGGAAGGACACCATATGTAGTTGTGCATATTACCAGGAAATGTTTATCCTCAAATTTTTGTGGTAGTAACGGCCTTTTCAACTTAAAACTTTGCTGAAAATCCTCATTTATCATCTTGTCAGCCCAACTCTTCTGAAACTACTGAATTGAATTAAATGAAACTTGGTATAGAGGAAGAACACCATTTTAAGTTGTGCATATTACCAGGAAATTTGATCCTCAAATTTTTGTGGGAGTTATGAAAATCCTCATTTATCATCTTGTCAGCACAACTCCTCTGAAACTACAGAACCATATTGAGCTTGGTATAGAGGATGGACACCAAATGTAGTTGTGCATATTACCAGGAAATTTTTATCCTCAAATTTATCTGGGATATATGGTCATTTTAACATAGAACTTTCATGACTTTTTGGGGAAAAGGGGGAAACGTCGATTTTGTAGGCAAACAAACTTTAATTTTGTCTTTGTCCATGTTATTTTTTTGTGTGTGTGTTTCAATGTGTCCATGTTTTTGATTGGTTGCTTTTTTGTGTTTTTTTTTTACTTTCCTATGTGATTTACTGTTTATAAGTAACAGTGATATTTCTATCTGGTAAATATGTGTGTGTGCATTTTTTATGGCCTGACCACGTATGTGGATCAGCCATTAGTTTTACCTTGTCTGTCCGTAACACTTTCACGCCTGGGAAACTCGAAAGTCGCAACTTAAATTCCAGGTCCTGGAATTTTGTGATTTACATTTAATGTGATAAATTTGAGAAATCAAAGAATGTCACTCCATGTATATTTGTTGAAAAATTGTAAATAAAGCAAAAACAGCCGATTTTGTTCAATTAATAACTTTAAGTTCCATTTTTCCTTAAATCTGGACTTGTCCTGGTTAATAGAATCACCTTGACAATATAAAGACGATTTCTGGCTTTAAATGCAGGCTTAACTAATATTTTTGGTATATTTAAGTTCTGTGACAAATTTCACATGGAGCGGCATTCTCCGATCCTTGCAAAAAGTGTTCTTTTAGTTGGTATCAATAAACGTCCGGGTAACAATATTTGGTTGTGACTTGCCAGTTTCCCAGGCGTGATTTTGGTTTAGTTCTTGATTAAGGTCCATTTATCAGATACTAGATGTTGGTGGTCAATATTATTTCACTAGTAGATGTGTCTTGGGTAGAGTGACACAACCCACTAGAAATTAGGTCACTGTGACCTATTTTTTACACATGAATGGCTTAGGTTAAGTTCTTGGTTAAGGTCCATATCTTGGATACTACATGTTGAGGGTCAATGGTATTTCACCACTAGATGTGTCTTGGGTATGTGACACCAACCAATAAAAAAAAAGTCACTGGGACCTCAGTGTTCTCCCCAGGAATTTTGGATTGCATCACATTTTGCGTAAACAATATCAGGTGTCAGAAAGAAAAAAAAATCATGTCGATCGACGTTTCGCTATCAATTTATGATAAGTTCTTGACCATGTATCATGCATTAGTGTTTTATGATACCCCCCCCCCCACCCTGTTCCCTCCCCCACCCACCCCATTTGATGTAAGTCTACCTTCAAGCTATGGATACTATAGTTCCATATTAAGAAAGAGTTGGAGTAAAACTGATTGTAGCAATTTAACAATGGCTAAAACTTGTTATCTATGAACTCTCAGTGAACTGCACCCAGTTACCAAGGATGGAAGAGGAAAAGACAGGCCTGAAAGCCATTTGCCTGGGTTTAAAGCAATAAAAAATAATATAAAATTAGCTTTTATTTTTGGCATGAATAAGTTCCCAAGTACATATGTTTACATTTCATTCACACTGGTTAAGAGTCACTAAGTTGACAGAATCATATAGATGCCAATGGTTCTCCTGCCAAAAGGAGAAAATGCTAGATAAGGTAATGGGAAATTGGGAATCTATTTTTAGACTTCCTGTTTTGACCAAGGGTCAAACAATATATCTAGAAATCAATATTTTGGAATAACAAATGTAACAATGGAATTAAATCATGTTTCATGAAGGTAAAAAGCATTTTCTTTATTTTGGGAATGGGTTATGACCGTTACTTTAGAATTCAACGACTCATTTTCTAATAACACACCTGAATAAAAGCACGTGTGCATATGTTTGTTTTTGGTTTGGTCTAATCCCATTGGTCCTGGTTGGTTGTCCAATAGAAATAATTCACTTCGCAAAAGGTGTTCACCTGCAATCTGCATGGCTAATCAGTTCAAAGATCGATATTTCCTAATTAATTGACAAGACCATGATCATTGATTTCTTTGTTAATTAGTTTGGGGTTGTAAATGTGTCATTAACTCAATGATCATCAATCAGTCAATGGCTTCATAAGGACGTCAACTCAATGACTTTGTATTTTTAACAATTTGAAATAGCGTCTCGGTAAAGACTGATAGCATCTCGGCAAATTACGATAGCGTCTCGGTCCCGAGATGCTATAAGGGCCTGGGGAGAACACTGGACCTATATTTTACATATGAATGACTTTGATTAAATTCTTTGTTAAGGTTCATTTCTCAAATACTACATGTTAGGGATCAATGATATTTTACTACTAGATGAGTTTTGGTAACAAGCCACCACCCAACAGAAATTAGGTCACTACAGCCTATATTTTACGCATGAATACTTTTGATTAATTTCTCATTAAAGGTTCATATACCAGGTAATACATATGATAATGATATTTCAAGAAGGGGAGGGCCATCCTGTGGTTCATAGACACATTTTCTAGTTTTTTTGTAGTTTTGAACTTAGACCAAGAAGTTCCCCCAAGACACAGATGATAACCTGTTTTGAAATACATTATGACCAACACTAAGTGGGTATTCCAAATGTGGGTACAATGTATAAAAACAAAAGACTTTTTTATCACATTCATTTTTAAACACTTATAGTCCGAAAGATATTAAAACCACTGTGAGCTGTACTAATTATAACTCCAGGTAACTGTTTATGCCAATGTAGTTCCTTAATGTCTGTTTGTCCTTGGTGTATGAATAGTAATTGTGGAGGAACGTCAGGTCCCCCTTCTGGTTCATTGTCTTTTTCTACCGATAAATCCCAGATCGTAATTTGGTTGTCCGATCCAGATGCAGCAAACACAGAACTGTCATTTGGATTCCATTCTATTGATGTGATGGGTGCTGTGTGGTGTTTAAATGATGCAGCAGCCTTTCCTGTCTGTTAAAAGATGCAAATTTATTAAAGAGAAAAATGGCTGTATTTTGGTTATTGGGAAGTAGGTAAGTTATCAGATCTGAAAATGAATTCCACTTTAAGGGACCCAATGTTAAAGCTGCATACCAAATATCAAAAGGTTATGATAAGTACCAGTTATGGCTGTGACAAACTGTTATGAAAAATTTTTCCTGTCAGATATAAAAATATTCTAGATACTCATCTCTTACCGCCATGATTTTTTCAGCACCCTCAAAAAAATTTATTTAGATTTTTTTGCAAATTATGTTAATAATTGGTCAATTTCTTTTTAAATGGCAGCATATTTTATCATTTTGGATAAAGATTAAAAGATAAAATTCCCCTGCCCGCCCCATATTTACAAGAAATTTGGATGAGAATCTAGGAACTACTTTATCATGGCCTAACATTCACCATTTTATAATTCTGATTTTCACTGTGTGAAACCCTGCCAAAAAGGTCATTTTTGTTAAAACAACCTTCAACACTTACTTTCAAATTATAACACAAATAATGACCAAGCATCTTCATTATCTTATATTTTTAAAAACTTTGAGTTAATTAATCATGTTAATGATAATAATCATTATTGTCCAAAAATTCAACAGTAAATCTTCTCACAGTATCAACACTTGTCATATACATTTTTTTGTAATAGATCTAGAACAAGCATAACATATTGAATCATTCTAACAAAATTCAATTTTTTTTATTTGTAAATTCACCAGTAGAGAAGACAAGATAAATAAAGAAGGAAAACCTGAAATGAAAAGGTCAGTGGAAAGGTTAACTACACAAAATTTCAATCGACATACAGATATGTTAATGATTACCAAAAAAAATGGCAAAATCAAAAAACATCTCAATTTTGTTAAACAGGAAGTAGGTGAGTGACAGACCTGAAGTCTGGAACTTCCTGCTGATGCTGCATACCAAATATCAAGTACTTGCTGAGAAAACTGTTACAAAAATTATTTTATAAACCAGATTTTTCATTCTGTGAAATACAGCCAAAATTGACAACAAAGTCCAGGCAAATAATTTATAAACTCCATCTGACGTGGTGTCTATCAAAGGCTCATAAGAGATGCTTAAGCAACAAATTGTAAGTTGAAATATGAGCATGTAATAAGTCTACCTGAAACTGTCTCAAATCCCAGATTTTGACGACACCATCATCACCACCAGATGCTATGAATGGTTCTTTATGGTTCCAATGAAGTACGTTAACATCTCTGTCATGTGCCTCCTCTGTTGTTAACATGCAGGCCTTGTTTGGTGGGGCACGGGCATCCCATATTCTGATAGATTTGTCAACGGAGCAGGATGCAAACACCTGAAAATAACTGGTAATATTAAGTTATTGTTATACATTTAATGTGGTTTCATTATTTTTCATGGTGGTATATCGATTTTCATGGTTTTCATGGGTGGTGCAGACCCACAAATATGGTTCCCGACAAATAAGAAATTAACCTTGCTTTGTAGTGTATACTGTAGACTTCAGAATGACGAATTTAAGAACTAATGAACATACACTTTTTCATCAATCTGCAAATATTGATACTAAGGAAAATAGATAAATCCACAATATATTGAAGTTTTTGTGTGCTTTTAATGTTTTAAAAGTGTTTTTTATCAGTGGGTGTTATCTACAAGTAATTTAGTTTATAAAAAATTTCCAGTGTTTAAAATATTCTTTAAGTTATCTATATGTATGCCCGGTATGTATGCCTTTCGTTTTTTTTCCAAAAGGTCTTGTATATTTTTTCTCAACAATTATAAAGTTAAAATTTTATGTCATTTATTGATTTAGAGTACACAATGTCATGTTTAATGAAAAGAAATCCATATTATTTTCAATCAATGGTAAATATGATAGGACAAACTTAAGAAAAAGATGCATTTATTTTCCTTCCTTTTTTTATATTAAATTGTTGCTTTTAAAACAAAATCATTTTGATTCAGAGTATAAATAAGTTGCTCATTTTTCATGTTATTAGAAAACAAATACATGTATTCATTGATGACATACAAGCATCAATTATCAGGTGATATCATTTGTAGTTTTACCACGTCTTGGATTTTTTCATTTGTTAAAGCAAATTATGATCATTGGGTAATAAGGGGTATTGATTATTGACAATTAAACCCAGTTATTTAGTCAGTGATTATAAAGTTGATATTAATTTAACTTAAGAGCCTGTTCATGAGAAAACCATGCAAAATTGTAAATTTTGTCCAGTAGCAAGGTTTTTAATTATGTAAAAGGTATATTGCAACTGAAAGACCATCCTATAAGACTTATTCAGGCAAATTTATTTTTTTCGAAAATTTCAAGATGGCCGCCCTACAGGCCTCAATAGCTATATATAGCTTTCATCTGATTAATCGGTTATTTCAATCAAATTTTATTTGAAAAATAGACATTTTCATTGTGATTTTTTTCAGTTTACATAGATGGAATTAAGATTGTATCAATATTTTTTGAAATAGTGATGTTTTGTCTTTCAAATACAGTGCAATTTTAGTAATTCACAATTTTAGTTCCTCTGGTACCCTCAGGAAGGACTTTGGCAATATTCCAGACTGCTCTAAAATGCTGAAATTTGTTATTTTTAAGGGTACTTATTGTCCAAGGTAACGCTTTTTTATCCTTATCTTTTAGAAATTCAAAAACAATAACATATCAGAACAAACAAATCAAAATGCCGAGCTGGGATTTTAAATTTTGACTTAGCCACAGCCCCAGAAAACACTGCCATATTTTAATAATTTTACATTAAAATCCAATTTTTAGGGAATCAGTTTAAAAATCTGAATGTGTTTGCTATGAAACAAAATACATCTAGAACATGTGATACAACAGATGATCACAATACAAGTTCAATTAAAGGGTTGGGAAAGACATATACTTGGGGATTAAGGGTGAAAGATGGGAACATCTGTGTATTTTGATTAAATGTACAGAAATGACCAACTTTAGGGGTCTATTTTTCTTTAATGAAGGATTGGACTATTAATATGGAATATGTTTCAAAAAGACTGCTGTATGGTCTGTACAAAAACATATTTGTAACTTTGCATTCGGTCAGTACTTACATGTTACAGCATTACAAAAATTGAGATTTGGCCATTTTAGCATATGGCTAAAATAGGCTTCAGGGGCATAATAGTGGCATCTTTTTGCAAAAACTAAAAGATGTACAGAACAGCAGACTTTATAGGCCAAATGTATATAACTTGTTTTATATAAACAAATAATATTGTAGAAATCAAACAAAAGACCACTTTCTACTTGGTTGTCTAATATGGACCCCAGAGCCTTTTGACAAAAAAAGTCTCTAGCCACCTAAAAATAACTAAGTCAACCAAAATGTGAAAAAAAATATGTACCAGGAAAATTGTTTTATTTGTAAAATTCGACCATTTTCTGCACAATAAAAGATTTTGTATGGTAGATCCCAACCAAAAATAATGTTAGTTTTCTCGAGGACAAGGGACTATTTCGCCAAATGGCCTTGGGAGCCATATTGGACCACCAAGTAAAAAGTGGTCTTTTGTTTGATTTCTACAATATTATTTGTTTATATAAAACAAGTTATATACATTTGGCCTATAAAGTCTGCTGTTCTGTACATCTTAAAATTATTTCAAAAAAATGCCACTATTATGCCCCTGAAGCCCATTTTAGCCATGTGCTAAAATGGCCAAATCTCCATTTTTGTAATGCTGTAACATGTAAGTACTGACCGAATGCAAAGTTACAAATATGTTTTTGTACAGACCATACAGCAGTCTTTTGGAAACATATTCCATATTAATAGTCCAACCCTTCATTCATGAAAAATAGTCTCCTAAAGTTGGTCATTTCTGTACATTTCACCAAAATACACAGATATTTCCATCTTTCACCCTTAATCCCCAAGTATATGTCTTTCCCGACCCTTAAATTGAACTTGTATTGTGATCATCTGTTGTATCACATGTTCTAAATGTATTTTGTTTCATAGCAAACACATTCAGATTTTTAAACTGAATCCCCCAAAAAGTGGATTTTATGTAGAATTATCAAAACATGTTATTGTTTCCCGGGGCTGTGGCTAAGTCAAAATGTAAAATCCCAGCTTGGCTTTTTGATATGTTTGTCTTGATATGTTATTGTTTTTGAATTTCTAAAAGATAGGGATAAAAAAGCGTTACCTTGGACAATAAGTACCCTTAAAAATAACAAATTTCAGCATTTTAGAGCAGTCTGGAATATTGCCCAAGTCCTTCCTGAGGGAACCAGAGGAACCAAAATTATGAATTACGAAAATTGCACTGGATTTGAAAGACAAAACATCACTATTTTAAAAAATATTGTTACAATTGTCATTAAATATACGTAAACTAAAAAAAAATCACAATGAAAATGTCTTATTTTCATAATTTTTTTAATTGAAATCACTGAAAATCAGATGAATGCTATATATAGCTATTAAGGCCTGTAGGGTGGCCATCTTTGATTTTTCGAAGGAAAAAATTTGCCTGAATAAGTCTCATAGGATGGTCTTTTAGTTGCACTTCACCTTTAACAAAAATGAAAACATTGCAATTGGACGATTTTGCATGGTTTTCTCATGAACAGGCTCTTAAATCATGGTTTTCCATCATTGCAATCAGTGACAGACTTTACAAAAATTTCACAAGTCAATCCCAAGCTAACTTTAAAAGGGGAAATTTTCACAAGGGATTTATTTTCACTAATTACGCTATCATAACGAATCCACAAAAATATCGCTTCGGGTAAATTACATTTAGAAGGACCCAATATTCCTTGATCTCATAAAACGCGAAAATATCAGCTCGCGAATGCATTTTGGTACTGAAAACAAGAAATTACCCCCCTTTACAGTATTATTACTGAAAGATCAAGTATTTGGTTTTAGAGATTACACAAGACAGACACTCTATAGCGTTATTGACGGACAGACGGAGTGACCTGACTCCTAAACCTGCTTTTGCTTTTGGCAATGCAGGTAACACAGACAAAACCTTTTCTCACCAAATTTTGAACTCTTATTATTTTAAAAACAAGTATGGTTTACCGTTACCTATCAAAAATTTTCGCTTATTTTGTATTTTCAATTATTCCCTTATGGTTTAGGGCATTAGTTTCAAAACCTCAGATTTACTTGTAAGATTTACATTGTTTTCATTAGGTGACCACTGGATATCTTCCACTGACGATGAATGAGCACTAAATGGTCTCTGATCCACATGCCAGGCTCCACCTTCTTTGGGGGTCCACAAATGTATGTTCTTTTTGCAATCTCCAGTCAGAAGTTTTCCTGTAATGAAGCACTAAACCTTGAGCTGTCAAATAAATTAAATTCAAATTTAAAGTACTGTGGTTTCATGATTATTCGTGGGGTATCAAAATTTAATACCCAACAAAAAAGAAATTTACATAACATTGATCTATATCCTGATGACTTTAGAACCAGGAATTTAAGAATCAACAAAATACTTTTCCTCAAACCATGAGAATAAATGAATCCAAAGTATTGTTGAACAATCATTAATGTCTTTATGACTTGTATATACATGTACATTTTTTCCCAACAAATGCTCATCGTGCCAAGGAGAATATGGCAGTAGGTGGTGGAATGTTCATCATAAAAAAATGTGTGTGGTTTTATAGTTTTGGTCTGAAAATTCTTAGAAATGTTGGTGTAAATATATAACATCACTGGAAACAACTAAAATTGTACATGTATGTACATGAAGTATGTGTTTCTATTAATTATTTATGGCCATACAATCTTAGTTTAGAACTGTTAAAATTGTTTTCAAATTAAAAAATAAAAGTAAGGGACTACTGGTAACTAAATGTACATAGTAAAGTCCAATGCTAAAAGATATAATTACATGTATAATAGCTGTTGACATGATTGGAAAATACAGGGTTGGCTTCATTTTGTGTCACACAATTCAAGGGTTTTTCAAAGACTTTTAATTTAAGGATGAAATATAGTCAACAAAATTATCTTTTCTGATTTTTTTTCTGCAAAAGAGTTCACTAACAACCTACTGATTCCCAAACTACATGTATAAAAGTTCTAGGCTTTTCAAAGACATTTTTTTTTCAAAATTCACGGTCTTTTCCAGGACCTTGAACATCAAAATGAAATTCAAGGGTTTTTTGTAGTTTCCAGGATGTGATGCATTGCAACCCTGAAAATATGATCTTATAAAGAATGATTTTGTATTGTTTTTATTTAAATCCTCCAATATTTCTAACCTTCATCCAAGAGTGACCAATCCATACTAAATCCCTCAACCTGATGTCCTTTGAATGTGTAGATAGGAGGCGGAGACTCTTCATTCCTTGTATACACAGACATGATATTTGAATCATTTACTGCATGTAATGGTCTGGTTAAGTCCCAGATGTAAACTTTACCATTCTCTGACCATGTAGCTGCTATAGACTTTTCACCATTTTTTGTAACCTATACCATGTATATAAACATCATTTACATGACACATTCATCTGAGTTGATTTAACTTTAATAGTTACAAAAATTTACTTTTAAAAATAAATAAAAAAAAAACATCTGATTATATGGAATGCATCTTCATGTATATGTCATAAATGTTTTTATTTTTGTTTTTTCAAGTAGAGTTCAAGTGTTTTTAGGAAATTTAAATTAAGTCAAATTATCTTTTAAATGACTTTTAACAGTAATGTAATTTCTTCATGCACATCTCCATATGATGTAGATGTACCTAGATGTACCTCCTTTGTGTATAGTTTCATAAAACTCTGTTAAGATGTTTCAGTCTAGTAGTGATTACCAATCTGTGTGTTTTGAAATATTTATTAAACCTTCAAATTATCATGATTATTTCCCCTGAATGATCAAAGAGACTGCCAGCAACAATGGTTCTTATGCATCCTTCTACTCAATGCAAGTTTGTAGGAGGGCAATAATAACAGAAATTTCTAAATATATTCATTTCTCACTCTTATTCTGTTAACAGATCCATTATGTTTAATCAATGCAGTTTCTAGTTCAGGTTTTTCCTCCTCCTCTTCTTCGTCTTCGCTTTCTTCTTCCTCTTCATTTTCCTCTGTATCTTTCTTTGGCTTGGTTGTCCTGTGCAGATTCTCCATCTTCATGACAATAACATGATTTAGATGTCCATGTTCTGACTGAGAGCCTGACACACAATAGCAGGTCAATGGAAATGTCTCTCTTCTTTCACCTAATGAATCTGGTATAATATCAAAACTCAAACATGGTGCACCTTCAAGAGAAAATAGAAAACAACCGTTGTAGTATGTGTATGCATTATCCAAATGACAAACAATCTTTAATAATGTACATTTTGTACATTTAAGTACAAATGTTACATGAAAAGTAAATGTTCATTACATATGAAATTTAGCTATTACAAGAGAAAAGTATATAAGTATAATAACCAATTTATTGCAGAGATTCTCAAATTACATGTAACTACATGTATCAATATTTAAAATCATTATCCATATTGAAGAATTTAAGAATCATATTAATATTTTTTTATGACTAAAAATTATTGAAACATAAGATGATGGAACAAGCACGCACATGATCTACTCCAGACCTATAATATAAGAGGTCTTATTTCCTAACACCATTTTTCAATGCGCAAATTCCGACTTGATTTCGGTCTGAACATTTTAAGTCACTTTGCATAAACTTTCTGATCGTACATGTATTTTCACATACTTTCATGACTTTAGGTTCTGTTCCCTTGATAAATGTTTATTTATTGCCTTACTCTTGAAAATTCATGTTTAAAAGATTTATTTCATCAAGATTTTTTCTAATTTATTGCGGGCACCCTATTTTATAACCTTTTTCAAATGGGAAGTGGTACATGTGGTAATCTACTCTTGTTAATTGTATTATGCAAAATACACTGACAAAACAAAACTAAAATAGAAGGTTGAAGGAGAATGGATAAAAAGACTGAACACACTGAAACCATTTGGTTCTAATTTAAAGAATGAATGAAATAGAACAATTGGACAATAGTGACGTCATAGCCAACTTTTTGTGACGTCACATGTATTATGACGTCATAGAGATGAGTACAACATAACATTTACAGTTGAAGTTTGAAAGCAGACAAGATGTAGAAAACAACAGTAAAGAAAAGAAACTGAAGAAGGCCTTTGGCCGAAACGTTTTAAGACTGGTAATTAATTGAACAATTATATAGACAATATATTCCCTGAAGGAATTTTTTGAACAAGAATAAAATATTCTCATTACCTGCTTCAGTAAATACAAAATGTATAGTCATGATAGTTTTGTTTCACCATTTTCAGCAGACACATTCTTCAATTTGTACTTGTTGCCCGATGTTGGCCCTTAGCAAAAGGTGAAATGGCCAATGATGCTTAATTTGAATAATTTTGACAATTTACTAACTTTCAATGAATTGGATACTCTATACATATGAACCATCCAAGTGTCAAAATTTTACCTAATTTAATGCAAAAATCAATACACCCTGGCTCAATAAAACAGTGCAATTGCTGTCGCCGTTTTATTTTTAAAAGATGAGCAAAAAAGTAAATGAAAAAAGTATTTATAATTAACGAATACGCCCATATGTTACAAATTTAAAAGAAAAAATAGCAATCCAAACTTTTTTAGAAAAAAAAATTCAAAAAAGTTACGTCTATCCGTAACATTCGTTACTGTCGCCATTTGGAAACACGCATTTTAAAATATTTTTTCTATTAAATTGAAATGATATAATAAGTTTTTATACTTAACTACGAAGCACTGCGTTAAGAAAACTTGTTTTTATATAGAATTTTGTTCGTGGCGATAATATTTGAAGCAATAGAATCCAAAACAGTAGTGTCGCCACTTTATCATTGCCAAAAGCAATATTGCGTTTTGTTGTAATTTAACGTAGTCCATACATATTCAGACAACATTTTAAACTTTAAAATCTCCCTTCGATATCAATACAACTACACAGCAATAGCATTATGTTTCAGAATAAAATATCTCTACAATTCGATTGCTTGATTTTAAGTTTTCGTTGCGTATGGTTAAGTTGAAACATACATTACCAGTATTTAGCTTGAAAATAACTACCAAGTTTTACATGTAGATTGTACTTAACAATCGTCATACCCGTGAAGATGATGTGTCAAGTATTTTTCCTCATATTACCCCTTTGAAATATATAAACAAATGAGTTTTCATAGTAAAATGAAACATACGTTATTGAAACATACGTGATAAACTCTCCGGAATGATTGTCCAACTACGATTTTGTTGTTTATAAACGTCGGATTTGACGTCACAGTAAACGCCATTTTCACGAAAGGTCATGTTTAATATTTATTTTCTTTATGGATACATGTAAAGAACATATGTGGTAAGTAGTCTTTATATCACTGAAAAATTTGACATTAATAGGTTGGATTTCGGACTGCTTTTGCACGTTTCATAAACTATACATCCAAGCGTATACATTTTACCGATTCTACGTCGATTATATATATGTATTTATAAAACATACATATCGAAACATACGTTACCATATGTAACGTATGTTACAAAATTTTGAAAAGATATGGCAAAGTTTTTTAAACGTTCTACAAGAGTTTTATTGTCATTAAATAAAACAACTGCTTCTGTGTCATTACAAACATATTAGTTTTAAGCAAAAATATGCATATGAACAAACTTACCTTACATTTATCACACAAAGGCTGACATACATATTTTTTAACATTTCTTAGATTTTTCTCTTTAAAATTCGGTGAAAGCTTTATAATACTGACCCTTTGGTAACAAAACATGTTGTAAATTACACCAAGTAAAAAAGCTCTAAATTTTAAAGAAGACATAGGTTTTTATTTAATGGTAACGTATGTTTCAAATTCCAATTCTATGTATTTATTTTATTTCAGACGACAGTATGGCTTTATCCAGAGCAGAAATACAAAGAAATTATAGAGAAAGGAAAAAACAACAAGACGGAGACAAGTATTTAGCTAAAGAAAGAGCCAGACAGAAGAGAAATTACGTACCAGTCATTAACCTTTCAGAGAGTTCCAGGAAAAAAAGAAATAAAAATATCAATGGAAGAGTAAGAAAACATAGAGCAAAGGTAAAAGAATTAGAAAGAAGAGAAAGAATTGCTTCTGACCTTGCAGGAGAAACAAGTGGATATGAAACCAACTCTACAGCTCATGATGATTCATTATTAATAGTTAAGATCCCGTCTGCAAGAAGAAACGGTCCACGTAAACGGCTGAGCAAAGCATTATCATCTGCCCATAGAAATATGAAAAAGTTGAGAACTGAGAATGAGAGATTGAAAAGGAAAATTAAAACAACACAGAGAAAGATGCAAAGACTGAAGGAAAGACAATCATGCTTGACACCGAAAAGTAAAACGGATAAGATGATGCAGCGGTTGCGTTTCAAAAAGACCAATAAATTTACTCAGCAAGTAAGAAGACAACTTCTCACGAGTTTTGTAGTTGCCGATGAAATTGCAAATAATGTTAAAGTTGCAAGTCCACGTAAGAAAAAATCCATATATGGAGCTGTAGTTGGACAGCTAGTATTGAAGTACAGATGCATATCAAGTCTTTCTGAAGCGACAAAACTAAACAGAAACATGATCAAACGAGTCATTGAAAAGGGTGTAATGAATATAAAGAAAAGAAAACGAACCCAAATGAAGTACAAAGAAAGTGTTGTAAATTTCCTAGAGAGAGAAGATAATAGTAGGATGAACCCTGGAAAGAAAGATGCTATCAAATGCGACGAAGGAAAAGTCCAAACTAGAATTTTAACAGATTATCTAGACAACTTATACAGAAAGTACATGTCTGAAAACCCTGAAGCAACTCTGTCACTGGCAACGTTCAAAAGAATCAGACCAAAGTATATACTTACTTCACAACATCTAAGTAGAGCGACATGTTTGTGTACTAAACATCAAAATTTTTCCTTCAAGCTAAAGATGTTGAAGAATGCCAGTTTAACAACAACTTGCAATGCAGAGGAATTCGTTCGACAGAAAATGAACATAGATTGTACAAAGTTACCCGACACAGTAACCTACTCAACATGGAAACGTGTAACCTTAAATGATGGAAAGAAGAAAATGAAAATCATACAGGAAGAAATGAACAGAGAGGAATTTACAAAACTATGGGAAAAAGAAAGTGTTGACTTTACAGAGCATGTAAAAAGATTACAAAAACAGTATTCAGAAATAAGAAACCTAAAACAAGACCTTCCCGCCAATGAAGTTATAATTCACATGGATTTCGCCGAAAACTATGGATGCAAAACAGCCGAAGATATCCAAAGTGTTTATTGGAACCAAACTTCGGTAACTTTACATCCCATGGTTTTGTACTACAAAGAAAAAGAAACACAGATTCTGAAGCACAAAAGTTTTGTAGCGGTATCTGACTGCCTGACTCATGCGTCATCAACTGTCCTGGCTATACTTGAGGACTTTTACGGCCTGGGTATACCCGAACTTCAAAATGTGAAACATGTGCACTATTGGACAGATTCGCCAACGAGCCAATACAGGAACAGATTCATATTTGAGACTATCTTTAACCATCCTGTTATTTTTGGTTGTCCTGCAACATGGAATTACTTCGAAGCCGGACACGGCAAAGGACCGTGTGATGGCGTTGGTGGCACAGCTAAGAGAATGGCGGACGAATCTGTGAATGCCCATAAGGCAACTATCCAAGATGCTGAAGATTTTTTTCAGTGGTCAAAAAGTTCAAGTGGTGTAAAAAACATTGAATTCTTCTTTGTAACCAAAGAACACTGCGAGAAAAAAGTCGAAGAAGTAAAACAGTGCCAGTTGAAACCAGTCAAAGGAACGATGAATTTGCATGCATGCACAAGTAAAAACACAATTCTTTACATTGCAAACACATCATGCTACTGTACAGATTGTTTAAAGGGGAATTTATGCGAACATTGGAATAAAGGTGCAGAAATAAGAGATCATGACAATCTCGTACAGGAACAAGACGATACAGTAGAAAAGGCAGAAACTGAAAACATCTCAGAAAAGTACACAGAAAACGACTATGTAGCAGCAGTATATATTGGCAAATGGTATGTCGGAAAGGTTCTGAAAATTGACAATGATGATAATGAGGCCGAAATTTCTTTCATGAATCGAAGAAAAAATCTCTTTCAATGGCCGACTGCGGAAGACATTATCTGGGTGTCAAATGATGACATTTTATGCAAGATAAAAGAGCCCACAGCATCAGGGAAATCAGCTAGAATGTTTAAATTAGAGAGTGAAGATTTAAACACAATAGAAGAACTTTATTCCAGGATGTCCAAAAAGTGATCATTAGAAACTTCATTTTGAAACATTCGTTACCAGATTTATAGAACGTTTTTTTAAATTCTCCTTGTTCGTTCATTAGTCAGTCGATTTCGATTTTTCCTGTTATATCAATAATTATATAAATTTACTAAAAAAACTATAGACCCTGCAAAGTATAAATTTTACAAGGAAATTTAACCTTAGCATGCCCAAAAATGGTCATTAGAAACTTCATTTTGAAACATTCGTTGCCAGACTTAGAGAACGTTTTTAATTTTTTTTTCTTTGTTCGTTTGATTGCTCAGGCAAGGTATACATGCTTCCTGTTTGAATAATTACTGATATAAATTTATTGAACAATAAATAAACATAGCAAAATATAAATTTTATGTGTAAATATATGCCAACGTATTGTTTTTGACCAAATTTGGACAAAAAATCTTGTTTAAGAAAATATTAGAACTAAGCTGTGTTGCTATTGGGGTTTCCAAATACGATCTTTTCCATAAATAACATTTAAATTATTTTTAAATTGTTTTCATAAACATTTTAAAATGAAGAAAAAGTAAGAAAGAAAACATTTCTTTTTATGTTATGGTACTTTTTAGAAACATTCGTTACATTTGACATGGCTATGAAAATTTCCTGTTGTTTTTCTGACACTTTTGCTACCAAGTTCTGGTATTGAGATGGAACTACGTATTCATAACTACAAATTCGAAATACATTTTTAATCATGAAATCTGATCTGGTTTTTAATGAATTATATTGCTACTTTGTTGTAAAAATGTTTTATGTTATAATGTGATTTCGTTTTAATCTATTGCTTCTTTCAGACTTATTGATTAAAAATCAAAAACAATATTGCCTATTGATATGCATGAATTTGAAAGCGGGTTCCTCGCTCCTTCTAGCAGTGGCATCACTAGACAGACTTTTCTTTAAACGATTCTAAATATTTCTTCTACAGAAATGGTATGTCAAGTAACGTAGGTTTCTGGCCTGAAAATTTGAGGAAAAAAGAGCCAACTTTGATGCTTTGTAATATTTCTACCGTTAAAGTTAACTTGAAACCACAATGGATTTGTCTGCCATATGCATTTAACGTATCTCAGACAAGCTTTCATTGCCCTTTGTCAATTTTTATTTTTTCGAAGTTACTCAGGGCTATATGCACTGTTTTATTGAGCCAGGGTGAATAACAGATGAGAAAATTTTATTAGGATGTTGGAGGTTAGGATGGCAATACATTTAAGTCATAGCATGCCGTCCAACTTCCAACATGTCCAATGTTGTTGAATTATTGCATGACCGAGCCATTGATACCCACATACATGAATGCATATGACCCAGCTTCACTGCATTGATCATCAACTGTTTATAGTCATTTGGTCAATTTTGTTAATAAACATATAAAAAAAACATAAATTCCAAGCTTATGATATCACCCTAGCTAATCAGAACTTGTTCTATACATGTATGTACAAATTTCACATAAAAGATTGACTCTGCTTGCATTCGACATTCAAACCCAGGGAGTCTCAGGTAAGAAAAATGTCGCTCACATGGTGCAGAACGAGAACAACCTGGGTAATGATGTACATGTTGTAGTTATAATATGTAACCAGTAGGTCATGTAGGTTGTTCCGAATGTACTTTTTATTTGTTTACAAAGATGATTGACCCATACAGAACAGAGGTCAGCTGCGTTTGTTAGTATTTTTCAACCCGGGAAAAAATAATCTGCCAAGGCTGGCTAAGAAGGAAATGTTGAACGCACCATTAAAAGCCAATAGAAATACTTAAAGGGGGATAATCCATGTTTTTTAAACAATTTTTTTCTAAAAAGCAGAGACAGAAGATTTAGTTAGAAAAATGATAAATCATAACGAATCATCAACTGATGGTCTTAATACTTTCTCTTGGTAATGCATGACAAATTAAAAGGGCACCTGTTTGTGCTTGATGATACATTGAGTAGGCAGACTCATCAAAAACCAGCTCTTCTCCTTCTTCAAGTGGTTCTCCTGGAAGATAAACTTTATCCTCGGTTTCCTCTTCCATCTCTTCTTCAGCTCCTTCCATTTGACACATTTCCATTCCATCGTCTTCGTCGTCTTGGCCTGAAACATCAATATCTTCTTCTTGTTTATCTCCCATCCTCAGCCATGTGGTAAAAAGTTCAGAAATGTACTTCCGGGTCAAAAATGTCCAATCACAACAATGAAAATTATTGGATCCTTCGATACACACAAACAACATGGCCGAACAAGTAAGGAGCGAAAGGTATATTTTGTTTTCATTTTGGAATTGTTCAGATACATTTTGGTTCTTACAAAAATGCACTAATGCAAGCAGGTTGATAATACAACAAAACATTTAAAGACTCATTAATGCATACCTGTCCTGACCTATTTAAAATATGCATGACAAAAATAAATCACAAAAAATGCAAATATCTTTATAGACTTTTAAAAGACACCATATCTGCACCATGATTAAAGTTTATTTTAGTCTAAGATTTTAGCAGGAAATTATCATTGCCGTCTGAAATTGCATTTCAATGTTAATTTAATATGATGCAGGTTAAACCTGTGACGCTCCCGAAGTTTGAATGTATCCTTTAATATTTTATAAGCTAAAATAAGTTTTCAAATGTTTATTGGGCAATTAATTGAAACAAATTCTTATTCGAAAATAAAAACAAAGTAGCTTTTCTTGTGGGTCCTTTGTGCGCTTAATGACGTCAGGAATTTTCAAAGAAAAAAGCGTTAAAAAGACGCAGAAAGTCCGGGAAACCGCGCGTGATTTACCGGACGTTGAAGGAAAATTGAGTCCATAGTACAACTAGAATATTGACATTTCTACCATTATCGCTCCCTTTGGGAGCGTATAATTAGGGCACTAGCTACAGTGTGCCAAATATACCCGTACTAATCTGTTTATGTACAATCATTTGACATTATGTCAACTATGACAATAAACCTTCAATTAAGGCCTTCAACTGATACTAACCTCTGATTAATTAACAACCTCCCAAATGCCTTAACGACAGGCATGTTTTTTTGACTAAACAATTAAAATGTCAATTATTAGGCCATAATAAATGATTCCTAGATTCTCATCAAAATTTCTTGAAAATATGGGAGGGCAAACTTTATTTTTCATCTATTTTGATAAAATATTTTGCCATTATAAAGGAAATTAGCCAAAATTTCCCAAAAAATCCAAAAAAAAGTTTTTGAGGGCGCTGAAAAAATCGGGGCCTTATATTAATGAAATAATATGGAGTAGACATTGCTTAAATGCGAGCATAGCTAAAAGGGACTACGTTTTTTGTTCTAAATGGCGACATTCAGGGCTATCGCTATCATTTAATTTCCAATGTTTCCATTTGCTTATTTTGGGGCAAGATGGTATGGGGCGATTAAGCTTCGAGGCACGTTAGTTTCGTACGTGCATATAACCAAGACGAAACGAGCAGCTTATGTGTATTTATTATTTTAAGAATATTATTTTCTTGTAAAAAGCGCAATTTATTATTTTTTTAAGCATTATTTCTTTTCTTATAAATTATTTTAACATTCACTCCGGCCCTGTAAAAATGATAACCCTTTCCGGACCATAAAAAATCTAAATCAGCATTAGCAAATTTCTTCGTGCCTGCTTGCGAGCTATGCTCGCTATTAATCAATTCTTGAAAAGCGGGAGATTACATAAAAAGATTAGTAAAAAAATCGAGAGATTTTGTCTGGGCAGGAGAATCACATGTATGAAATAGTGTTAAAATCTTTCAAGCTTGCAAGGATGTAATTATCATACTAGAAACAATTAGGCAAAGAAAGATTAATCATATAAATTTAAGTGTTAAACCCCTACATTCTGTCCATAACTTTGGGGGGTTCACATCGACATAAAACTTTTAGAATGGGTGAGCCAATGGCACCCCAGGACTCCCTACCTTAACTTATATATAAAAAATATTGAAAAAGTATACCTGATCACATTTTTTTGCAGAAAAGTGCACTTATGTTTATCATATATTTACACACAGAAGTTTACCCTATTATGTTTCCAACATACTTGTAGTGACCAACTCACAGAAATTAATTGATAAATAGCATGTTGTTTTTAACTATATTAATTATTGATGTCAAAAGCTAAATGGCACCTGGTTTTGTTTCAACATTGTGACCTTACCATAAAAACCCAATCAAAATTTGTATCCCTAATAGATATCACATATTTTGGTCTTCTTTATACAAACATAAAACTACAACCAAGACAAAATTGTTTAAATTTGTCTCATGCTAGATTAGACCACTCCAAGTTAATTCTTATCCCTATCCAGCCCATTTTAAAATGATCTGCCCCAATTTTTATTATTTTACAATTGTTCCAAGTATACTAAAATTTTGATTTTTTTTCATATCCCTTTGTCACACTGAAGCTTCAGGTATAAACCAAAGTCATCAAGCTGTTCTTGGTTTAGAGAAATCAAGGAAAATTAAAATTTTGCACTTCAAGAAAAATATAACTTAAAACCCTCCTTGCTGCCCTTTTTTTGTTGCTGTTGGATGAAAATTTGCAAATTAACTTGATCATGTTGATGTGGCCCAATTCTTTTCGTTTTCACTGTATACATGTAGCATAAAAATATTCTGAAAGACTTAGAGACAGTTTACATTGTATTTAGGAATTTATTGGATTTTGACAACATTCTCTATTTATTAAGTGTTTTATGATCCTGACTTTTTAGTTTACCAGAGAAGTTATTTTTATATACAAGACAGGTCCTCCTTTTGATACCCTTTCATTTAAATCATCACTCACGAACAGAAAATCCAATTACATCAGGCATGTACAAAAGTACATCATCATTGGAAATCCTATTGGAAACCCTGGGCCATTATGGCAATTCACCCTACCTTCTAGAGGTGCTAGGCATAATTCAGCATTGGTTTCCAACAATGCATGTACATATATGTGGTTGGTATCATATCGTTTCTCCTCATTGTCTTTTCAATTTGATTAAGTTTAGAAAATATTGTCATTATGTTGGCTTTTACAACATACATGAAATACAGAACAAAAACCAACAAAAAAATGCTGCCAACCATCATCATACCATCTTTTGTTTCATAAAGACATGTCCTTTTTTTAACAAATGGATTGCATTCCGTTCTAAAATATTAATAATTTGAAAGTCTATATATCTGTGATCTTCCATTTGTGACAGGAAGGCAATACATGTTTTTTTAGTTTTTTTGGACTTAAAGTTATTTAGTTATTGATAACACATGGATGATTAAATTCGTGAAGGACTAAGGTAGCTAGATGTTTTTATGCCCCCGCGACGACATGTCGGGGGGGCATTAAGTTTTACTCATGTCCGTCCGTACGTCCGTACAAATTTCCGTCAAGCTTTTCTCAGAAACCGTAAATGGGAATGACTTGAAACTAGGTAGGATGGTTTAGTATTACAAACAATAAGTCCTAAGCAAATTTTAGACCTGTCGGACATCTAATTTCTGTTTGGGGCTGGATTGATACCAAAATCGACATGAAAATTTCCGTCAAGCTTTTCTCAGAAACTGTACATGGGAATGACTTGAAACTTGGTAGGATGGTTCAGTATGACAAACTATACGTCCTAAGTGAATTTTAGACCTGTGGGACATCTACTTCCTGTTGGGGGCTGGACCGATACCAAAATCGACATGAAAATTTCCGTCAAGCTTTTCTCAGAAACCGTACATGGGAACGATTTGAAACTTGATAGGATGGTTAAGTATGATAAACTATGCGTCCTAATATAAGCAACTTTCAGCATGTTCAGACCTGTCGGACGTCAACTTTTTATTTGAGGCCAGCGGGGGCTACCGTGTCCCATGGACAAATTCTTTCTTTATTTTCTCTTAAGCTTTGTTATTTAAGATTTTTTGTGTCCGCAATTTCAATGCTTTGTATGATAAAATGTTAATTAGCTAATTTATGTAATTGGTCAAGTCATGCAATAATGACCATAAGATAAGTTTTAAATTATATTTAAACACAGTAAGGTTTATAATAAATATAAACTCTCAATCATGTCAATGGTGTTATATATATAGTTAATGCTTGAAAGCAATCTTCTAGTCCAAGATAAATATCAGGCCACCCTGCTTATATCTACAGTGCTTGGCATTTAAAAACTGAAATTGACAGATCTGAAAAGAAAGACCTAGTGTTAATGTAAAAATGACAAAAAACTGTTTCAACTTAATATGGCCGTTTATGTTTTAAGAAAAATTGGAAAGGGTCCAAGACAATAATTTGTGTAAACAGTATCGTTAATGTTTTAATGTCATGTATCTAAATTCATGTATAAGCTTACTTTAACCCTGATTTCTACGTGAAATTAAAATTGTCTTACCTTTACTTTAGAAAGATAACTTACTTTAAGAGCTTATAATTTAACAAATCTGATTTAAATTGACATGCCTGTCACTGTGAATATGGGCTCAATTTAAGGTAAAACTTATTGGAAAATTTTAAAAACTACAAATAATTGTTCTTATCAAAAACTTGAATCCTTCAAACAAACCTGAAGTATCAATAAACAGAATATTACAAAATCCATTAGGATTTATAGTAGAAACAAAATAATCTTCGATGTGTGTATTGTTTATAGCCATTAAACTGGTATCGATTGCTTTCAACATATAAGTTCAGGATTTATGGAACCAAGTTGTTTTAGCCATTGAAATGAAAAAGATGCTAAATTGTTTTAATGATTAATTTTTAACATTATATTGATGGGAAAGCTTGGTGATGCATACAAATTGAAATATATGTTTATACTTCCAAGAAACATATACTTATATTTAGCATTTTTTGGATGATGAATTCGACATGTGTGTTGTTGCATGCAAAACAAAATAATTGTTACATATTTGGAAGGATAGTATCTTGAAAGTGTTTTAATCACAACTTATATACATGTAGGATTTCCCTGTAAAAGTTTGAAATTTTAATGATTCAGATTGTTGGACTTTTAATTTTTATTTTAGAATATTAGATATCAGGATTAAAGTGCCTTATAAATGTTTGTATTATTCATATCAAAGCAAATTTACAACATTTCCATGATTCCAGTTGATTTTTGTGCGAGAATCGATGTCAGTGAAAATGTTATAATTCTAGTTACTGGAGCTTTGTACATGTATGCAGACAAATTTCTGGTGTATATGAAATATAAGGACGGACAATAAAGTATTTAAAGTAAAAACTTTAAAATGCATACATAATCTGCTTACTCGCAATTGTCAATGCATAAGATAGCTGTGTGAGTTTTGATGAACAACATATTTCACTTGGATGCATAGTACATGTAATTAAATAGCTTAAGGCATTTTTAATGAAGTTGATTAAAAAAAGATGATTTATGCATAATATTTTCCATAGACTTGGATATAAGCAGCCAAGTTGTACTGTGTAATAGGATATAAGAGAAACTACATGTTTATTCAAGATGTTCAAAAACAGATATATATCATGTATATGATAATTATAAAAGTTTTACTGAAAAAGCTGAAGGGGGAAGTTATATTGGAGATCATAAAAATCTATATAGTGACAACCAAACAAACAATAACTTTTGATTTTAGAGTAACAATTGAATGTTGAATTCATACCAGACTTAGAAGTGCAATTAAATTATTGCTTCAATCCACTTCAAACAATAGGAAGTATTGGATTTTCCTATCCACAGGAGGTAGATTGGTTCAGTGCTCTTCAGTTTACTTATCAATGTCATGATTATTGTCTAAGTAGAATTACAATGGCACAGGATGTATTCTTTGGGCTTATATTTTCATTATTTTATATAATGTTTAAGTAACAAAAATGGAACGAAGCTCTTTTTGGAAAAAACTTCACCAAGGACCAACAAATAGTCAAACATCGCCTCGAAGGAGAAGTAGTATACCTACATCACAATCCATGCCAACGGCTCTTAACGTGCCCCCTAAAACTCATGCAAGGTATTCAAACTGTTGTTTGTCTGTCATTTCTAATATCATGATTATGCCATGGTATTTTTATTACATTTTCCATTCAGATAATATAAGCATGTTTACTGTGTAAGTGTTGTATACTTCAGTTTTGCTTTTTATACATGATATTGTATCATCATGTCACAGCACAGCATAATAGCTGTTACAATTCACCGGTAGTACCATATATTACACATGTATTTGTCTATCACCATGCATAGAAATTATTTCGACACATTTTATATGTTTTTATTATGTAGTATTGGACACACCTTTTGTTTTGGACATTGTAGCTTGGTTTAGTCATCCAATGAATTTTAGGACTAATATTTCCCAATGATTAGGCAGTATCAATTTCAGTAAGTAGAGCATAGCAGACCCTAACAACTAACCACAAGCTTATTGACAGTGTATGTTTAAAAAGTGGCGTTTTTTTGTATTCATTTTCATAGTGTGCCTCTTTTGATGCTTGTTGGATGACGTTTGGGCATGTTGGGTGCAGGAATAACCATTTGAAAAGCTAAACAATTAAGCTTTCATCTTTTAAGAAATTAATTATCAATTTGAAAACTTGAAGTTGCATGCATTTATGTTTCATAATTATGTGTTCTTATATTTTCTTTCATTTTTGTCTTGCCTGCTAAGCAGAGCGGGACATAAGTGTTACTTTACCGGCGGCGGGGGCGTTAACTTTTTGGAAAAGTTTAATGAGCACCTCCATACCTCAAGGAATATGATGAATCTTGGTATGCATATGCCCCAGTAGTAGGTTAGCTCAGTTGCATCCCCATCTTTTGACCTTGACCTTGAATTTCCGGTTTAGTGACTTTGACAATTTTCAATACATATAATAGCAATGGAAAAGTTTTGCGAGCACCTCCATTTATCTCAAGAACTATAAGTCCTAGGTTGATGAAAACTTAATTGGTATGCATATGCCCCAGTAGTAGCTTAATACAGTTACATCCCCATCTTTTGACCTTGACCTTGATTTTTTGGTTGAGTGACTTTGACAATTTTCAATACATACATGTATACATGTAATAGCAATGGAAAGGTTTTGCAAACACCTCCATATCTCAAGTATTATTGGTCCTAGGCATATCAAGGTTATACTTTCAGCAAGTGGTTAAGAAAATCAATTGCAGTATTTGCTTTCACTTGTTAGTATTGGACTGTCTTTCCTTTAATGTATTACAAAGGAAAATGGACCAACCATTTTATGCCAGTTCTTTTTATTATAATCACATAATTTTTTATTAAGGAATAAAAGAAAAGATCAATTTCAAATCAATTATGGCCTATTTCATTTATACCAACTGCTTACAAAATTGTATTAGAAGCATATTGAAACTAGAATGAGAATTATCATGATTATGGTCAGTCATTGTAAGTTTTTGTTTGCATCAAATTTGGAGTTTTAAAGTGATTAATATAATTGTGAGGTTTGAAAAATATATGAATATTTATCATAAAAATAATAATAAATTTCTTCTTTATGACTTGGTTTTTATTGCAAGCAATTATTCACGAGAGATAAAACTTCATATGACTTTGTATATATTTTTTTTTATATATTCCTATATATATATAGGTATATTGCACAGCCTCTACATTAAAGTTATGGACATATGATGTTTGAATCTTAGATTTTGAAATTAAATTAGATAAAACTAATGATACAACATGCTCCCCCAACATAAGTCATAATGTTAGGGTTTTAAAATAAATTTTAAAAAATACATAAAGAATTTTATTGCAGCTTGAGTTAAAGAGAAACCAATTAACTGTACCTATAATGTATCTACCCCTATGTGGTTATCTATAGAAAGAATATTATGCTTTTGGAAATTTCAAAATTCTATTTTTCTGTTCACTTTTTTAGACGTAATAAATTTGGAAAGCATTAGGTCATATTTTGGATTTAGCCACCATGACCTATAAATCAAGGCCTTACACTCGGAACGAGTGGTTCGACCAATCAAATGATTTCTTTTCTCTGAGGTAAGAACAGTATAGTGGTATAGTGTGCTAGTTTTCTCCAAGCATGTTGCTGTGAAACACTTTGCATTGGGGTTGACTAATTTGCATGCACATGTATACATGTACATATCAGGACATTATCAACATTTACATGTAGACATATCAGTCCTATAGACCTCCAGTTGGCCATTTTTATTAATTTTGTGGAAGAAATACTTTGTGTATTAGGTTTTTTTTTATTTGCTTTTTATTTTAATTATAACTCATCATTAATATTATTGAAATGTTTTTTGTAGATTAGAAATTTTTTATTATATGTTGTGTGTTTTTGAGATAAGTTCATTAGAATTTATACTAATATTTATTTATAAGACTTTTTTAATTGTTCATATCGATGAAACAATATCATAAGGTTAAAGCTGATGCTTTCATGTTTTATTAATAAAACACTCAAATATATACCAACATACACATTAAAAGTTAAGCATGAATGAATGAATTAAGAAACAATTTCAAACTTTTGTCTTTGTAATTGTTAAGATATAATTTGTTTGTCTTTTTGAGAGACATATTAATTCACAAATGAATTAACTATAAATTCATTATAAAACTTTACTTTGAATTAGTTACAAAGGTTTTTCCAGTCTCAAAGACATGTTAATTATTACATTTTGAAATTGAAATTGAAATAATTTGTGATATTTTCATATATACTCTTGGGGAAAATGTATTGATGAGGAAAAACTCTTTCTAGACTGAACCCCATTACAACTTAAAAAAAATGTCAATACAGACAGTTATAAAACAAGTATTAACTGTGATTGCAAGCAAGTCACAAAGTCCCCCAAACGACCCGTATTTGCCACTATTCTCTTCAGCATGTCAAAAAACCCTAAATATCAATTTTCATGTAAATCGGAGCACTTTGAAAATTTTGACCCGATTATCTCCCTTGAGAAATCACATTTTTATTTATATCTCGAAAACCGTAAATATCGCTTCAAATTTTTTTTTCATATTATTAAAGAGAATGTTTTGCTCTATAAACCTACAAAATTTCAGAACCCTGCGCACCTAGGTTACCGAGATATTGCAATGTCCAATATTTAGTCCATTTTCCTGTTTCCATGGAAACGGCGGCCATTTTGAAAATTCTGATTGTCAACGAAGCTTCCTTTCTTTACAATCTATTATCCTGCCAAGTTTCATATTGATATGTGGAGTCGTTTTCTCTGGGATCTCCGGACAAGTTCACGACTAAGTGGAAGAATAAGAAGAAGAAGAAGAAGAAGAATAAGAACTAGTGCTGACTGTGTTGGGGATGCCCAACACAAAAATATCTCCCAAACGTACGCATTATGTCACTGTTGCATTAATTTTGACAGTGCAACCTAACTCGCCATCATTTGAAACCTCTAGATACCAAATTTTGTCGAAATCGTTGCATTTTGACAATTTTCCCATTTTTGGGACCGAAAAATCACATTTTCGTGAATAACTCGAAAACCGTAAATATCGCTTCAAAATTTTTTTCCGTATTATTAAAGAGCTCATTTTGCTCTATTAACCTGCAAAATTTCAGAACCCTGCGCACCTAGGTAACCGAGATATCGCAATGTCCTATATTATGACCTTATATTGTTTCCATGGAAACGGCAGCCATTTTGATAAATCTGATTTTTGCATTCCCACCTTTGAGACCCCCTCTACCAACATACAAAGTTTCATGAAGATCCATCTAGTAGTTTTTGAGAACCGGTCCGGACACGTTCATGTCCGGAAGAAAAAAAAAGAATAATAATAACTAGTGTTGACTGTGTTGGGGATGCCCAACACAAAAATATCTCCCAAACGTATGCATATTGTCATTCTTGCATTAATTTTGACATCGCACCCAAACTCGCTATCATTTGAAACCTCTTGATACCAAATTTTGTGGAAATCGTAGTATTTTGACAATTTTCCCATTTTTGGGACCGAAAAATCACATTTTCGTGAATAACTCGAAAACCGTAAATATCGCTTCAAAATTTTTTTTCGTATTATTAAAGAGCTCCTTTTGCTCTATTAACCTACAAAATTTCAGAACCCTGAGCACCTAGGTAACCGAGATATATCAATGTCCCATATTATGACCTTTTGCTGCTTCCATGGAAACGGCGGCCATTTTGAAAATTCCGAATAGCCTATTACCAACTTTGGGACCCACCTTTCCACCATACACAATTTCATGAAGATCCATCAAGTCCTTCTATGAGATGTGGCTCGGACAAGTTCATGTCCGGAAGAAAAAAAAGAATAATAATAAGAAACAGAGTAAAAACAATATATCTCCCAAACATAGTGTTTGGGAGATATAATAACTAGTGCTGACTGTGTTGGGGATGCCCAACACAAAAATGTCTCCCAAACGAATGAATTTTTGATAGTGTAGTCTTATTTGCCATCCTTAAAAACCCCTGGATACAAAATTTTGTTAAAATCGAAGCATTTTTGCAATTTTTGCTTTTTCGGTGGCGGCCATTTTGAAAATGGCGGCCATCTTGAAAATTTTTATTTTACGTATCAAGTCTTCTCATAACCCTCTACTAGCATCTCAAATTTCATCAAAATCCACCCAGTAGTTTCCGAGATAATTTTAGGGTACCCTTTTGCCGTGGCGGCCATTTTGAAAATGGCGGCCATCTTGAAAATTTCGAAGTGCCTGTGCACACCTCCAATAACCAATCTACCATCATACAAAGTTTAGTGGAATTCCATTTTGTCGTTTTCAAAAAACCTTTCGGACAGTTTCATGTACGGAAGAAAGAAGAAAAAAAAAGAATAATAATTAAAATTTACGTTTCCCGAAACGTGGGATGTCCCCTCCCGTTCTCATATAATGTCTGTCCTCTTCAACAGATTTCCGACAATGTGCCGTGAGTCGCCATCACCCATATACCCTGTGTACCAAGTTTCGTTAAAATTGGACAATGTTTACATTTTTCGCAATTTTCGGCGGCCATCTTGAAAATGGCAGCCATTACGGAAATTCCGACAATGCGCTGTGAGTCGCCATCACCCATATATCCTGTAAACCAAGTTTCATTGAAATCGGACAATGTTTACATTTTTCGCGATTTTCGGCGGCCATCTTGAAAATGGCGGCCATTACAGAAATTCCAACAATGTGCCGTCAGTCGCCATCACTCATATACCATGTATACCAAGTTTCATTGAAATTGGACAATGTTTACATTTTTCGCCATTTCGTCGGCCATCTTGAAAATGGCGACCAATACGGAAATTCTGACAATGCGCCGTGAATCGCCATCACCCATATACCCTCTATACCAAATTTCGTTGAAATCGGACAATGTTTACATTTTTCGCTCTTTTTCGGCCATTTTTCAAAATGGCCGCCACTCGCGAAATTTTTTTTTGCCCAAAAAGTTTCCAATTATGTTTCTGAACATGTATACCAAGTTTCGTTGAATTTCATCATGTGGTTTCCAAGAAAAATAAGGTAATAGTTTTTCGGTTTTTGGCGGCCATCTTGGAAATGGCGGCCATTTTGAAATTTTAAATCGCAAAAAACACTGTAGGACCTTGGGACCTATCACCCCTCCAAGTTTCAAATCGATCCGTCCACTTTTGTCCGAGGAGATAGTCGGACAAGTTCGTGCATCAGGTTGACGGAAGAAAAAGAAAAAAGTATAATAATAATAATTAAAATTTACGTTTCCCGAAACGTGGGATGTCCCCTCCCGTTCTCATATAATGTCTGTCCTCTTCAACAGATTTCAGACAATGCGCCGTGAGTCGCCATCACCCATATACCCTGTGTACCAAGTTTCGTTAAAATTGGACAATGTTTACATTTTTCTCGATTTTCAGCGGTCATCTTGAAAATGGCAGCCATTACGGAAATTCCGACAATGCGCTGTGAGTCGCCATCACCCATATATCCTGTATACCAAGTTTCGTTGAAATCGGACAATGTTTACATTTTTCACCATTTTCGGCGGCCATCTTGAAAATGGCGGCCATTACAGAAATTCCAACATTTGCCCTCAGTCGCCATCACCCATATACCATGTATACCAAGTTTCATTGAAATCGGACAATGTTTACATTTTTCGCCATTTTCGGCGGCCATCTTGAAAATGGCGACCAATACGAAAATTCCGACAATGCGCCGTGAATCGCCATCACCCATATACCCTCTATACCAAGTTTCGTTGAAATCGGACAATGTTTACATTTTTTGCCATTTTCGGCGGCCATCTTGAAAATGGCGACCAATACGAAAATTCCGACAATGCGCCGTGAATCACCATCACCCATATACCCTCTATACCAAGTTTCGTTGAAATTGGACAATGTTTACATTTTTTGCTCTTTTTCGGCCATTTTTCAAAATGGCCGCCACTAGCGAAATTTTTTTTTGCCCAAAAAGTTTCCAATTATGTTTCTGAACATGTATACCAAGTATCATTGAATTTCATCATGTAGTTTCCAAGAAAAATAAGGTAATAGTTTTTCGGTTTTTGGCGGCCATCTTGGAAATGGCGGCCATTTTGAAATTATAAATCGCAGAAAACACTGTAGGACCATGGGACCTATCACCCCTCCAAGTTTGAACTCGATCGGTCCACTTTTGACCGAGGAGATAGTCGGACAAGTTCGTGTATCAGGTTGACGGAAGAAAAAGAAAAAAGAATAATAATAATAATAATAATAATAATAAGAAAAATAAGAAACGGAGTAAAAACAATATGTCCCCGACGACACTTCGTGGTCGGGGACATAATAATAATAATAATAATAATAATAAGAAAAATAAGAAACGGAGTAAAAACAATATGTCCCCGACGACACTTCGTGGTCGGGGACATAATAACTAGTGTTGACTGCGTTGGGGATGCCCAACACAAAAATATCTCCCAAACGTACGCATATTGTCACTCTTGCATTAATTTTGACATCGCACCCAAACTCGCTATCATTTGAAACCTCTAGATACCAAATTTTGTGGAAATCGTAGTATTACGACAATTTTCCTATTTTTGGGACCGAAAAATCACATTTTCGTGAATAACTCGAAAACCGTAAATATCGCTTCAAAATTTTATTTCGTATTATTAAAGAGCTCCTTTTGCTCTATTAACCTACAAAATTTCAGAACCCTGAGCACCTAGGTAACCGAGATATCTCAATGTCCCATATTATGACCTTTTGCTGTTTCCATGGAAACGGCGGCCATTTTGAAAATTCCAAATAGCCTATTACCAACTTTGGGACCCACCTTACCACCATACACAATTTCATGAAGATCCATCAAGTATTTCTTTGAGATGTGGCTCGGACACGTTCATGAGGAGAAGAAGAAAAAAAAGAATAATAATAATAAGAAACAGAGTAAAAACAATATATCTCCCAAACAAAGTGTTTGGGAGATATAATAAGAAACAGAGTAAAAGCAATATGTCTCCCAACACATAGTGTTTGGGAGACATAACTAGGTATAATTGTGATCGCAAAGCGAGTCACAAATGTCCCCTCACGTACCCCTCTTTGTTAATATCCGGCTTATTCAAGAACATTTTTCTGTTCGCCATCCAATAAAAAGCTTAGATATCAATTTTCGTTAAAATCGGAGTAAGTAGAATTTTTACGGGAAGTGGCGGCCATTTTGAATTTTTTGACATTTTCGCCTTCACGCCTCAATTCGCCATCCTTTAATACCCCTAGATATCAATTTTCATTCAAATCGGAGCAAGTTGAATTTTTACCGGAAGTGGCGGCCATTTTGAATTATCGACATTTTCGACTTCACGCCTCAATTTGCCATCCTTTAAAACTCCTAGATATCAATTTTCGTTAAATTTGGAGCAAGTTGAATTTTTACCAGAAGTGGCGGCCATTTTGAGTTTTTCGACATTTTCGACTTCACGCCTCAATTTGCCATCCTTTAAAACTCCTAAATATCAATTTTCGTTAAAATCGGAGCAAGTTGACTTTTTACCGGAAGTGGCGGCCATTTTGAATTTTTCGACATATTCGACTTCACGCCTCAATTTGCCATCCTTTAAAACCCCTAGATATCAATTTTCGTTAAAATCGGAGCAAGTTAAATTTTTACAGGAAGTGGCGGCCATTTTGAATTTTTCGACATTTTCGACTACGCGCATCAATTCGCCATCCTTCAAAACCCCTAAATATCAATTTTCGTTTAAATCGGAACAAGTTTAATTTTTACCGGAAGTGGCGGCCATTTTGAATTTTTCGACATTTTCGACAACGCGCATCAATTCCCCATCCTTCAAAACCCTAAGATATCAATTTTCGTTAAAATCAGAGCAACTTCATTTTTTACCGGAAAGTGGCGGCCATTTTGAAAATGGCGGACGATAAAAAAAAATTGTTACCAAAAATAAACTCGGCATACTCCAATTACCTTAAATACAAATTTTCATTTAAAAATAATGAAGTTTAAAAATTTTCCCAAAATTCAATTTGGATTATCTCCCTTTTAAAAACTTTTTTTCGTTTTTTTGCAAAATTTTGAAAACGGTAAGTCCGATTTAAAAATTTTTTTTTTTGAATGATACCTCTTGTAAGTACCTATTTTATATATAAACATATTTTCAATAATCCGGCCGGTTTATAAATGCCGTTAAAAATAAAACTTTGATTTCGAGGAGCCATTTTCAGGCCCCTTTTTACCCTATAAGGGGTCGTCCATTTCATTCAAAAAAATCAGATGCATAATTTCACACTCCATACTCTTGATATATGAAGTTTCAGCCTCCTACCTTAAACGATGTTCTTTAAAAACATCGGACAAGTTCACACTACAGAATACTAAGAAAAAGAATAATAATTAAATGACAATTCTTCCGGAAGAATTGTAAGGTCTTTCCCTTTCCTAAAGTCTTGCTGTTTTCGAGTTTAACGCCACATAAGTTAACCATGCAGGGGCGCTATATACCAGTAAAACGGCTTGTGTTTGATAAAACTATCCTTAAAGCGTTCGTTATCATATATTTTCATGATACAGGAATCAAACTTTAACATGCGGTGGGAACTATTTTTGATCGATCAAGAAACTGGTTTTATGAATATCAAAACTTGTCAAATCAAAAATCAATGCTCAGTAATATAACATTTCCATGTTTAACTGTAAAAAAATAACGAAGCTATCCAAATTGAGGGGTAAAACTTGATAAAAATAATTGAATATTTCTTAAGGTAAAAAATTCAAAAACAAGGAGAGTAATTAATTTTTTTCAGCTTTCATATGCGTTATTAAGAAATTTAAATATAAAGTAGAGGAGTAGTGATGATGGGACCATATACTGCCGAAAAACTTATATTTCACTCACACATAAAAAAATAAATTGTTTATAGCTTATGAGAAAAAGTTGGGTTTAAAAATATTGTTTTCTACGCATGTCGTGCCTAAGTGAGACCAAATATGTCCATTTAGATATTGAAAACCGAAGGTGTTGTTTTGATGTGCAAACTATTAGGCTATCTGGTACTTTTTGCATGAAAATGCCACTCACTAGACGACATTTTGTTGTGGTTAACATATTTCTACAAAAACATTATGCACAGGTAATAGAAAGTTAGAGGAATGTCAGGGCCATCTTTTTCAGAAAAAATAAAAAGTGTATCCTTACAGGCTTTCGCTTATTTTAACAAAAAGCGCAATTTTGGGAACCGGCTATTTTTATACTAAAAAAGTCAAAGTTTCAAGGGGAATAACTCCTATATTATTGAATATATCAAAATGAAAAATAGATGTGGCACAACACCAAGAGTTACTCTACCTGTTTCAAAAGGATTGAATTTGATACCTGTTATGGCTTAGGAGGAGATAGAGGAACAAACTTTATAGTGAAAGGGGAGATAATTCTTATACGCGAAAGGGTACGGTACCCAAGTGTTTTTTCTGAGACGACAAACCTTGACCGATAAAGTATACCAACTTTCATTGCGACATGTCGCGTACTTCTACAAGTTGATTTTTGGCGGAAGAAAGAAAATAATAATAATCAGAAGAAATACAATAAGGTCTTCCCTTGGAAAGGGAAAGACCTTAAAAAAGAGGGCAGATTGGACTTTTTCTGTGCTTTTAGGGTTGATATCATCTAATTATGGTCAAATGAGTTGTATTTATCCAAAAGTAACATTTTTTGGTCAAAAATGGCAAATTGCCAAATTTTCAAAAAAAAGGGGGGGCAAAAGTAAACTTTTTTATTTTTGACATCTGGTGACTTTTAATGACTGAAATAGGTTGGAATAGTAAAGGTAAGGTGATTTGACCTTGAAAAAACCTTCAAGGTCATACCATGGCTAAATACAGTGATACGGTGTAAAAATCACAAAAATCCATGTCGCGACAACATTTTTTCACTTTTTTCAATTTTTTTTTCTGTGTTGGGTAGAAGAAACATAAACACACTATTTAAAGTAAAATGGGTACTGAAAAATGTTTCTCCTTGTTGGACTTATTTCGCAATCAAAAAATGTTAATTTTTTGCAAATCAACAAATGATGACCTTGACCTTATTTTGGTCCTTAGGGGTCACTGACCTTATATACCAAGTTTCATTGAAATATCTTAAGATTTGTTGATTTTAGAATTTTATACTAAAAAAGTCAAAGTTTCAAGGGGAATAACTCTTATATTATTGAATATATCAAAATGAAAAATAGATGTGGCACAACACCAAGAGTTACTCTACCTGTTTCAAAAGGATTGAATTTGATACCTGTTATGGCTTAGGAGGAGATAGAGGAACAAACTTTATAGTGAAAGGGGAGATAATTCTTATACGCGAAAGGGTACGGTACCCAAGTGTTTTTTCTGAGACGACAAACCTTGACCGATAAAGTATACCAACTTTCATTGCGACATGTCGCGTACTTCTACAAGTTGATTTTTGGCGGAAGAAAGAAAATAATAATAATCAGAAGAAATACAATAAGGTCTTCCCTTGGAAAGGGAAAGACCTTAATAATCAGAAGAAATACAATAAGGTCTTCCCTTGGAAAGGGAAAGACCTTAAAAAAGAGGGCAGATGAGACTTTTTCAGGGTTTTTAGGGTAGATATGGTTTAGTTATGGTGAAATAAGGTGTATTTATCCAAAAATAACATTTTTTTGTCAAAAATGGCAAATTTCCAAATTTTCAAAAAAGGGGGCGTGGCATGTCAACTTTTTTATTTTTGACATCTGGTGACTTTTAATGACTGAAATAGGTTGGAATAGTAAAGGTAAGGTGGTTTGACCTTGAAAAAACCTTCAAGGTCATACCATGGCTAGATACAGTGATACGGTGTAAAAATCACAAAAATCCATGTCGCGACAACATTTTTTCACTTTTTTCAATTTTTTTTTCTGTGTTGGGTAGAGGGAACATAAACACACTATTTAAAGTAAAATGGGTACTGAAAAATGTTTCTCCTTATTGGACTTATTTCGCAATCAAAAAAGGTTAATTTTTTCACAAATCACCAAATGATGACCTTGACCTTTGACCTTGACCTTATTTTGGTCCTTAGGGGTCACTGACCCTGTATACCAAGTTTCATTGAAATATCTTAAGATTTGTTGATTTTAGAATTTTATACTAAAAAAGTCAAAGTTTAAAGGGGAATAACTCCTTAATTGGTCAATATATCAGTATAAAAAATATCATTGGCACAACTTCAAGAGTTACTCTTCCTATTTCAAAAGGATTCAACTTGATAACTTTTATGGGTTAAGAGGAGAAGAATAAACAAACTTTACAGCTAAAAGGGGCATAACTCTTATACGCGAAAGGGTACGGTACCCAAGTGTTTTTTCTGAAACGACAAACATTGACCGATAAAGTATACTAAGTATCATTGCGACATGTCGCGTACTTCTCATAGTTGAAATTTAGCGAAACGGCGGAAGAAAGAAAATAATAATAATAATAATCAGAAGAAATACAATAAGGTCTTCCCTTGGAAAGGGAAAGACCTTAAAAAAGAGGGCAGATGAGACTTTTTCAGGGTTTTTAGGGTAGATATGGTTTAGTTATGGTGAAATAAGGTGTATTTATCCAAAAATAACATTTTTTTGTCAAAAATGGCAAATTTCCAAATTTTCAAAAAAGGGGGCGTGGCATGTCAACTTTTTTATTTTTGACATCTGGTGACTTTTAATGACTGAAATAGGTTGGAATAGTAAAGGTAAGGTGGTTTGACCTTGAAAAAACCTTCAAGGTCATACCATGGCTAGATACAGTGATACGGTGTAAAAATCACAAAAATCCATGTCGCGACAACATTTTTTCACTTTTTTCAATTTTTTTTTCTGTGTTGGGTAGAGGGAACATAAACACACTATTTAAAGTAAAATGGGTACTGAAAAATGTTTCTCCTTATTGGACTTATTTCGCAATCAAAAAAGGTTAATTTTTTCACAAATCACCAAATGATGACCTTGACCTTTGACCTTGACCTTATTTTGGTCCTTAGGGGTCACTGACCCTGTATACCAAGTTTCATTGAAATATCTTAAGATTTGTTGATTTTAGAATTTTATACTAAAAAAGTCAAAGTTTAAAGGGGAATAACTCCTTAATTGGTCAATATATCAGTATAAAAAATATCATTGGCACAACTTCAAGAGTTACTCTTCCTATTTCAAAAGGATTCAACTTGATAACTTTTATGGGTTAAGAGGAGAAGAATAAACAAACTTTACAGCTAAAAGGGGCATAACTCTTATACGCGAAAGGGTACGGTACCCAAGTGTTTTTTCTGAAACGACAAACATTGACCGATAAAGTATACTAAGTATCATTGCGACATGTCGCGTACTTCTCATAGTTGAAATTTAGCGAAACGGCGGAAGAAAGAAAATAATAATAATAATAATCAGAAGAAATACAATAAGGTCTTCCCTTGGAAAGGGAAAGACCTTAATAATCAGAAGAAATACAATAAGGTCTTCCCTTGGAAAGGGAAAGACCTTAAAAAAGAGGGCAGATTGGACTTTTTCTGTGCTTTTAGGGTTGATATCATCTAATTATGGTCAAATGAGTTGTATTTATCCAAAAATAACATTTTTTGGTCAAAAATGGCAATTTTCCAAATTTTCAAAAAAAAGGGGGGGCAAAAGTCAACTTTTTTTTTTGGACATCTGGTGACTTTTAATGACTGAAATAAGTTGGAATAGTGAATGTAAGATGATTTGACCTTGAAAAAACCTTCAAGGTCATACCATGGTTAAATACAGTGATACGGTCTAAAAATCACAAAAATCCATGTCGCGACAACATTTTTTTACTTTTTTCAAATTTTTTTTCTGTGCTGGGTAGAGGGAACATAAACACACTATTTAAAGTAAAATGGGTACTGAAAAATATTTCTCCTTATTGGACTTATTTCGCAATCAAAAAATGTTATTTTTTCACAAATCACCAAATGATGACCTTGACCTTTGACCTTGACCTTATTTTGGTCCTTAGGGGTCACTGACCCTGTATACCAAGTTTCATTGAAATATCTTGAGATTTGTTGATTTTATAATTTTATACTAAAAAAGTCAAAGTTTCAAGGGGAATAACTCCTATATTATTGAATATATCAAAATAAAAAATAGATGTGGCACAACACCAAGAGTTACTCTTCCTGTTTCAAAAGGATTGAATTTGATACCTGTTATGGCTTAGGAGGAGATAGAGCAACAAACTTTACACTGAAAGGGGAGATAATTCTTATACGTGAAAGGGTACGGTACCCAAGTGTTTTTTCTGAGACGACAAACCTTGACCGATAAAGTATACTAACTTTCATTGCGACATGTCGCGTACTTCTCAAAGTTGAAATTTGGCGAAACGGCGGAAGAAAGAAAATAATAATAATAATCAGAAGAAATACAATAAGGTCTTCCCTTGGAAAGGGAAAGACCTTAAAAAAGAGGGCAGATTGGACTTTTTTGGTGCTTTTAGGGTGGATATCATCTAATTATGGTCAAATAAGGTGTATTTACCCAAAAATAACATTTTTTTGTCAAAAATGGCAAATTTCCAAATTTTCAAAAAAAGGGGGGGGGGGCAAAAGTCAACTTTTTTATTTTTGACATCTGGTGACTTTTAATGACTGAAATAGGTTGGAATAGTAAAGGTAAGGTGGTTTGACCTTGAAAAAACCTTCAAGGTCATACCATGGCTAAATACAGTGATACGGTGTAAAAATCACAAAAATCCATGTCGCGACAACATTTTTTCACTTTTTTCAATTTTTTTTTCTGTGTTGGGTAGAGGGAACATAAACACACTATTTAAAGTAAAATGGGTACTGAAAAATGTTTCTGCTTGTTGGACTTATTTCGCAATCAAAAAATGTTAATTTTTTGCAAATCAACAAATGATGACCTTGACCTTTGACCTTGACCTTTTTTTGGTCCTTAGGGGTCACTGACCCTGTATACCAAGTTTCATTGAAATATCTTAAGATTTGTTGATTTTATAATTTTATACTAAAAAAGTCAAAGTTTCAAGGGGAATAACTCCTATATTATTGAATATATCAAAATAAAAAATAGATGTGGCACAACACCAAGAGTTACTCTACCTGTTTCAAAAGGATTGAATATGATACCTGTTATGGCTTAGGAGGAGATAGAGCAACAAACTTTACAGTGAAAGGGGAGATAATTCTTATACGCGAAAGGGTACGGTACCCAAGTGTTTTTTCTGAGACGACAAACCTTGACCGATAAAGTATACCAACTTTCATTGCGACATGTCGCGTACTTCTACAAGTTGATTTTTGGCGGAAGAAAGAAAATAATAATAATCAGAAGAAATACAATAAGGTCTTCCCTTGGAAAGGGAAAGACCTTAAAAAAGAGGGCAGATTGGACTTTTTCTGTGCTTTTAGGGTTGATATCATCTAATTATGGTCAAATGAGTTGTATTTATCCAAAAATAACATTTTTTGGTCAAAAATGGCAATTTTCCAAATTTTCAAAAAAAAGGGGGGGCAAAAGTCAACTTTTTTTTTTGGACATCTGGTGACTTTTAATGACTGAAATAAGTTGGAATAGTGAATGTAAGATGATTTGACCTTGAAAAAACCTTCAAGGTCATACCATGGTTAAATACAGTGATACGGTCTAAAAATCACAAAAATCCATGTCGCGACAACATTTTTTTACTTTTTTCAAATTTTTTTTCTGTGCTGGGTAGAGGGAACATAAACACACTATTTAAAGTAAAATGGGTACTGAAAAATGTTTCTCCTTATTGGACTTATTTCGCAATCAAAAAATGTTATTTTTTCACAAATCACCAAATGATGACCTTGACCTTTGACCTTGACCTTATTTTGGTCCTTAGGGGTCACTGACCCTGTATACCAAGTTTCATTGAAATATCTTGAGATTTGTTGATTTTATAATTTTATACTAAAAAAGTCAAAGTTTCAAGGGGAATAACTCCTATATTATTGAATATATCAAAATAAAAAATAGATGTGGCACAACACCAAGAGTTACTCTACCTGTTTCAAAAGGATTGAATATGATACCTGTTATGGCTTAGGAGGAGATAGAGCAACAAACTTTACAGTGAAAGGGGAGATAATTCTTATACGCGAAAGGGTACGGTACCCAAGTGTTTTTTCTGAGACGACAAACCTTGACCGATAAAGTATACCAACTTTCATTGCGACATGTCGCGTACTTCTACAAGTTGATTTTTGGCGGAAGAAAGAAAATAATAATAATCAGAAGAAATACAATAAGGTCTTCCCTTGGAAAGGGAAAGACCTTAATAATAATCAGAAGAAATACAATAAGGTCTTCCCTTGGAAAGGGAAAGACCTTAAAAAAGAGGGCAGATGAGACTTTTTCAGGGTTTTTAGGGTAGATATGGTTTAGTTATGGTGAAATAAGGTGTATTTATCCAAAAATAACATTTTTTTGTCAAAAATGGCAAGTTTCCAAATTTTCAAAAAAAGGGGGGGCAAAAGTCAACTTTTTTATTTTTGACATCTGGTGACTTTTAATGACTGAAATAGGTTGGAATAGTAAAGGTAAGGTGGTTTGACCTTAAAAAAACCTTCAAGGTCATATCTTGGCTAAATACAGTGATACGGTGTAAAAAACACAAAAATCCATGTCGTGACAACATTTTTTCACTTTTTTCAATTTTTTTTTTCTGTGTTGGGTAGAGGGAACATAAACACACTATTTAAAGTAAAATGGGTACTGAAAAATGTTTCTCCTTATTGGACTTATTTCGCAATCAAAAAAGGTTAATTTTTTGCAAATCAACAAATGATGACCTTGACCTTTGACCTTGACCTTATTTTAGTCCTTAGGGGTCACTGACCCTGTATATCAAGTTTCATTGAAATATCTTAAGATTTGTTGATTTTAGAATTTTATACTAAAAAAGTCAAAGTTTCAAGGGGAATAACTCCTTAATTGGTCAATATATCAGTATAAAAAATATCATTGGCACAACTTCAAGAGTTACTCTTCCTATTTCAAAAGGATTCAACTTGATAACTTTTATGGGTTAAGAGGAGAAGAATAAACAAACTTTACAGCTAAAAGGGGCATAACTCTTATACGCGAAAGGGTACGGTACCCAAGTGTTTTTTCTGAAACGACAAACATTGACCGATAAAGTATACTAAGTATCATTGCGACATGTCGCGTACTTCTCATAGTTGAAATTTAGCGAAACGGCGGAAGAAAGAAAATAATAATTAAAGGACAATTCTTCGGAAAGAATTGTTAGGTCTTTCCCTTTCCTAAGTTTTGAAATTGCTTAAGAAAGACGCAATATCAAATAATTTTTCCTAACCTTGAAAGTTATACAACTTCTTATGATGAGTATATAAAAATCAGAACTGATCTGTTATACCAGAGCATGCACAATTGTTTCTTATTCTGTTAACCATTTGCATTACGTTTCATGTACCAAAAGATTGGATTAGTACTGAAAGTCAAGTAAATTATCTCAAAAATATGGTGTCAAACCTCTGGTTTTAATAGAGAATAACGTGGTAATTTAATCTTGGTTCCACTACTGATAATGGGTGATTATAGTCGTGATCATAGGCTATATAGTTTCTGCAGAGGCTGCGTAAAAATACTATCTATTTACCATAGATCGCCAAACCAATGACACATAAGTGCCAGAGCTAGCTAGCTGTTTGAATTACTAAATAACTGGAGACAGAACCATGTCCCAAAATGTGGAAATTCTAGTCGGATTTCGGAACACCAGTTCCTGTCTTTAAACGAAAAATCTAAACGGCCGTTTTAAAATGTTGACCATAATGGTATTTATTACTTCTGAATTGATATCACATTTCCTTATGGCGGTTTTGTTGCCAAAATACGTTTTAGGCTAAATGTAATTAATTTGTTATTAAATAGAAGATTTAAGGTCACAGTAGATGAAATCACCGAAATAAAGATTTCTTTCATAGATAATCATTCATAGGGAGTTCTTATTTGAGTAGTGAATAGAATATTTATGTTAGCTTTAAATCTACCTATTGCTTTAAACTTATGGAAAAAGTAAGGTTGAAAAAAAAATCTATGCATGTCGTCCTTAAATGAGACCAAATAAGTTCAGGTAAATATTGAAACCTAAAAATGATTTCTAAAGTATCCTTTTCTCTTACCAGTGCAAACTATGAGACAATTTTTTAGTTTTTTGCATGAAAATTCCATCCACTAGGCAACAATTTGACTAGGACTCGATATTTTCTTTAAAAGCATTTAGCGCAGGTAATAAAAAGTTAGAGGATGGAGAGGGCTGTCTTTTTATAAAAAGATGAAAAATGTATCCTTTCAGGTGTTTGCTTATATAAGCAAAAAAGGGAAATTTGGGAACCGGGTATTCTAATACTAAAAAAGTCAAAGTTTCAAGGGGAATAACTCCTGTATTGGTTAATATAGCAATATGAAAAATGACCCAGCACAACTTCAAGAGTTACTTTTCTGAATGCAAAAAGAATGAACTTGGTACCTCTTATGGCTTAGGAGGAGAAGGGGGAACAAACTTTTTAGCTAAAAGGGGCATAACTCTTATACGTAAAATGGTACGGTACCCAAGTGTTTTTTCTGAAACAACAAACATAGACCGATAAAGTATACCAAGTATCATTGCGACATGTCGCGTACTTCTCAAAGTTGAAATTTGGCGAAACGGCGGAAGAAAGAAAATAATAATAATAATAATAATAATAATCAGAAGAAATACAATAAGGTCTTCCCTTGGAAAGGGAAAGACCTTAAAAAAGAGGGCAAATGGTGCTTTTTCTGGGTTTTTAGAGTTGATATCATCTAATTGTGGTCAAATAAGGTGTATTTACCCAAAAATAACATTTTTTGGTCAAAAATGGCAAATTTCCAAATTTTCAAAAAAAGGGGGGGCAAAAGTCAACTTTCTTATTTTTGACATCTGGTGACTTTTAATGACTGGAATAGGTTGGAATAGTAAAGGTAAGGTGGTTTGACCTTGAAAAAACCTTCAAGGTCATACCATGGCTAAATACAGTGATACGGTGTAAAAATCACAAAAATCCATGTCGCGACAACATTTTTTCACTTTTTTCCAAATTTTTTTCTGTGTTTAGGAGACAGAACATAAACACACCATTTGAAGTAAAAAGCGTACTGAAAAATGTTTCTCCTTGTTGGACTTATTTCGCAATCAAAAAATGTTAATTTTTCATAAATCAACAAACGATGACCTTGACCTTTGACCTTGACCTTTTTTTGATCCTTAGGGGTCAATGACCCTGTATACCAAGTTTCATTGAAATATCTTAAGAATTGTTGATTTTAGAATTTTAATACTAAAAAAGTCAAAGTTTCAAGGGGAATAACTCCTGTATTGGTTAATATAGCAATATGAAAAATGACCCAGCACAACTTCAAGAGTTACTTTTCTGAATGCAAAAAGAATGAACTTGGTACCTCTTATGGCTTAGGAGGAGAAGGGGGAACAAACTTTTTAGCTAAAAGGGGCATAACTCTTATACGTAAAATGGTACGGTACCCAAGTGTTTTTTCTGAAACAACAAACATAGACCGATAAAGTATACCAAGTATCATTGCGACATGTCGCGTACTTCTCAAAGTTGAAATTTGGCGAAACGGCGGAAGAAAGAAAATAATAATAATAATAATAATAATAATCAGAAGAAATACAATAAGGTCTTCCCTTGGAAAGGGAAAGACCTTAAAAAAGAGGGCAAATGGTGCTTTTTCTGGGTTTTTAGAGTTGATATCATCTAATTATGGTCAAATAAGGTGTATTTACCCAAAAATAACATTTTTTGGTCAAAAATGGCAAATTTCCAAATTTTCAAAAAAAGGGGGGGCAAAAGTCAACTTTCTTATTTTTGACATCTGGTGACTTTTAATGACTGAAATAGGTTGGAATAGTAAAGGTAAGGTGGTTTGACCTTGAAAAAACCTTCAAGGTCATACCATGGCTAAATACAGTGATACGGTGTAAAAATCACAAAAATCCATGTCGCGACAACATTTTTTCACTTTTTTCCAAATTTTTTTCTGTGTTTAGGAGACAGAACATAAACACACCATTTGAAGTAAAAAGCGTACTGAAAAATGTTTCTCCTTGTTGGACTTATTTCGCAATCAAAAAATGTTAATTTTTCATAAATCAACAAACGATGACCTTGACCTTTGACCTTGACCTTTTTTTGATCCTTAGGGGTCAATGACCCTGTATACCAAGTTTCATTGAAATATCTTAAGAATTGTTGATTTTAGAATTTTAATACTAAAAAAGTCAAAGTTTCAAGGGGAATAACTCCTGTATTGGTTAATATAGCAATATGAAAAATGACCCAGCACAACTTCAAGAGTTACTTTTCTGAATGCAAAAAGAATGAACTTGGTACCTCTTATGGCTTAGGAGGAGAAGGGGGAACAAACTTTTTAGCTAAAAGGGGCATAACTCTTATACGTAAAATGGTACGGTACCCAAGTGTTTTTTCTGAAACAACAAACATAGACCGATAAAGTATACCAAGTATCATTGCGACATGTCGCGTACTTCTCAAAGTTGAAATTTGGCGAAACGGCGGAAGAAAGAAAATAATAATAATAATAATAATAATAATCAGAAGAAATACAATAAGGTCTTCCCTTGGAAAGGGAAAGACCTTAAAAAAGAGGGCAAATGGTGCTTTTTCTGGGTTTTTAGAGTTGATATCATCTAATTATGGTCAAATAAGGTGTATTTACCCAAAAATAACATTTTTTGGTCAAAAATGGCAAATTTCCAAATTTTCAAAAAAAGGGGGGGCAAAAGTCAACTTTCTTATTTTTGACATCTGGTGACTTTTAATGACTGAAATAGGTTGGAATAGTAAAGGTAAGGTGGTTTGACCTTGAAAAAACCTTCAAGGTCATACCATGGCTAAATACAGTGATACGGTGTAAAAATCACAAAAATCCATGTCGCGACAACATTTTTTCACTTTTTTCCAAATTTTTTTCTGTGTTTAGGAGACAGAACATAAACACACCATTTGAAGTAAAAAGCGTACTGAAAAATGTTTCTCCTTGTTGGACTTATTTCGCAATCAAAAAATGTTAATTTTTCATAAATCAACAAACGATGACCTTGACCTTTGACCTTGACCTTTTTTTGATCCTTAGGGGTCAATGACCCTGTATACCAAGTTTCATTGAAATATCTTAAGAATTGTTGATTTTAGAATTTTAATACTAAAAAAGTCAAAGTTTCAAGGGGAATAACTCCTGTATTGGTTAATATAGCAATATGAAAAATGACCCAGCACAACTTCAAGAGTTACTTTTCTGAATGCAAAAAGAATGAACTTGGTACCTCTTATGGCTTAGGAGGAGAAGGGGGAACAAACTTTTTAGCTAAAAGGGGCATAACTCTTATACGTAAAATGGTACGGTACCCAAGTGTTTTTTCTGAAACAACAAACATAGACCGATAAAGTATACCAAGTATCATTGCGACATGTCGCGTACTTCTCAAAGTTGAAATTTGGCGAAACGGCGGAAGAAAGAAAATAATAATAATAATAATAATAATAATCAGAAGAAATACAATAAGGTCTTCCCTTGGAAAGGGAAAGACCTTAAAAAAGAGGGCAAATGGTGCTTTTTCTGGGTTTTTAGAGTTGATATCATCTAATTATGGTCAAATGAGGTGTATTTACCCAAAAATAACATTTTTTGGTCAAAAATGGCAAATTTCCAAATTTTCAAAAAAAGGGGGGGCAAAAGTCAACTTTCTTATTTTTGACATCTGGTGACTTTTAATGACTGAAATAGGTTGGAATAGTAAAGGTAAGGTGGTTTGACCTTGAAAAAACCTTCAAGGTCATACCATGGCTAAATACAGTGATACGGTGTAAAAATCACAAAAATCCATGTCGCGACAACATTTTTTCACTTTTTTCCAAATTTTTTTCTGTGTTTAGGAGACAGAACATAAACACACCATTTGAAGTAAAAAGCGTACTGAAAAATGTTTCTCCTTGTTGGACTTATTTCGCAATCAAAAAATGTTAATTTTTCATAAATCAACAAACGATGACCTTGACCTTTGACCTTGACCTTTTTTTGATCCTTAGGGGTCAATGACCCTGTATACCAAGTTTCATTGAAATATCTTAAGAATTGTTGATTTTAGAATTTTAATACTAAAAAAGTCAAAGTTTCAAGGGGAATAACTCCTGTATTGGTTAATATAGCAATATGAAAAATGACCCAGCACAACTTCAAGAGTTACTTTTCTGAATGCAAAAAGAATGAACTTGGTACCTCTTATGGCTTAGGAGGAGAAGGGGGAACAAACTTTTTAGCTAAAAGGGGCATAACTCTTATACGTAAAATGGTACGGTACCCAAGTGTTTTTTCTGAAACAACAAACATAGACCGATAAAGTATACCAAGTATCATTGCGACATGTCGCGTACTTCTCAAAGTTGAAATTTGGCGAAACGGCGGAAGAAAGAAAATAATAATAATAATAATAATAATAATCAGAAGAAATACAATAAGGTCTTCCCTTGGAAAGGGAAAGACCTTAATAATAATAATAATAATAATCAGAAGAAATACAATAAGGTCTTCCCTTGGAAAGGGAAAGACCTTAAAAAAGAGGGCAGATGAGACTTTTTCAGGGTTTTTAGGGTAGATATGGTTTAGTTATGGTGAAATAAGGTGTATTTATCCAAAAATAACATTTTTTTGTCAAAAATGGCAAGTTTCCAAATTTTCAAAAAAAGGGGGGGCAAAAGTCAACTTTTTTATTTTTGACATCTGGTGACTTTTAATGACTGAAATAGGTTGGAATAGTAAAGGTAAGGTGGTTTGACCTTAAAAAAACCTTCAAGGTCATATCTTGGCTAAATACAGTGATACGGTGTAAAAAACACAAAAATCCATGTCGTGACAACATTTTTTCACTTTTTTCAATTTTTTTTTTCTGTGTTGGGTAGAGGGAACATAAACACACTATTTAAAGTAAAATGGGTACTGAAAAATGTTTCTCCTTATTGGACTTATTTCGCAATCAAAAAAGGTTAATTTTTTGCAAATCAACAAATGATGACCTTGACCTTTGACCTTGACCTTATTTTAGTCCTTAGGGGTCACTGACCCTGTATATCAAGTTTCATTGAAATATCTTAAGATTTGTTGATTTTAGAATTTTATACTAAAAAAGTCAAAGTTTCAAGGGGAATAACTCCTTAATTGGTCAATATATCAGTATAAAAAATATCATTGGCACAACTTCAAGAGTTACTCTTCCTATTTCAAAAGGATTCAACTTGATAACTTTTATGGGTTAAGAGGAGAAGAATAAACAAACTTTACAGCTAAAAGGGGCATAACTCTTATACGCGAAAGGGTACGGTACCCAAGTGTTTTTTCTGAAACGACAAACATTGACCGATAAAGTATACTAAGTATCATTGCGACATGTCGCGTACTTCTCATAGTTGAAATTTAGCGAAACGGCGGAAGAAAGAAAATAATAATAATAATAATAATTAAAAGACAATTCTTCCGGAAGAATTGTAAGGTCTTTCCCTTTCCTAAAGTTTTGCAGTTTTCGATTTTAACGCCACATAACCATGCAGGGGCGCTATATAACAGTTTAGTGCTTGTTAAAAAACCGCTTGTGTTTGATAGAACTATCCTTATAGCGTTCGTTCACATATATTTTAATAATAAATGATTCAAACTTTAACATGCGGTGGGAACTATTTTTGATCCATCGAGAAACTGGTTTTATTAATATCAAAACTTGTCAAATAAAAAATCAATGCTCATTATTATAACATTTCCATGTTTAACTGAAAAAATACAATGCTATACAAATTGAAAGGTAAAACTTGATAAAAATAATTGAATATTTCTTAAAGTAAGAAATTCAAAAGCAAGGATAGTAATTAATTTTTTTTTCAGATTTCTTATGCGTTTGTTAAGAAATTTAAATATAAAGTAGAAAAGTAGTAGTGATGGGATCATATACTGCCGAAAAATCTATATTTATAGAAATCCATTCACACATAAAAACCAAAACAAATTGCTTATAGCTTATGAGAAAAAGTTGGGTTTAAAAAATGTTTTTTCTACGCATGTCGTGCTTAAGTGAGACCAAATATGTCCATTTAGATATTGAAAACTGAAAGTGTTGTTTCGAAGGTTCGTTTACCTCTTACCAGTGCAAACTATTAGGCTATGTGGCACTTTCTGCATGAAAATGCCACTCACTAGACGACATTTTGTTGTGGTTAATATATTCCTACAAAAAACATTATCCACAGGTAATAGAAAGTTAGAGGAATAACAGGGCCATCTTTTTCAGAAGAAATTAAAAGTATATCCTTACAGGCTTTTCCTTATTTTAACAAAAAGCGCATTTTTGGGAACCGGGTAATTTTATACTAAAAAAGTCAAAGTTTAAAGGGGAATAACTCCTGTATTGGTCAATATATGATAATAAGAAATAGTGATGGCACAATACCAAGAGTCAGTCTTCCTATTTCAAAAGGATTTAACTTGGTATCATTTATGGTTTAGGAGGAGAAGCGTCAACAAACTTTTACGCAAAAAGGGAGATAACTTTTATACGCGAAAGGGTACGGTACCCAAGTGTTTTTTCTGAAACGACAAACATTGACCAATAAAGTATACTAAGTATCATTGCGACATGTCGCGTACTTCTCATAGTTGAAATTTGTCGTTTACGGCGGAAGAAAGAAAATAATAATCAGAAGAAATACAATAAGGTCTTCCCTTGGAAAGGGAAAGACCTTAAAAAAGAGGGCAGATGGGATTTTTTTCTGGGTTTTCAGGGTTGATATCATCTAATTATGGTCAAATAAGGTGTATTTACCCAAAAATTACATTTTTTTGTCAAAAATGGCAAATTTCCAAATTTTCAAAAAAAGGGGGCGTGGCATATCAACTTGCTTATTTTTGAGATTTGAGGACTTAATATGATGGAAATTGATTGGAATAGTGAAAGTAAGTTGATTTGACCTTGAAACATTCTTCAAGGTCACACAATGGCTTAGTACAGTGATGCGGTCTATTTTTCACAAAAATCCATGTCGCGACACCATTTTTTCACTTTTTTTCAAATTTTTTTTTGCGTTCAGCTGAGAAGACAATATCACATCATGTCATGCAAAAAAATTTGAAAAATAGCCTAGATTTTGTTTGAGTTATTTCGCAATGAAAAAAGGCTCATTTTATGAAAATTTACATATGATGACCTTGACCTTTGACCTTGACCCCATTTTAGTCCTTAGGGGTCACTGACCTTGTATATTAAGTTTCATTAAAATATCTTAAGATTTGTTGATTTTAGAATTTTATACTAAAAAAGTCAAAGTTTAAAGGGGAATAACTCCTGTATTGGTCAATATATGATAATAAGAAATAGTGATGGCACAATACCAAGAGTCAGTCTTCCTATTTCAAAAGGATTTAACTTGGTATCATTTATGGTTTAGGAGGAGAAGCGTCAACAAACTTTTACGCAAAAAGGGAGATAACTTTTATACGCGAAAGGGTACGGTACCCAAGTGTTTTTTCTGAAACGACAAACATTGACCAATAAAGTATACTAAGTATCATTGCGACATGTCGCGTACTTCTCATAGTTGAAATTTGTCGTTTACGGCGGAAGAAAGAAAATAATAATCGGAAGAAATACAATAAGGTCTTCCCTTGGAAAGGGAAAGACCTTAAAAAAGAGGGCAGATGGGATTTTTTTCTGGGTTTTCAGGGTTGATATCATCTAATTATGGTCAAATAAGGTGTATTTACCCAAAAATTACATTTTTTTGTCAAAAATGGCAAATTTCCAAATTTTCAAAAAAAGGGGGCGTGGCATATCAACTTGCTTATTTTTGAGATTTGAGGACTTAATATGATGGAAATTGATTGGAATAGTGAAAGTAAGTTGATTTGACCTTGAAACATTCTTCAAGGTCACACAATGGCTTAGTACAGTGATGCGGTCTATTTTTCACAAAAATCCATGTCGCGACACCATTTTTTCACTTTTTTCCAAATTTTTTTTTGCGTTCAGCTGAGAAGACAATATCACATCATGTCATGCAAAAAAATTTGAAAAATAGCCTAGATTTTGTTTGAGTTATTTCGCAATGAAAAAAGGCTCATTTTATGAAAATTTACATATGATGACCTTGACCCCATTTTAGTCCTTAGGGGTCACTGACCTTGTATATTAAGTTTCATTAAAATATCTTAAGATTTGTTGATTTTAGAATTTTATACTAAAAAAGTCAAAGTTTAAAGGGGAATAACTCCTGTATTGGTCAATATATGATAATAAGAAATAGTGATGGCACAATACCAAGAGTCAGTCTTCCTATTTCAAAAGGATTTAACTTGGTATCATTTATGGTTTAGGAGGAGAAGCGTCAACAAACTTTTACGCAAAAAGGGAGATAACTTTTATACGCGAAAGGGTACGGTACCCAAGTGTTTTTTCTGAAACGACAAACATTGACCAATAAAGTATACTAAGTATCATTGCGACATGTCGCGTACTTCTCATAGTTGAAATTTGTCGTTTACGGCGGAAGAAAGAAAATAATAATCAGAAGAAATACAATAAGGTCTTCCCTTGGAAAGGGAAAGACCTTAAAAAAGAGGGCAGATGGGATTTTTTTCTGGGTTTTCAGGGTTGATATCATCTAATTATGGTCAAATAAGGTGTATTTACCCAAAAATTACATTTTTTTGTCAAAAATGGCAAATTTCCAAATTTTCAAAAAAAGGGGGCGTGGCATATCAACTTGCTTATTTTTGAGATTTGAGGACTTAATATGATGGAAATTGATTGGAATAGTGAAAGTAAGTTGATTTGACCTTGAAACATTCTTCAAGGTCACACAATGGCTTAGTACAGTGATGCGGTCTATTTTTCACAAAAATCCATGTCGCGACACCATTTTTTCACTTTTTTCCAAATTTTTTTTTGCGTTCAGCTGAGAAGACAATATCACATCATGTCATGCAAAAAAATTTGAAAAATAGCCTAGATTTTGTTTGAGTTATTTCGCAATGAAAAAAGGCTCATTTTATGAAAATTTACATATGATGACCTTGACCTTTGACCTTGACCCCATTTTAGTCCTTAGGGGTCACTGACCTTGTATATTAAGTTTCATTAAAATATCTTAAGATTTGTTGATTTTAGAATTTTATACTAAAAAAGTCAAAGTTTAAAGGGGAATAACTCCTGTATTGGTCAATATATGATAATAAGAAATAGTGATGGCACAATACCAAGAGTCAGTCTTCCTATTTCAAAAGGATTTAACTTGGTATCATTTATGGTTTAGGAGGAGAAGCGTCAACAAACTTTTACGCAAAAAGGGAGATAACTTTTATACGCGAAAGGGTACGGTACCCAAGTGTTTTTTCTGAAACGACAAACATTGACCAATAAAGTATACTAAGTATCATTGCGACATGTCGCGTACTTCTCATAGTTGAAATTTGTCGTTTACGGCGGAAGAAAGAAAATAATAATCGGAAGAAATACAATAAGGTCTTCCCTTGGAAAGGGAAAGACCTTAAAAAAGAGGGCAGATGGGATTTTTTTCTGGGTTTTCAGGGTTGATATCATCTAATTATGGTCAAATAAGGTGTATTTACCCAAAAATTACATTTTTTTGTCAAAAATGGCAAATTTCCAAATTTTCAAAAAAAGGGGGCGTGGCATATCAACTTGCTTATTTTTGAGATTTGAGGACTTAATATGATGGAAATTGATTGGAATAGTGAAAGTAAGTTGATTTGACCTTGAAACATTCTTCAAGGTCACACAATGGCTTAGTACAGTGATGCGGTCTATTTTTCACAAAAATCCATGTCGCGACACCATTTTTTCACTTTTTTCCAAATTTTTTTTTGCGTTCAGCTGAGAAGACAATATCACATCATGTCATGCAAAAAAATTTGAAAAATAGCCTAGATTTTGTTTGAGTTATTTCGCAATGAAAAAAGGCTCATTTTATGAAAATTTACATATGATGACCTTGACCTTTGACCTTGACCCCATTTTAGTCCTTAGGGGTCACTGACCTTGTATATTAAGTTTCATTAAAATATCTTAAGATTTGTTGATTTTAGAATTTTATACTAAAAAAGTCAAAGTTTAAAGGGGAATAACTCCTGTATTGGTCAATATATGATAATAAGAAATAGTGATGGCACAATACCAAGAGTCAGTCTTCCTATTTCAAAAGGATTTAACTTGGTATCATTTATGGTTTAGGAGGAGAAGCGTCAACAAACTTTTACGCAAAAAGGGAGATAACTTTTATACGCGAAAGGGTACGGTACCCAAGTGTTTTTTCTGAAACGACAAACATTGACCAATAAAGTATACTAAGTATCATTGCGACATGTCGCGTACTTCTCATAGTTGAAATTTGTCGTTTACGGCGGAAGAAAGAAAATAATAATCGGAAGAAATACAATAAGGTCTTCCCTTGGAAAGGGAAAGACCTTAAAAAAGAGGGCAGATGGGATTTTTTTCTGGGTTTTCAGGGTTGATATCATCTAATTATGGTCAAATAAGGTGTATTTACCCAAAAATTACATTTTTTTGTCAAAAATGGCAAATTTCCAAATTTTCAAAAAAAGGGGGCGTGGCATATCAACTTGCTTATTTTTGAGATTTGAGGACTTAATATGATGGAAATTGATTGGAATAGTGAAAGTAAGTTGATTTGACCTTGAAACATTCTTCAAGGTCACACAATGGCTTAGTACAGTGATGCGGTCTATTTTTCACAAAAATCCATGTCGCGACACCATTTTTTCACTTTTTTCCAAATTTTTTTTTGCGTTCAGCTGAGAAGACAATATCACATCATGTCATGCAAAAAAATTTGAAAAATAGCCTAGATTTTGTTTGAGTTATTTCGCAATGAAAAAAGGCTCATTTTATGAAAATTTACATATGATGACCTTGACCTTTGACCTTGACCCCATTTTAGTCCTTAGGGGTCACTGACCTTGTATATTAAGTTTCATTAAAATATCTTAAGATTTGTTGATTTTAGAATTTTATACTAAAAAAGTCAAAGTTTAAAGGGGAATAACTCCTGTATTGGTCAATATATGATAATAAGAAATAGTGATGGCACAATACCAAGAGTCAGTCTTCCTATTTCAAAAGGATTTAACTTGGTATCATTTATGGTTTAGGAGGAGAAGCGTCAACAAACTTTTACGCAAAAAGGGAGATAACTTTTATACGCGAAAGGGTACGGTACCCAAGTGTTTTTTCTGAAACGACAAACATTGACCAATAAAGTATACTAAGTATCATTGCGACATGTCGCGTACTTCTCATAGTTGAAATTTGTCGTTTACGGCGGAAGAAAGAAAATAATAATCGGAAGAAATACAATAAGGTCTTCCCTTGGAAAGGGAAAGACCTTAAAAAAGAGGGCAGATGGGATTTTTTTCTGGGTTTTCAGGGTTGATATCATCTAATTATGGTCAAATAAGGTGTATTTACCCAAAAATTACATTTTTTTGTCAAAAATGGCAAATTTCCAAATTTTCAAAAAAAGGGGGCGTGGCATATCAACTTGCTTATTTTTGAGATTTGAGGACTTAATATGATGGAAATTGATTGGAATAGTGAAAGTAAGTTGATTTGACCTTGAAACATTCTTCAAGGTCACACAATGGCTTAGTACAGTGATGCGGTCTATTTTTCACAAAAATCCATGTCGCGACACCATTTTTTCACTTTTTTCCAAATTTTTTTTTGCGTTCAGCTGAGAAGACAATATCACATCATGTCATGCAAAAAAATTTGAAAAATAGCCTAGATTTTGTTTGAGTTATTTCGCAATGAAAAAAGGCTCATTTTATGAAAATTTACATATGATGACCTTGACCTTTGACCTTGACCCCATTTTAGTCCTTAGGGGTCACTGACCTTGTATATTAAGTTTCATTAAAATATCTTAAGATTTGTTGATTTTAGAATTTTATACTAAAAAAGTCAAAGTTTAAAGGGGAATAACTCCTGTATTGGTCAATATATGATAATAAGAAATAGTGATGGCACAATACCAAGAGTCAGTCTTCCTATTTCAAAAGGATTTAACTTGGTATCATTTATGGTTTAGGAGGAGAAGCGTCAACAAACTTTTACGCAAAAAGGGAGATAACTTTTATACGCGAAAGGGTACGGTACCCAAGTGTTTTTTCTGAAACGACAAACATTGACCAATAAAGTATACTAAGTATCATTGCGACATGTCGCGTACTTCTCATAGTTGAAATTTGTCGTTTACGGCGGAAGAAAGAAAATAATAATCGGAAGAAATACAATAAGGTCTTCCCTTGGAAAGGGAAAGACCTTAAAAAAGAGGGCAGATGGGATTTTTTTCTGGGTTTTCAGGGTTGATATCATCTAATTATGGTCAAATAAGGTGTATTTACCCAAAAATTACATTTTTTTGTCAAAAATGGCAAATTTCCAAATTTTCAAAAAAAGGGGGCGTGGCATATCAACTTGCTTATTTTTGAGATTTGAGGACTTAATATGATGGAAATTGATTGGAATAGTGAAAGTAAGTTGATTTGACCTTGAAACATTCTTCAAGGTCACACAATGGCTTAGTACAGTGATGCGGTCTATTTTTCACAAAAATCCATGTCGCGACACCATTTTTTCACTTTTTTCCAAATTTTTTTTTGCGTTCAGCTGAGAAGACAATATCACATCATGTCATGCAAAAAAATTTGAAAAATAGCCTAGATTTTGTTTGAGTTATTTCGCAATGAAAAAAGGCTCATTTTATGAAAATTTACATATGATGACCTTGACCTTTGACCTTGACCCCATTTTAGTCCTTAGGGGTCACTGACCTTGTATATTAAGTTTCATTAAAATATCTTAAGATTTGTTGATTTTAGAATTTTATACTAAAAAAGTCAAAGTTTAAAGGGGAATAACTCCTGTATTGGTCAATATATGATAATAAGAAATAGTGATGGCACAATACCAAGAGTCAGTCTTCCTATTTCAAAAGGATTTAACTTGGTATCATTTATGGTTTAGGAGGAGAAGCGTCAACAAACTTTTACGCAAAAAGGGAGATAACTTTTATACGCGAAAGGGTACGGTACCCAAGTGTTTTTTCTGAAACGACAAACATTGACCAATAAAGTATACTAAGTATCATTGCGACATGTCGCGTACTTCTCATAGTTGAAATTTGTCGTTTACGGCGGAAGAAAGAAAATAATAATCGGAAGAAATACAATAAGGTCTTCCCTTGGAAAGGGAAAGACCTTAAAAAAGAGGGCAGATGGGATTTTTTTCTGGGTTTTCAGGGTTGATATCATCTAATTATGGTCAAATAAGGTGTATTTACCCAAAAATTACATTTTTTTGTCAAAAATGGCAAATTTCCAAATTTTCAAAAAAAGGGGGCGTGGCATATCAACTTGCTTATTTTTGAGATTTGAGGACTTAATATGATGGAAATTGATTGGAATAGTGAAAGTAAGTTGATTTGACCTTGAAACATTCTTCAAGGTCACACAATGGCTTAGTACAGTGATGCGGTCTATTTTTCACAAAAATCCATGTCGCGACACCATTTTTTCACTTTTTTCCAAATTTTTTTTTGCGTTCAGCTGAGAAGACAATATCACATCATGTCATGCAAAAAAATTTGAAAAATAGCCTAGATTTTGTTTGAGTTATTTCGCAATGAAAAAAGGCTCATTTTATGAAAATTTACATATGATGACCTTGACCTTTGACCTTGACCCCATTTTAGTCCTTAGGGGTCACTGACCTTGTATATTAAGTTTCATTAAAATATCTTAAGATTTGTTGATTTTAGAATTTTATACTAAAAAAGTCAAAGTTTAAAGGGGAATAACTCCTGTATTGGTCAATATATGATAATAAGAAATAGTGATGGCACAATACCAAGAGTCAGTCTTCCTATTTCAAAAGGATTTAACTTGGTATCATTTATGGTTTAGGAGGAGAAGCGTCAACAAACTTTTACGCAAAAAGGGAGATAACTTTTATACGCGAAAGGGTACGGTACCCAAGTGTTTTTTCTGAAACGACAAACATTGACCAATAAAGTATACTAAGTATCATTGCGACATGTCGCGTACTTCTCATAGTTGAAATTTGTCGTTTACGGCGGAAGAAAGAAAATAATAATCGGAAGAAATACAATAAGGTCTTCCCTTGGAAAGGGAAAGACCTTAAAAAAGAGGGCAGATGGGATTTTTTTCTGGGTTTTCAGGGTTGATATCATCTAATTATGGTCAAATAAGGTGTATTTACCCAAAAATTACATTTTTTTGTCAAAAATGGCAAATTTCCAAATTTTCAAAAAAAGGGGGCGTGGCATATCAACTTGCTTATTTTTGAGATTTGAGGACTTAATATGATGGAAATTGATTGGAATAGTGAAAGTAAGTTGATTTGACCTTGAAACATTCTTCAAGGTCACACAATGGCTTAGTACAGTGATGCGGTCTATTTTTCACAAAAATCCATGTCGCGACACCATTTTTTCACTTTTTTCCAAATTTTTTTTTGCGTTCAGCTGAGAAGACAATATCACATCATGTCATGCAAAAAAATTTGAAAAATAGCCTAGATTTTGTTTGAGTTATTTCGCAATGAAAAAAGGCTCATTTTATGAAAATTTACATATGATGACCTTGACCTTTGACCTTGACCCCATTTTAGTCCTTAGGGGTCACTGACCTTGTATATTAAGTTTCATTAAAATATCTTAAGATTTGTTGATTTTAGAATTTTATACTAAAAAAGTCAAAGTTTAAAGGGGAATAACTCCTGTATTGGTCAATATATGATAATAAGAAATAGTGATGGCACAATACCAAGAGTCAGTCTTCCTATTTCAAAAGGATTTAACTTGGTATCATTTATGGTTTAGGAGGAGAAGCGTCAACAAACTTTTACGCAAAAAGGGAGATAACTTTTATACGCGAAAGGGTACGGTACCCAAGTGTTTTTTCTGAAACGACAAACATTGACCAATAAAGTATACTAAGTATCATTGCGACATGTCGCGTACTTCTCATAGTTGAAATTTGTCGTTTACGGCGGAAGAAAGAAAATAATAATCGGAAGAAATACAATAAGGTCTTCCCTTGGAAAGGGAAAGACCTTAAAAAAGAGGGCAGATGGGATTTTTTTCTGGGTTTTCAGGGTTGATATCATCTAATTATGGTCAAATAAGGTGTATTTACCCAAAAATTACATTTTTTTGTCAAAAATGGCAAATTTCCAAATTTTCAAAAAAAGGGGGCGTGGCATATCAACTTGCTTATTTTTGAGATTTGAGGACTTAATATGATGGAAATTGATTGGAATAGTGAAAGTAAGTTGATTTGACCTTGAAACATTCTTCAAGGTCACACAATGGCTTAGTACAGTGATGCGGTCTATTTTTCACAAAAATCCATGTCGCGACACCATTTTTTCACTTTTTTCCAAATTTTTTTTTGCGTTCAGCTGAGAAGACAATATCACATCATGTCATGCAAAAAAATTTGAAAAATAGCCTAGATTTTGTTTGAGTTATTTCGCAATGAAAAAAGGCTCATTTTATGAAAATTTACATATGATGACCTTGACCTTTGACCTTGACCCCATTTTAGTCCTTAGGGGTCACTGACCTTGTATATTAAGTTTCATTAAAATATCTTAAGATTTGTTGATTTTAGAATTTTATACTAAAAAAGTCAAAGTTTAAAGGGGAATAACTCCTGTATTGGTCAATATATGATAATAAGAAATAGTGATGGCACAATACCAAGAGTCAGTCTTCCTATTTCAAAAGGATTTAACTTGGTATCATTTATGGTTTAGGAGGAGAAGCGTCAACAAACTTTTACGCAAAAAGGGAGATAACTTTTATACGCGAAAGGGTACGGTACCCAAGTGTTTTTTCTGAAACGACAAACATTGACCAATAAAGTATACTAAGTATCATTGCGACATGTCGCGTACTTCTCATAGTTGAAATTTGTCGTTTACGGCGGAAGAAAGAAAATAATAATCGGAAGAAATACAATAAGGTCTTCCCTTGGAAAGGGAAAGACCTTAAAAAAGAGGGCAGATGGGATTTTTTTCTGGGTTTTCAGGGTTGATATCATCTAATTATGGTCAAATAAGGTGTATTTACCCAAAAATTACATTTTTTTGTCAAAAATGGCAAATTTCCAAATTTTCAAAAAAAGGGGGCGTGGCATATCAACTTGCTTATTTTTGAGATTTGAGGACTTAATATGATGGAAATTGATTGGAATAGTGAAAGTAAGTTGATTTGACCTTGAAACATTCTTCAAGGTCACACAATGGCTTAGTACAGTGATGCGGTCTATTTTTCACAAAAATCCATGTCGCGACACCATTTTTTCACTTTTTTCCAAATTTTTTTTTGCGTTCAGCTGAGAAGACAATATCACATCATGTCATGCAAAAAAATTTGAAAAATAGCCTAGATTTTGTTTGAGTTATTTCGCAATGAAAAAAGGCTCATTTTATGAAAATTTACATATGATGACCTTGACCTTTGACCTTGACCCCATTTTAGTCCTTAGGGGTCACTGACCTTGTATATTAAGTTTCATTAAAATATCTTAAGATTTGTTGATTTTAGAATTTTATACTAAAAAAGTCAAAGTTTAAAGGGGAATAACTCCTGTATTGGTCAATATATGATAATAAGAAATAGTGATGGCACAATACCAAGAGTCAGTCTTCCTATTTCAAAAGGATTTAACTTGGTATCATTTATGGTTTAGGAGGAGAAGCGTCAACAAACTTTTACGCAAAAAGGGAGATAACTTTTATACGCGAAAGGGTACGGTACCCAAGTGTTTTTTCTGAAACGACAAACATTGACCAATAAAGTATACTAAGTATCATTGCGACATGTCGCGTACTTCTCATAGTTGAAATTTGTCGTTTACGGCGGAAGAAAGAAAATAATAATCGGAAGAAATACAATAAGGTCTTCCCTTGGAAAGGGAAAGACCTTAAAAAAGAGGGCAGATGGGATTTTTTTCTGGGTTTTCAGGGTTGATATCATCTAATTATGGTCAAATAAGGTGTATTTACCCAAAAATTACATTTTTTTGTCAAAAATGGCAAATTTCCAAATTTTCAAAAAAAGGGGGCGTGGCATATCAACTTGCTTATTTTTGAGATTTGAGGACTTAATATGATGGAAATTGATTGGAATAGTGAAAGTAAGTTGATTTGACCTTGAAACATTCTTCAAGGTCACACAATGGCTTAGTACAGTGATGCGGTCTATTTTTCACAAAAATCCATGTCGCGACACCATTTTTTCACTTTTTTCCAAATTTTTTTTTGCGTTCAGCTGAGAAGACAATATCACATCATGTCATGCAAAAAAATTTGAAAAATAGCCTAGATTTTGTTTGAGTTATTTCGCAATGAAAAAAGGCTCATTTTATGAAAATTTACATATGATGACCTTGACCTTTGACCTTGACCCCATTTTAGTCCTTAGGGGTCACTGACCTTGTATATTAAGTTTCATTAAAATATCTTAAGATTTGTTGATTTTAGAATTTTATACTAAAAAAGTCAAAGTTTAAAGGGGAATAACTCCTGTATTGGTCAATATATGATAATAAGAAATAGTGATGGCACAATACCAAGAGTCAGTCTTCCTATTTCAAAAGGATTTAACTTGGTATCATTTATGGTTTAGGAGGAGAAGCGTCAACAAACTTTTACGCAAAAAGGGAGATAACTTTTATACGCGAAAGGGTACGGTACCCAAGTGTTTTTTCTGAAACGACAAACATTGACCAATAAAGTATACTAAGTATCATTGCGACATGTCGCGTACTTCTCATAGTTGAAATTTGTCGTTTACGGCGGAAGAAAGAAAATAATAATCGGAAGAAATACAATAAGGTCTTCCCTTGGAAAGGGAAAGACCTTAAAAAAGAGGGCAGATGGGATTTTTTTCTGGGTTTTCAGGGTTGATATCATCTAATTATGGTCAAATAAGGTGTATTTACCCAAAAATTACATTTTTTTGTCAAAAATGGCAAATTTCCAAATTTTCAAAAAAAGGGGGCGTGGCATATCAACTTGCTTATTTTTGAGATTTGAGGACTTAATATGATGGAAATTGATTGGAATAGTGAAAGTAAGTTGATTTGACCTTGAAACATTCTTCAAGGTCACACAATGGCTTAGTACAGTGATGCGGTCTATTTTTCACAAAAATCCATGTCGCGACACCATTTTTTCACTTTTTTCCAAATTTTTTTTTGCGTTCAGCTGAGAAGACAATATCACATCATGTCATGCAAAAAAATTTGAAAAATAGCCTAGATTTTGTTTGAGTTATTTCGCAATGAAAAAAGGCTCATTTTATGAAAATTTACATATGATGACCTTGACCTTTGACCTTGACCCCATTTTAGTCCTTAGGGGTCACTGACCTTGTATATTAAGTTTCATTAAAATATCTTAAGATTTGTTGATTTTAGAATTTTATACTAAAAAAGTCAAAGTTTAAAGGGGAATAACTCCTGTATTGGTCAATATATGATAATAAGAAATAGTGATGGCACAATACCAAGAGTCAGTCTTCCTATTTCAAAAGGATTTAACTTGGTATCATTTATGGTTTAGGAGGAGAAGCGTCAACAAACTTTTACGCAAAAAGGGAGATAACTTTTATACGCGAAAGGGTACGGTACCCAAGTGTTTTTTCTGAAACGACAAACATTGACCAATAAAGTATACTAAGTATCATTGCGACATGTCGCGTACTTCTCATAGTTGAAATTTGTCGTTTACGGCGGAAGAAAGAAAATAATAATCGGAAGAAATACAATAAGGTCTTCCCTTGGAAAGGGAAAGACCTTAAAAAAGAGGGCAGATGGGATTTTTTTCTGGGTTTTCAGGGTTGATATCATCTAATTATGGTCAAATAAGGTGTATTTACCCAAAAATTACATTTTTTTGTCAAAAATGGCAAATTTCCAAATTTTCAAAAAAAGGGGGCGTGGCATATCAACTTGCTTATTTTTGAGATTTGAGGACTTAATATGATGGAAATTGATTGGAATAGTGAAAGTAAGTTGATTTGACCTTGAAACATTCTTCAAGGTCACACAATGGCTTAGTACAGTGATGCGGTCTATTTTTCACAAAAATCCATGTCGCGACACCATTTTTTCACTTTTTTCCAAATTTTTTTTTGCGTTCAGCTGAGAAGACAATATCACATCATGTCATGCAAAAAAATTTGAAAAATAGCCTAGATTTTGTTTGAGTTATTTCGCAATGAAAAAAGGCTCATTTTATGAAAATTTACATATGATGACCTTGACCTTTGACCTTGACCCCATTTTAGTCCTTAGGGGTCACTGACCTTGTATATTAAGTTTCATTAAAATATCTTAAGATTTGTTGATTTTAGAATTTTATACTAAAAAAGTCAAAGTTTAAAGGGGAATAACTCCTGTATTGGTCAATATATGATAATAAGAAATAGTGATGGCACAATACCAAGAGTCAGTCTTCCTATTTCAAAAGGATTTAACTTGGTATCATTTATGGTTTAGGAGGAGAAGCGTCAACAAACTTTTACGCAAAAAGGGAGATAACTTTTATACGCGAAAGGGTACGGTACCCAAGTGTTTTTTCTGAAACGACAAACATTGACCAATAAAGTATACTAAGTATCATTGCGACATGTCGCGTACTTCTCATAGTTGAAATTTGTCGTTTACGGCGGAAGAAAGAAAATAATAATCGGAAGAAATACAATAAGGTCTTCCCTTGGAAAGGGAAAGACCTTAAAAAAGAGGGCAGATGGGATTTTTTTCTGGGTTTTCAGGGTTGATATCATCTAATTATGGTCAAATAAGGTGTATTTACCCAAAAATTACATTTTTTTGTCAAAAATGGCAAATTTCCAAATTTTCAAAAAAAGGGGGCGTGGCATATCAACTTGCTTATTTTTGAGATTTGAGGACTTAATATGATGGAAATTGATTGGAATAGTGAAAGTAAGTTGATTTGACCTTGAAACATTCTTCAAGGTCACACAATGGCTTAGTACAGTGATGCGGTCTATTTTTCACAAAAATCCATGTCGCGACACCATTTTTTCACTTTTTTCCAAATTTTTTTTTGCGTTCAGCTGAGAAGACAATATCACATCATGTCATGCAAAAAAATTTGAAAAATAGCCTAGATTTTGTTTGAGTTATTTCGCAATGAAAAAAGGCTCATTTTATGAAAATTTACATATGATGACCTTGACCTTTGACCTTGACCCCATTTTAGTCCTTAGGGGTCACTGACCTTGTATATTAAGTTTCATTAAAATATCTTAAGATTTGTTGATTTTAGAATTTTATACTAAAAAAGTCAAAGTTTAAAGGGGAATAACTCCTGTATTGGTCAATATATGATAATAAGAAATAGTGATGGCACAATACCAAGAGTCAGTCTTCCTATTTCAAAAGGATTTAACTTGGTATCATTTATGGTTTAGGAGGAGAAGCGTCAACAAACTTTTACGCAAAAAGGGAGATAACTTTTATACGCGAAAGGGTACGGTACCCAAGTGTTTTTTCTGAAACGACAAACATTGACCAATAAAGTATACTAAGTATCATTGCGACATGTCGCGTACTTCTCATAGTTGAAATTTGTCGTTTACGGCGGAAGAAAGAAAATAATAATCGGAAGAAATACAATAAGGTCTTCCCTTGGAAAGGGAAAGACCTTAAAAAAGAGGGCAGATGGGATTTTTTTCTGGGTTTTCAGGGTTGATATCATCTAATTATGGTCAAATAAGGTGTATTTACCCAAAAATTACATTTTTTTGTCAAAAATGGCAAATTTCCAAATTTTCAAAAAAAGGGGGCGTGGCATATCAACTTGCTTATTTTTGAGATTTGAGGACTTAATATGATGGAAATTGATTGGAATAGTGAAAGTAAGTTGATTTGACCTTGAAACATTCTTCAAGGTCACACAATGGCTTAGTACAGTGATGCGGTCTATTTTTCACAAAAATCCATGTCGCGACACCATTTTTTCACTTTTTTTCAAATTTTTTTTTGCGTTCAGCTGAGAAGACAATATCACATCATGTCATGCAAAAAAATTTGAAAAATAGCCTAGATTTTGTTTGAGTTATTTCGCAATGAAAAAAGGCTCATTTTATGAAAATTTACATATGATGACCTTGACCTTTGACCTTGACCCCATTTTAGTCCTTAGGGGTCACTGACCTTGTATATTAAGTTTCATTAAAATATCTTAAGATTTGTTGATTTTAGAATTTTATACTAAAAAAGTCAAAGTTTAAAGGGGAATAACTCCTGTATTGGTCAATATATGATAATAAGAAATAGTGATGGCACAATACCAAGAGTCAGTCTTCCTATTTCAAAAGGATTTAACTTGGTATCATTTATGGTTTAGGAGGAGAAGCGTCAACAAACTTTTACGCAAAAAGGGAGATAACTTTTATACGCGAAAGGGTACGGTACCCAAGTGTTTTTTCTGAAACGACAAACATTGACCAATAAAGTATACTAAGTATCATTGCGACATGTCGCGTACTTCTCATAGTTGAAATTTGTCGTTTACGGCGGAAGAAAGAAAATAATAATCGGAAGAAATACAATAAGGTCTTCCCTTGGAAAGGGAAAGACCTTAAAAAAGAGGGCAGATGGGATTTTTTTCTGGGTTTTCAGGGTTGATATCATCTAATTATGGTCAAATAAGGTGTATTTACCCAAAAATTACATTTTTTTGTCAAAAATGGCAAATTTCCAAATTTTCAAAAAAAGGGGGCGTGGCATATCAACTTGCTTATTTTTGAGATTTGAGGACTTAATATGATGGAAATTGATTGGAATAGTGAAAGTAAGTTGATTTGACCTTGAAACATTCTTCAAGGTCACACAATGGCTTAGTACAGTGATGCGGTCTATTTTTCACAAAAATCCATGTCGCGACACCATTTTTTCACTTTTTTCCAAATTTTTTTTTGCGTTCAGCTGAGAAGACAATATCACATCATGTCATGCAAAAAAATTTGAAAAATAGCCTAGATTTTGTTTGAGTTATTTCGCAATGAAAAAAGGCTCATTTTATGAAAATTTACATATGATGACCTTGACCTTTGACCTTGACCCCATTTTAGTCCTTAGGGGTCACTGACCTTGTATATTAAGTTTCATTAAAATATCTTAAGATTTGTTGATTTTAGAATTTTATACTAAAAAAGTCAAAGTTTAAAGGGGAATAACTCCTGTATTGGTCAATATATGATAATAAGAAATAGTGATGGCACAATACCAAGAGTCAGTCTTCCTATTTCAAAAGGATTTAACTTGGTATCATTTATGGTTTAGGAGGAGAAGCGTCAACAAACTTTTACGCAAAAAGGGAGATAACTTTTATACGCGAAAGGGTACGGTACCCAAGTGTTTTTTCTGAAACGACAAACATTGACCAATAAAGTATACTAAGTATCATTGCGACATGTCGCGTACTTCTCATAGTTGAAATTTGTCGTTTACGGCGGAAGAAAGAAAATAATAATCGGAAGAAATACAATAAGGTCTTCCCTTGGAAAGGGAAAGACCTTAAAAAAGAGGGCAGATGGGATTTTTTTCTGGGTTTTCAGGGTTGATATCATCTAATTATGGTCAAATAAGGTGTATTTACCCAAAAATTACATTTTTTTGTCAAAAATGGCAAATTTCCAAATTTTCAAAAAAAGGGGGCGTGGCATATCAACTTGCTTATTTTTGAGATTTGAGGACTTAATATGATGGAAATTGATTGGAATAGTGAAAGTAAGTTGATTTGACCTTGAAACATTCTTCAAGGTCACACAATGGCTTAGTACAGTGATGCGGTCTATTTTTCACAAAAATCCATGTCGCGACACCATTTTTTCACTTTTTTCCAAATTTTTTTTTGCGTTCAGCTGAGAAGACAATATCACATCATGTCATGCAAAAAAATTTGAAAAATAGCCTAGATTTTGTTTGAGTTATTTCGCAATGAAAAAAGGCTCATTTTATGAAAATTTACATATGATGACCTTGACCTTTGACCTTGACCCCATTTTAGTCCTTAGGGGTCACTGACCTTGTATATTAAGTTTCATTAAAATATCTTAAGATTTGTTGATTTTAGAATTTTATACTAAAAAAGTCAAAGTTTAAAGGGGAATAACTCCTGTATTGGTCAATATATGATAATAAGAAATAGTGATGGCACAATACCAAGAGTCAGTCTTCCTATTTCAAAAGGATTTAACTTGGTATCATTTATGGTTTAGGAGGAGAAGCGTCAACAAACTTTTACGCAAAAAGGGAGATAACTTTTATACGCGAAAGGGTACGGTACCCAAGTGTTTTTTCTGAAACGACAAACATTGACCAATAAAGTATACTAAGTATCATTGCGACATGTCGCGTACTTCTCATAGTTGAAATTTGTCGTTTACGGCGGAAGAAAGAAAATAATAATCGGAAGAAATACAATAAGGTCTTCCCTTGGAAAGGGAAAGACCTTAATAATAATCAGAAGAAATACAATAAGGTCTTCCCTTGGAAAGGGAAAGACCTTAAAAAAGAGGGCAGATGGGACTTTTTCTTGGTTTTTAGGGTTGATATCATCTAATTATGGTCAACTAAGGTGAATTTACCCAAAAATAACTTTTTTTTGTCAAAAATGGCAAATTTCCAAATTTTCAAAAAAAGGGGGCGTGGCATGTCAACTTCCTTATTTCTGACATTTGAACAGTTTTAATCATTGAAACAGGATGGAATAGTGAAAGTAAGTTGATTTGACCTTGAAAAATGTTTCAAGGTCATACAATGGCTAAGTATGGTGATACGGTCTAATTTTCACAAAAATCCATGTCGTGACACCATTTTTCAATATTTTTTCAAAATTTTTTTTGTGTTCAACTAAGAAGATATAATCACATCATATAATGGAAAAAAAATTCTAAAAAGGGTTACATTTTATTTGAGCTATTTCGCAATGAAAAAAGACTCATTTTTTGAAAATTTACAAATGATGACCTTGACCTTTGACTTTGACCTAATTTTGATCCTTAGGGGTCAATGACCTTGTATACCAAGTTTCATTGAAATATCTTAAGAAATGTTGATTTTAGAATTTTAATGCTAAAAAAGTCAAAGTTTAAAGGGGAATAACTCCTGTATTGGTAAATATACCAATATGAAAATTGACCCTGCACAAGTTCAAGAGTTACTCTTCTGAATGCAAAAGGAATAAAGTTGGTACCTCTTATGGTTTAGGAGGAGAAGATTCCACAAACTTTAGAGCTAAAAGGGGCATAACTCTTATATGTAAAATGGTACGGTACCCAAGTGTTTTTTCTGAAACGACAAACATAGACCGATAAAGTATACCAAGTATCATTGCGACATGTCGCGTACTTCTCAAAGTTGAAATTTGGCGAAACGGCGGAAGAAAGAAAATAATAATAATAATCAGAAGAAATACAATAAGGTCTTCCCTTGGAAAGGGAAAGACCTTAAAAAAGAGGGCAGATGGGACTTTTTCTTGGTTTTTAGGGTTGATATCATCTAATTATGGTCAACTAAGGTGAATTTACCCAAAAATAACATTTTTTTGTCAAAAATGGCAAATTTCCAAATTTTCAAAAAAAGGGGGCGTGGCATGTCAACTTCCTTATTTCTGACATTTGAACAGTTTTAATCATTGAAACAGGATGGAATAGTGAAAGTAAGTTGATTTGACCTTGAAAAATGTTTCAAGGTCATACAATGGCTAAGTATGGTGATACGGTCTAATTTTCACAAAAATCCATGTCGTGACACCATTTTTCAATATTTTTTCAAAATTTTTTTTGTGTTCAACTAAGAAGATATAATCACATCATATAATGGAAAAAAAATTCTAAAAAGGGTTACATTTTATTTGAGCTATTTCGCAATGAAAAAAGACTCATTTTTTGAAAATTTACAAATGATGACCTTGACCTTTGACTTTGACCTAATTTTGATCCTTAGGGGTCAATGACCTTGTATACCAAGTTTCATTGAAATATCTTAAGAAATGTTGATTTTAGAATTTTAATGCTAAAAAAGTCAAAGTTTAAAGGGGAATAACTCCTGTATTGGTAAATATACCAATATGAAAATTGACCCTGCACAAGTTCAAGAGTTACTCTTCTGAATGCAAAAGGAATAAAGTTGGTACCTCTTATGGTTTAGGAGGAGAAGATTCCACAAACTTTAGAGCTAAAAGGGGCATAACTCTTATATGTAAAATGGTACGGTACCCAAGTGTTTTTTCTGAAACGACAAACATAGACCGATAAAGTATACCAAGTATCATTGCGACATGTCGCGTACTTCTCAAAGTTGAAATTTGGCGAAACGGCGGAAGAAAGAAAATAATAATAATAATCAGAAGAAATACAATAAGGTCTTCCCTTGGAAAGGGAAAGACCTTAATAATCAGAAGAAATACAATAAGGTCTTCCCTTGGAAAGGGAAAGACCTTAAAAAAGAGGGCAGATGGGACTTTTTCTGGGTTTTTATGGTTGATATCATCTAATTATGGTCAAATAAGGTGTATTTACCAATTAATAACATTTTTTTGTCAAAAATGGCAAATTTCCAAATTTTCAAAAAAGGGGGCGTGGCATGTCAACTTCCTTATTTCTGACATTTGAATAGTTTTAATCATTGAAACAGGTTGGAATAGTAAAAGTAAGTTGATTTGACCTTGAAAAATGTTTCAAGGTCATATAATGGCTAAGTATAGTGATACGGTCTAATTTTCACTAAAATCCATGTCGCGACACCATTTTTTCATATTTTTCCAAAAATTTTTTTGGGTTCAATTAAGAAGACATTATCACATCATATAATGGAAAAAAAATTCCAAAAAGGGTTACATTTTATTTGAGCTATTTCGCAATGAAAAAAGACTCATTTTTGAAAATTTACAAATGATGACCTTGACCTTTGACCTTGACCTAATTTTGGTCCTTAGGGGTCAATGACCTTGTATACTAAGTTTCATTGAAATATCTTAAGAAATGTTGATTTTAGAATTTTAATACTAAAAAAGTCAAAGTTTAAAGGGGAATAACTCCTGTATTGGTAAATATACCAATGTGAAAATTGACCCTGCACAAGTTCAAGAGTTACTCTTCTGAATGCAAAAGGAATAAAGTTGGTACCTATTATGGTTTAGGAGGAGAAGATTCCACAAACTTTATAGCTAAAAGGGGCATAACTCTTATACGTAAAATGGTACGGTACCCAAGTGTTTTTTCTGAAACGACAAACATAGACCGATAAAGTATACCAAGTATCTTTGCGACATGTCGCGTACTTCTCAAAGTTGAAATTTGGCGAAACGGCGGAAGAAAGAAAATAATAATAATAATCAGAAGAAATACAATAAGGTCTTCCCTTGGAAAGGGAAAGACCTTAAAAAAGAGGGCAGATGGGACTTTTTCTGGGTTTTTATGGTTGATATCATCTAATTATGGTCAAATAAGGTGTATTTACCAATTAATAACATTTTTTTGTCAAAAATGGCAAATTTCCAAATTTTCAAAAAAGGGGGCGTGGCATGTCAACTTCCTTATTTCTGACATTTGAATAGTTTTAATCATTGAAACAGGTTGGAATAGTAAAAGTAAGTTGATTTGACCTTGAAAAATGTTTCAAGGTCATATAATGGCTAAGTATAGTGATACGGTCTAATTTTCACTAAAATCCATGTCGCGACACCATTTTTTCATATTTTTCCAAAAATTTTTTTGGGTTCAATTAAGAAGACATTATCACATCATATAATGGAAAAAAAATTCCAAAAAGGGTTACATTTTATTTGAGCTATTTCGCAATGAAAAAAGACTCATTTTTGAAAATTTACAAATGATGACCTTGACCTTTGACCTTGACCTAATTTTGGTCCTTAGGGGTCAATGACCTTGTATACTAAGTTTCATTGAAATATCTTAAGAAATGTTGATTTTAGAATTTTAATACTAAAAAAGTCAAAGTTTAAAGGGGAATAACTCCTGTATTGGTAAATATACCAATGTGAAAATTGACCCTGCACAAGTTCAAGAGTTACTCTTCTGAATGCAAAAGGAATAAAGTTGGTACCTATTATGGTTTAGGAGGAGAAGATTCCACAAACTTTATAGCTAAAAGGGGCATAACTCTTATACGTAAAATGGTACGGTACCCAAGTGTTTTTTCTGAAACGACAAACATAGACCGATAAAGTATACCAAGTATCTTTGCGACATGTCGCGTACTTCTCAAAGTTGAAATTTGGCGAAACGGCGGAAGAAAGAAAATAATAATAATAATCAGAAGAAATACAATAAGGTCTTCCCTTGGAAAGGGAAAGACCTTAAAAAAGAGGGCAGATGGGACTTTTTCTTGGTTTTTATGGTTGATATCATCTAATTATGGTCAAATAAGGTGTATTTACCAATTAATAACATTTTTTTGTCAAAAATGGCAAATTTCCAAATTTTCAAAAAAGGGGGCGTGGCATGTCAACTTCCTTATTTCTGACATTTGAATAGTTTTAATCATTGAAACAGGTTGGAATAGTAAAAGTAAGTTGATTTGACCTTGAAAAATGTTTCAAGGTCATATAATGGCTAAGTATAGTGATACGGTCTAATTTTCACTAAAATCCATGTCGCGACACCATTTTTTCATATTTTTCCAAAAATTTTTTTGGGTTCAATTAAGAAGACATTATCACATCATATAATGGAAAAAAAATTCCAAAAAGGGTTACATTTTATTTGAGCTATTTCGCAATGAAAAAAGACTCATTTTTGAAAATTTACAAATGATGACCTTGACCTTTGACCTTGACCTAATTTTGGTCCTTAGGGGTCAATGACCTTGTATACTAAGTTTCATTGAAATATCTTAAGAAATGTTGATTTTAGAATTTTAATACTAAAAAAGTCAAAGTTTAAAGGGGAATAACTCCTGTATTGGTAAATATACCAATGTGAAAATTGACCCTGCACAAGTTCAAGAGTTACTCTTCTGAATGCAAAAGGAATAAAGTTGGTACCTATTATGGTTTAGGAGGAGAAGATTCCACAAACTTTATAGCTAAAAGGGGCATAACTCTTATACGTAAAATGGTACGGTACCCAAGTGTTTTTTCTGAAACGACAAACATAGACCGATAAAGTATACCAAGTATCTTTGCGACATGTCGCGTACTTCTCAAAGTTGAAATTTGGCGAAACGGCGGAAGAAAGAAAATAATAATAATAATCAGAAGAAATACAATAAGGTCTTCCCTTGGAAAGGGAAAGACCTTAAAAAAGAGGGCAGATGGGACTTTTTCTGGGTTTTTATGGTTGATATCATCTAATTATGGTCAAATAAGGTGTATTTACCAATTAATAACATTTTTTTGTCAAAAATGGCAAATTTCCAAATTTTCAAAAAAGGGGGCGTGGCATGTCAACTTCCTTATTTCTGACATTTGAATAGTTTTAATCATTGAAACAGGTTGGAATAGTAAAAGTAAGTTGATTTGACCTTGAAAAATGTTTCAAGGTCATATAATGGCTAAGTATAGTGATACGGTCTAATTTTCACTAAAATCCATGTCGCGACACCATTTTTTCATATTTTTCCAAAAATTTTTTTGGGTTCAATTAAGAAGACATTATCACATCATATAATGGAAAAAAAATTCCAAAAAGGGTTACATTTTATTTGAGCTATTTCGCAATGAAAAAAGACTCATTTTTGAAAATTTACAAATGATGACCTTGACCTTTGACCTTGACCTAATTTTGGTCCTTAGGGGTCAATGACCTTGTATACTAAGTTTCATTGAAATATCTTAAGAAATGTTGATTTTAGAATTTTAATACTAAAAAAGTCAAAGTTTAAAGGGGAATAACTCCTGTATTGGTAAATATACCAATGTGAAAATTGACCCTGCACAAGTTCAAGAGTTACTCTTCTGAATGCAAAAGGAATAAAGTTGGTACCTATTATGGTTTAGGAGGAGAAGATTCCACAAACTTTATAGCTAAAAGGGGCATAACTCTTATACGTAAAATGGTACGGTACCCAAGTGTTTTTTCTGAAACGACAAACATAGACCGATAAAGTATACCAAGTATCTTTGCGACATGTCGCGTACTTCTCAAAGTTGAAATTTGGCGAAACGGCGGAAGAAAGAAAATAATAATAATAATCAGAAGAAATACAATAAGGTCTTCCCTTGGAAAGGGAAAGACCTTAAAAAAGAGGGCAGATGGGACTTTTTCTGGGTTTTTATGGTTGATATCATCTAATTATGGTCAAATAAGGTGTATTTACCAATTAATAACATTTTTTTGTCAAAAATGGCAAATTTCCAAATTTTCAAAAAAGGGGGCGTGGCATGTCAACTTCCTTATTTCTGACATTTGAATAGTTTTAATCATTGAAACAGGTTGGAATAGTAAAAGTAAGTTGATTTGACCTTGAAAAATGTTTCAAGGTCATATAATGGCTAAGTATAGTGATACGGTCTAATTTTCACTAAAATCCATGTCGCGACACCATTTTTTCATATTTTTCCAAAAATTTTTTTGGGTTCAATTAAGAAGACATTATCACATCATATAATGGAAAAAAAATTCCAAAAAGGGTTACATTTTATTTGAGCTATTTCGCAATGAAAAAAGACTCATTTTTGAAAATTTACAAATGATGACCTTGACCTTTGACCTTGACCTAATTTTGGTCCTTAGGGGTCAATGACCTTGTATACTAAGTTTCATTGAAATATCTTAAGAAATGTTGATTTTAGAATTTTAATACTAAAAAAGTCAAAGTTTAAAGGGGAATAACTCCTGTATTGGTAAATATACCAATGTGAAAATTGACCCTGCACAAGTTCAAGAGTTACTCTTCTGAATGCAAAAGGAATAAAGTTGGTACCTATTATGGTTTAGGAGGAGAAGATTCCACAAACTTTATAGCTAAAAGGGGCATAACTCTTATACGTAAAATGGTACGGTACCCAAGTGTTTTTTCTGAAACGACAAACATAGACCGATAAAGTATACCAAGTATCTTTGCGACATGTCGCGTACTTCTCAAAGTTGAAATTTGGCGAAACGGCGGAAGAAAGAAAATAATAATAATAATCAGAAGAAATACAATAAGGTCTTCCCTTGGAAAGGGAAAGACCTTAATAATCAGAAGAAATACAATAAGGTCTTCCCTTGGAAAGGGAAAGACCTTAAAAAAGAGGGCAGATGAGACTTTTTCAGGGTTTTTAAGGTAGATATGGTCTAGTTATGGTCAAATAAGGTGTATTTATCCAAAAATAATATTTTTTATTCAAAAATGGCAAATTTTCAAATTTTCAAAAAAAGGGGGGGCAAAAGTCAACTTTCTTATTTTTGATATCTGGTGACTTTTAATGACTGAAATAGGTTGGAATAGTATAGGTAAGGTGGTTTGACCTTGAAAAAACCTTCAAGGTCATACCATGGCTAAATACAGTGATACGGTGTAAAAATCACAAAAATCCATGTCGCGACAACATTTTTTCACTTTTTTCAAATTTTTTTTTGTGTTGGTTACAGGGAACATAAACACACTATTTAAAGTAAAATGGGTACTGAAAAATGTTTCTCCTTGTTGGACTTATTTCGCAATCAAAAAATGTTATTTTTTTGCAAATCAACAAATGATGACCTTGACCTTTGACCTTGACCTTAATTTGGTCCTTAGGGGTCATTGACCCTGTATACCAAGTTTCATTGAAATATCTTAAGATTTGTTAATTTTATAATTTTATACTAAAAAAGTCAAAGTTTAAAGGGGAATAACTCCTTAATTGGTGAATATATCAGTATAAAAAATATCATTGGCACAACTTCAAGAGTTACTCTTCCTATTTCAAAAGGATTGAACTTGATAACTTTTATGGGTTAAGAGGAGAAGAATAAACAAAGTTTACAGCTAAAAGGGGCATAACTCTTATACGCGAAAGGCTACGGTACCCAAGTGTTTTTTCTGAAATGACAAACATTGACCGATAAAGTATACTAAGTATCATTGCGACATGTCGCGTACTTCTCATAGTTGAAATTTGGCGAAACGGCGGAAGAAAGAAAATAATAATAATAATAATAATAATAATCAGAAGAAATACAATAAGGTCTTCCCTTGGAAAGGGAAAGACCTTAATAATAATCAGAAGAAATACAATAAGGTCTTCCCTTGGAAAGGGAAAGACCTTAAAAAAGAGGGCAGATGAGACTTTTTCAGGGTTTTTAGGGTAGATATGGTTTAGTTATGGTGAAATAAGGTGTATTTATCCAAAAATAACATTTTTTTTGTCAAAAATGGCAAGTTTCCAAATTTTCAAAAAAAGGGGGGGCAAAAGTCAACTTTTTTATTTTTGACATCTGGTGACTTTTAATGACTGAAATAGGTTGGAATAGTAAAGGTAAGGTGGTTTGACCTTAAAAAAACCTTCAAGGTCATATCTTGGCTAAATACAGTGATACGGTGTAAAAAACACAAAAATCCATGTCGTGACAACATTTTTTCACTTTTTTCAATTTTTTTTTTCTGTGTTGGGTAGAGGGAACATAAACACACTATTTAAAGTAAAATGGGTACTGAAAAATGTTTCTCCTTATTGGACTTATTTCGCAATCAAAAAAGGTTAATTTTTTGCAAATCAACAAATGATGACCTTGACCTTTGACCTTGACCTTATTTTAGTCCTTAGGGGTCACTGACCCTGTATATCAAGTTTCATTGAAATATCTTAAGATTTGTTGATTTTAGAATTTTATACTAAAAAAGTCAAAGTTTCAAGGGGAATAACTCCTTAATTGGTCAATATATCAGTATAAAAAATATCATTGGCACAACTTCAAGAGTTACTCTTCCTATTTCAAAAGGATTCAACTTGATAACTTTTATGGGTTAAGAGGAGAAGAATAAACAAACTTTACAGCTAAAAGGGGCATAACTCTTATACGCGAAAGGGTACGGTACCCAAGTGTTTTTTCTGAAACGACAAACATTGACCGATAAAGTATACTAAGTATCATTGCGACATGTCGCGTACTTCTCATAGTTGAAATTTAGCGAAACGGCGGAAGAAAGAAAATAATAATAATAATAATAATAATAATCAGAAGAAATACAATAAGGTCTTCCCTTGGAAAGGGAAAGACCTTAAAAAAGAGGGCAGATGAGACTTTTTCAGGGTTTTTAGGGTAGATATGGTTTAGTTATGGTGAAATAAGGTGTATTTATCCAAAAATAACATTTTTTTGTCAAAAATGGCAAGTTTCCAAATTTTCAAAAAAAGGGGGGGCAAAAGTCAACTTTTTTATTTTTGACATCTGGTGACTTTTAATGACTGAAATAGGTTGGAATAGTAAAGGTAAGGTGGTTTGACCTTAAAAAAACCTTCAAGGTCATATCTTGGCTAAATACAGTGATACGGTGTAAAAAACACAAAAATCCATGTCGTGACAACATTTTTTCACTTTTTTCAATTTTTTTTTTCTGTGTTGGGTAGAGGGAACATAAACACACTATTTAAAGTAAAATGGGTACTGAAAAATGTTTCTCCTTATTGGACTTATTTCGCAATCAAAAAAGGTTAATTTTTTGCAAATCAACAAATGATGACCTTGACCTTTGACCTTGACCTTATTTTAGTCCTTAGGGGTCACTGACCCTGTATATCAAGTTTCATTGAAATATCTTAAGATTTGTTGATTTTAGAATTTTATACTAAAAAAGTCAAAGTTTCAAGGGGAATAACTCCTTAATTGGTCAATATATCAGTATAAAAAATATCATTGGCACAACTTCAAGAGTTACTCTTCCTATTTCAAAAGGATTCAACTTGATAACTTTTATGGGTTAAGAGGAGAAGAATAAACAAACTTTACAGCTAAAAGGGGCATAACTCTTATACGCGAAAGGGTACGGTACCCAAGTGTTTTTTCTGAAACGACAAACATTGACCGATAAAGTATACTAAGTATCATTGCGACATGTCGCGTACTTCTCATAGTTGAAATTTAGCGAAACGGCGGAAGAAAGAAAATAATAATAATAATAATAATAATAATCAGAAGAAATACAATAAGGTCTTCCCTTGGAAAGGGAAAGACCTTAATAACTAGTGCTGACTGTGTTGGGGATGCCCAACACAAAAATATCTCCCAAACGTATGCATATTGTCACTCTTGTATAAATTTTGACATCGCATCCTAACTCTTCATCATTTGAAACCCCTAGATACCAAATTTTGTCGAAATCGTAGCATTTTTACAGTTTTCCCATTTTTTGGACCGAAAAATCGCATTTTCGTGAATAACTCGAAAACCGTAAATATCGCTTCAAAATTTTTTTTCGTATTATTAAAGAGCTCCTTTTGCTCTATCACCCTGCAAAATTTCAGAACCCTGCGCACCTAGGTAACCGAGATATGGCAATGTCCTATATTATGACCTTATCTCGTTTCCATGGAAACGGCGGCCATTTTGAAATCTTTGAAAATTGCATGCACACCTTTGGGACCCACTCTATCACCTTACAAAATTTCATAAAGAACCATTGAGTTGTTTTTGAGAAACCACTCGGACACGTTCATGTCCGGAAGAAGAAAAAAAAGAAGAAGAAGAATAATAATAAGAAACAGAGTAAAAACAATATATCTCCCAAACATAGTGTTTGGGAGATATAATAATAATAATAAGAAACCGAGCAAAAACAATATGTCCCCGACACTTCGTGTTCGGGGACATAATAATAATAAGAAACAGAATAAAAACAATATATCTCCCAAACATAGTGTTTGGGAGATATAATAAGAAACGGTGCAAAAACAATAAGTCCCCAAACGTTGTTTGGGGGACTTAATTAACATTATAATAGGTTAATATGAAAATTCATTCAGGGTTTGGTTTGGGCAGGTTTTACTCTATGATAATACCTATATTCCTGCTTATTGCTTGCTATATGTTTTTTTTAGTTTACATTTCCAAAAATTTCATAATTCTGACCTGGAATCAATACATTACATTTCCTTATATGTATACAGTTGGTAATAATGAATATTGAACATTTATTTTAGCATGGCACATGTTTACCAAAGGTATTTTATATTCTAAGACTTGTATCGACTTTTCCATTATGTTTTTAATAGATCAATGACTTGGTGATTAGCTGTTTCCAATAACACAAAACACCTTCATTCCGTCTGATGGATTGTCGATAAATTTGTCCTTAATGATGATTGTTTCTGTAAATTATATGTGATTGAAGTTGATGGTTTTCATCTTACTGGAACATGACAAACAGTTTTTTAAAGTTTTTCATTCTTTATTTATGAACCGACAGAATGGAACATGAAGGAAAGCCACCGCCTAGGTATTACCATTGTTTGCAAATCTATTGGGATTTGAATTTATTGCATTTTTTTACGTTATGTTTTTAGTTTTTACCATTTTAATTAGAGGCCATGAATTTTAAAGAAGGTAGTTACTTTTACTCTAAGATTCTGTTGAGTTTATTGCTACTATAGATTTGATGATATATTATTTATTTTGTTGACTTTGCATTTTTTCATGATGACAACAAATAGCTTTACCAAAGTCTTTCTACACATCTTAAAATTTTGTTTGAGTTATAGCCCTTTAAAATTAGAATTTTTCAAGAAAATCCTCAAAGATCATTTTTCAGCTTATTGTCCTCTGTAAGTACTTGATTAAATTCATTGAAACTTTGAATAATGCAGTGCTATAAAAATAATGGAATCCCTGGTACTCACTGTAAAATAGTTTGATCTGTCAGAATTTAACAAACATTTTAAAAGAGGTCATATCATAATAATTGCAAAATTTATTGTTTTTAGTTTCATAATTCATATATATACATGACATATATGAAACAAATTGTGTGAATAATTCTATATACATGTATTCATTTTTAAGATGATAATTTCATGTTCATGACACATTTACCACTTACAAAACTTACTTTGTTTTGATATTTGTCTTTTTTATTATATCTTATTTTAAAATAGTTAATATAGAATGCATTTTGATACTTTTTGTCATTTTATTTTGTTTTAGTTTTTTTAGCTTTTAAACAAATGTTTAAACTTTTGTATTTCCACCGACTAAAACAAATAGTTTGAATGTTTGAAGATAAGCTTATTTTAACTTATACAATATATATGAGTACAGTTTAATATGTTTTAGAATGATATTCATTTAAATATATGTATCCTTTAATATTTGTAAATGTTGCAACAACTTTATTGCTCAAATAAATTTCAGTAAAGTAAACATTCTACAGGTATACTAATGTTGATATTTGTATAATTTCAGTATACTCAATACTAATGTTGATATTTGTATAATTTCAGTATACTCAATACTAATGTTGATATTTGTATAATTTCAGGCCACCTCAGTTTCAGAGTAAATACCCCTCCTTACCAGATATTTCACCAAGACAGATGGACGGACAATTGGTGCCAGCTTACAACAAAAGGGGCAAGATTAGCCCCATCATTCGAACAAACTCGGACCTTGAACCTGAAGAAAGGATCAGACAGTTGGAAATGCGAGTGGCCGTGTCTGAGAAATCAAATCGTGCTCTTTTAGAGGAGGTGCTAAGACTACAGGGTGACCTTAAAGGTTCGGCTCGACACAATGATGATGTGCTTCACGAAGAGCAAAATGCTCGGAGAAACATTGAAAATGCAATTAAAGTCAGTAATGAACTTATACAACACCTTGGTGGAAGAATAAAAGAGGCTGAACAAAAAATAGAAGAGGAAAGAGTGGCTTTGTCTTCACTTGTAAATCATACAAAAGGTGTGGAACAGGCAGTTAAAAGTAGTCAACATGAACTTGTCACAAAAAAGGATGTTCAGTCTTCGAGGTAATATCATTAAGCTTCAATTAGATGATAGATTTGTTTTCCTTTACTTGTTGGATATATTTTGAAAACAGTTTTCTCATTAGCTATTATTTTTTTTATACCCCCCGCTTGAAAAGGGGGGTATATAGTGATAGGGGTGTCTGTCTGTCCATCTCTTATCTGCAACTCCTCCTAAACCCCTTGTTGGATTTTCATAAAACTTTCACATATTCTTTGTAACATAATGTAGATGTGCACCTACTATTTTAAAATTTGATCAGAATGATTTTTGGGGGTTTCCCATAGCGAAACATGGACTTAGCCATTCCACTACAAGGGGGTACCCATCTCTTATCTGCAACTTCTCCTAAACCCCTTGATGGATTTTCATGAAACTTTCACACATTCTTTGTCACATAATGAAGATGTGCACCTACTATTTTAAAATTTGATCAGAATGATTTTTGGGGTTTCCCATAGCGAAACATGGACTAAGCCATTCGACTACAAGGGGGTACCCATCTCTTATCCGCAACTCCTCCTAAACCCCTTGATGGATTTTCATGAAACTTTCACACATTCTTTGTCACATAATGTAGATGTGCACCTACTATTTTAAAATTTGATTTGAATGATTTTGGGGTGTCCCATAGCAAAACATGGACTCAGCCATTCGACTACATGGGGGTACCCATTTCTTATCCTCAACTCCTCCTAAACCCCTTGATGGATTTTCAGAAGAATTACACACAATCTTTGTGACATAATGTAGATGTGCACTTACTATTTTAAAATTTGATCAGAATGATTTTTTTGATTTCCCATAGCAAAACATGGACTTAGCCATTCGACAACATGGGGGTACCCATCTCTTATCCACAACGCCTCCTAAACCCCTTGATGGATTTTCATGAAACTTTCACACAATCTTTGTGACATAATGTAGATGTGCACCACCTATTTTAAAATTTTATCTGATTATTTTTTTTTTTTTTTTTGGGGGGGGGGGTATTTATTTGTGAGCTGCTGCTCACAGTTTTTATACGACCGCAAATTTTTTGCGATCGTATTATGTTATGGCGATGTCGTTGTCGTTGTCGTCGTCGTTGTCGTCGTCGTCGTCTGTAGACACTTTGGTTTCCGTGCGAATACTTTAGTTGTAGTTAACCAATTGTTATAAAATTTTGATATGATGTTTATAAACACTAAAGGAAGGTTGGTATTGCATTTGGGGTTTCTTGCCCCTACCGTTTTAGAAAAAAGGGCCAAAAAGGGCTAAAACAGGTGTATTGACAAAACGTCTGTAGAATGTTTGATTTTCATCCGATTTTGATCATTCTTTTTTTATTGTATTCCTCAATAAATTCTGTCAACAAAATGTAACAATACCTTTGATGTATCTTGTACAGTTACATTGCTATAAGGGGTCAAAAAGGGGCCACACCCAAAAAATCGACTTTTTTATTTGTGGTCCGATTTTCAAAATCTTTTTTTCATTGGAATCCTTGTGAAAATCCCTGCCTGCATTTTTCGATCAGATTTGCAATATCTCATACCGTTTTCGAGAAATTAGGGGTCAAAGGGGCCAAAAACGCCATTTATAAAACTTTGTCCATGCAAATTATTATAGTTTTTTACCAATATTAAGTTGTAGTGGGCCAGCCAATTGTTATGTAAATATGATTATTATATCCACTAAAGGAATGTTGGTTTTGTATTTGGGGTTTGTGGCCCCTACTGTTTTAGAAAAAAAGGGCCAAAGGGGCTAAAACGGGTGTATTGACAAAACTGTTGTAGAATGTTCATTATTCATTCAATTTTGAAAATTCTTTTTTTGTTGAAGTGCTCATAAAATTCTGTCTACTAAGTGTGTCAATGATTTTGATATGTATTTCACCATTACATTGGTACAGGGGGCTAAAGACAGGCCACGCCCATAAAATCAACTTTTTTATTTTTGGTCCAATTTTCAAAATCTTTTTTTTTCATTGGAATCCTTGTGAAAATCCCTGGCTGCGTTATTCAATCAGATTTGCAATATATCTTACCGTTTTCGAGAAAATTAGGGGTCAAAGGGGCCAAAAACACCAATTTTAAAAGTTTGTCAAGGCAAATAGTTTTATACTTAAAATTAAGTTGTAGTTATTACATGTATATAAATAAGGCTTTTTGTATTAGATGTTGATGTAAATATATATGTGTCAAAAATGCATTTTTAAGTCCACCACAGGATGCATGTGTCAAAAAGCTTTGTAAGTCCACCATGGGCTTCATGTGACCAAAACATTGGACTGTCCTTATTAGGACTCCAACGTACAATGTTAAACTTGTTGCGGTCGTATCATGCTGCGCTCGGCGTAGCTTTTTATTCTAGTTTATCCTATTTTGCCTTTATTTAAAAAAATGAATAAACACGATATGGAATCAACTTTAAATTTATAACTTTCAGTTATTTTTTTACATGTAATAAAAGGTGAAACCTTAATATATATTTTTTATCACTAAAGGTTACAGGAGGTTCGGGCTGATCTTGAAGAGGTCTTACAGTCCAAACAGCAGCTAGAGAGACTGACAGTACAAATGGCAGACGACATCAGGGGTCTGAAACTGAAAGTAGAACAACATTCAGAAAACTTCTCAATAGTATCAAACGAACTTAAAAATAAATCAAAGAAACTTGAAGAGGACAACAGGATTCAGGTACATGTTATTGCTTGAAATGTGTGTCCTGTATCTATGTTTTTTTTGTGTGTTTTTTTTTAATATATATTAATAATGATATAATACATTAATATTGTAAATTCTGGGAAGATGAGAGAGGAATTATATCATAAATTTAGAATATTTCTTGGGCTAAAAATTGCTTGTTTGATAACAATGCTTAATTGAAACTAAACTACAATGTATAATCTTCTACATTATTTCTTTGAGTCTGACATTTTTTAAATACCCAGGACAAACAAGTTAAGAGGAGTTTGTATAGTAATCAACTTGTCAGTCTGTTTGTCCACATACTTTGTCAGCGCAACTGCTCCTAAACTGCTTGATGAATTTTAATGAAACTTTATATGAAGGAAGTGCATCATTCATAATTATGATGTCCATGAGAAATGTGTTTGGTCTGGTATCATTCAGGGGAGATAATTGGAGTCAAATTTTCAATAAAGACATTATGAGACCCTGTAAGCAAAACTCCTCCTAAACTGCTTGATGTATTTTAATGGAACTCTATATGAAGGAAATGCAGCATATGGAGATTTGAATGAAGAAATTCCATTGTTATTTGGTATCATTCAGAGGAGATGACTTTATTTTTTTGCAATGTACTGGTAGATTCAAAATGAAGTAGAGGGTATCCTTTGATGAGATTGCTAGCAATATTTATTTCTATTACTATATACTTTTAAATTTATTATAACATTTAACTTAAACCTTTTTGAAAGTTTTTACTTGCAAATATTGTTCAATTTTTTTTTTTATTTCTTTAATTTAGAGATATATTTATAAAACTGTTTTATGGTACAATCATTTTCTTTAATAATAAAATAAATTCTGTTTACATCCTTAACATATTTAGGCATACTATATATCAGAAATATTCACACTTAGTCACCTATTACAAAGCTGATGTTGTTGTATGTAGTAGATATTTTCATTGTTTTGAAAGTACATTGGCAACTTTTCAGATTCTGGATACTGCTATATTATTGACATTACAACATTAACATTAATTAGCATACTAAAATTACAAAATTTAATAGAGGTGTATACAGTTTTAATAACATAATATTTATTTAATTGTTTGTTTTATCATATTATAATTATTGCACACAGGCTGACGAGGTAAAAATAAGCATAGCATAGTTATTAATTTTACCTTACTTTAGATTTCTATTTATTCAAATTTTATTCAACAAACTTCATATTGGACCCATTGCCGAAAATCCTAAGTATATGCTTTTGTGCATATGTATAAACAATATTCCAATTCAACAAGAGCAGCATTTTTTATTATCTTGTTTATATTCCATTATGCCTGCATTCCTGCCATATAACCAATACATGTATTAAGGTTCCCTTTTATTTCCAAGTTATTTTATCAGATTTCAATAAATATTTTGCATATTATTCTTTCTCTGACATGGTATTACTCTATTTTATTCACAAGGTTGGGCGGAGCTTAAGTTTCTCAGTCTTTTAGGTAAGACTTAAACGAAGAGTCCCGAAATAATTGACCCGTGACCAACCCGGTCAATAAAATAGAGTAATAGCAACTTTGTAGTTCAAATAGAAAATATTGAGTTATGCCCCTTTGTTATTTTAATTTTCAGGTTAGAATCTTATTTGTGTTGTTGGTTTTCCCTCTTTTATTTTTATAAATTGGAAAGCTTCATTATGACAGCAAATGATAAATGAAATTGTACATGTATGTGATGACATGATGACATTAGTTACAATTTCCATCTTTTTTTACTTGAAAAAGAAATGTTTCTTTTAGATTTTAAACTTGTTTCTTAGAAATAATGAATGTATTATTTTGTATCTCATAAAGGCAGTAAGTATAGTTCTTAAAGACACAATTTGCATTTGATCATCACACTGTGGGATATTTAAACCCCAGAATGGCAAGCACTTGGCGCGGTAGTTTCATACATGGTTCGAGATCTATAATTATAGTGTTGATTTAAAATTTTTATATTTGCACAACTGGTGGTACTGTGTTAATGTACATAATGCATGTTTACTTAAGGATTTAAGTTTCTTTGTAAGTGTTGGTTTTCGCTATTGAATTTTCAGGATATATATTATGTATATGTTGAGATAGACAAAATTGATTTTCACGTTCACAACAGAAACATTGTTACTTTGTATATTAATAGTACCCGGTAATAGAATCTTGCTATGAATGCATATTAAATTAAAATTCCCTTAATTGAGGTTCTCACTTAATGATTTGCTTTATTAAAAACTTTCCATTAACAGATATTTATAGGTTCCCACCTCAAATGCACCAAAGTTCTATGCAATTGAATAGTGAAGCTGTATGCCACTCAACTATGGGCTGATTGTTATGTTACCATATATACACCTTAGTTAGATTGTTGGTTGTGTCTTTGGGTTGGGTTTTCTTTATCAGTTCTTTTGTTTTAGGTTTTGTATTTCCACAAACCTGCCATTCAACTATAAAAATAACCTCCCCTTTTGTATTTTCTTCAATTTTATTGGTTTTCTTTATGATGTAGCACATGAATGTTTCACTTTTATTTTGATGTTAGAAAAAAAAATGACAATTTTAAATTTCTAGAAGATTTTTTTTTATTATAAGATATTAATGAAACATGTCATCATTAAGAATGATTAGTTGATTAGATCTAATGTTATAATTGGTATCCTGATGATCAGTAAAAGTGCAATGTATTCAATATGTGTTAATTTGCATCATGCAGGGTTTGTTTACCTCAGCACAATTGCCTCAAAATTATGAGTTTTGCTACTTCTAGTAAAGTTTGTCAAATTTTAGTTGGGCCTGGCATCTAGTTTAATAACATTTCTTATTTGTAGTTCTAGATTTGTTTGTTGTTTGATGTTAGAAATAATAGAGCTGTGACTACTATCACCACTATAATAAACTTTACAATCTAATCACACTTGATTCGTTCCTCACTATATGTTTTCATATCATATATTTCCCTCTATTACAGCTTGATTCATTAAGGAAACAGTCAACACTACAAAGTCAAACAGAACATCAAACATCACAGCTCCGGGGACAGGTAGAAACAAGGTATGTACTTCTGATGTCAAACAGAACATCAAACATCACAGCTCCGGGGACAGGTAGAAACAAGGTATGTTAACAGAACATCAAACATCACAGCTCCGGGGACAGGTAGAAACAAGGTATGTTAACAGAACATCAAACATCACAGCTCCGAGGACAGGTAGAAACAAGGTATGTACAGAACATCAAACATCACAGCTCCGAGGACAGGTAGAAACAAGGTATGTACAGAACATCAAACATCACAGCTCCGAGGACAGGTAGAAACAAGGTATGTACAGAACATCAAACATCACAGCTCCAAGGACAGGTAGAAACAAGGTATGTTCTTCTGATGTCAAACAGAACATCAAACATCACAGCTCCGAGGACAGGTAGAAACAAGGTATGTACAGAACATCAAACATCACAGCTCCGAGGACAGGTAGAAACAAGGTATGTTCTTCTGATGTCAAACAGAACATCAAACATCACAGCTCCGAGGACAGGTAGAAACAAGGTATGTTCTTCTGATGTCAAACAGAACATCAAACATCACAGCTCCGAGGACAGGTAGAAACAAGGTATGTACTTCTGATGTCAAACAGGACATCAAACATCACAGCTCCGAGGACAGGTAGAAACAAGGTACAGTGCGACGTCAAAAGTATTTCACGCTTTATATTTTTCCCTTTATATTTCATATAAATTAGTATTTTTTATAAAAATTATTACCAAGCCATTTCTCAACAGATTTTCATGAAATAAAAACCAAAACATGCAGAATTATCTGAAGTTTGTTTGTTTATTTGCAAATCTGTTAAAACCTCTTGGTTCATTTTTATACTATAATAAAACACATAGAAAAAAATTCACAAAAAATATTTGGTTAAAATATAAAGGAAAATTATTTTCAAAATATTTCATTTGTGTTCTAATTATGATTAAATCTAACCCATCTAACATTTTATGATGTCAAAATATAGAAATGAACTTGAAATACTGCTGCATCTGTTGGGTTTTATTTTACAAAAATCGGTTGTAAAATGACTTGGTTAGAATTTTTTGAAAAAATGTGAATTTATATGAAATATAATGTAAAAAATATAAAGCGTGAAATACTTTTGACATCACACTGTATGTACAGAACATCAAACATCACAGCTCCAAGGACAGGTAGAAACAAGGTATGTACAGAACATCAAACATCACAGCTCCGAGGACAGGTAGAAACAAGGTATGTACTTCTGATGTCAAACAGAACATCAAACATCACAGCTCCGAGGAGAGGTAGAAACAAGGTATGTACAGAACATCAAACATCACAGCTACGGGGACAGGTAGAAACAAGGTATGTACTTCTGATGTCAAACAGAACATCAAACATCACAGCTCTGGGGACAGTTAGAAACAAGGTATGTACAGAACATCAAACATCACAGCTCCGAGGACAGGTAGAAACAAGGTATGTACAGAACATCAAACATCACAGCTCCGAGGACAGGTAGAAACAAGGTATGTACAGAACATCAAACATCACAGCTCCGAGGACAGGTAGAAACAAGGTATGTACTTCTGATGTCAAACAGAACATCAAACATCACAGCTCCGAGGACAGGTAGAAACAAGGTATGTACTTCTGATGTCAAACAGAACATCAAACATCACAGCTCCGAGGACAGGTAGAAACAAGGTATGTACAGAACATTAAACATCACAGCTCCGGGGACAGGTAGAAACAAGGTATGTACTTCTGAAGATTTAGTTTTTTAGCTCACCTGGCCAAAGGCCATGTGAGCTATTGCCATCACTTGGCGCCGTCGTCGTCGTCGTCGTCGTTAACTTTTCTTCAAACTTCTTCTCCTCTGAAACGGTTGCACAGATTCAAACCAAATTTGGTCTGGTGGTACTTTAGGGTATCCCCCACAGAACTGATGTGGGGATTTTTGATTTGTCGAAAAACATGGCCGCCGTTGCTAAAAATAGACCAGGGGGATCAGACTACTGTTTTTGGCTTGTAAATCAAAAAGTATAAGAGATAGATGAAATTTGATGCCACGCTACTGCTTCAGCATCAAAAGCTCTACAAAAGTCTCCATTGAGTCGAAGTTGTCAGATGACCCCTTATTGGAGTTACGGCCCCTTAAAGGTGAAAAATAGCATTTTTTCATGTTTTTGGCCTATAGAATGAAAACCATTGCAGATAGAGAAAAGCTGTTGCTTGCTTAAATGTTCAGCTCATTTAGCTCTACAAAAGTCTCCTCAGGGTTAAAGTTGTCAGATGACCCCTTCTAGGGGTTATGGCCCCTTAAAGGCAAAAAATAGAGTTTTTGGCCTATAGAATGAAAACTATTGCAGATAGAGAAAAGCTGTTGCTTTCTTAAATGTTCAGCTCATTTAGCTCTACAAAAGTCTCCATAGGGTCGAAGTTGTCAGATGACCCCTTACAGGGGTTACAGCCCCTTAAAGGCAAAAAATAGTGTTTTTGGCCTATGGAATGAAAACTATTGCAGATAGAGAAAAGTTGTTGCTTGCTTAAATGTTCAGCTCATTTAGCTCTACAAAAGTTTCCAGCTCATTTAGCTCTACAAAAGTTTCCATAGGGTCAAAGTTGCCAGATGACCCCTTATAGTGGTTACGGCCCCTTAAAGGCAAAAAATAGTGTTTTTGGCCTAAAGAAAGAAAACTTTTGCAGATAGAGAAAAGATGTTGCTTGCTTAAATGTTCAGCTTAATTAGCTCTACAAAAGTCTTTTAGGGTCGAAGTTGTCAGATGACCCCTTTAAGGGGTTATGGCCCTTTAAAGGTGAAAATAATGTTTTTTTGCTTTGGAATGAAAACTATTGCAGATAGAGAAAAGCTTTTTATTGCTTAAACATTCAGCTAATTTAGCTATACAAAAGTCTTCAAAGGGTTGACATTAAGACCAGGTGAGCGATTCAGGCTCCTGGGAGCCTCTTGTTTATACCCACTGCAATGAAGTTGCGAAGGGTATAACCTTTTTCACTGGTCCTTGCGTACATCCTTCCATCCGTCTGTGATCAAAGTTTGTGAACCCAACTCCTCTTAAACTACTGAACAGAATTTAACAAAACTTGGTATGCAAGAAGTAAATAAACACCACATTTAGTTGTGCATATTACCAGGAAATTTTTTATCCGCAAATTTTTGTGGGAGTTATGGCCCTTTGGACTTAGAAATTTGCAGAAAATCATGATAACAGTTTGTGAACGCAACTCCTCTCAAATTACTGAACATAATTTAGCGAAACTTGGTATGCAAGAAGTACACCATATGTAGTTGTACAATTTACCAGGATTTTTTTATCCGCAAATTTTTGTGGGAGTAATGGACCTTTGGACTTAGAAATTTGCAGAAAATCATGATTACAGTTTGTGAACGCTACTCCTCTTAAACTACTGAACATAATTTAGCGAAACTTGGTATGCAAGAAGTACACCATATGTAGTTGTGCATATTACAATTGTAGCTGGAATTTTTGATCCGCAACATTGTGGGAGTTATGGCCCTTTCGACTTAGAAATTTGCAGCAAAATCCTTATTACAGTAAGTGAACGCAACTCCTCTTAAACTACTGAACAGAATTTAACAAAACTTGGTATACAAGAGGTTTAAAATATGAAACTGTGCATGTTATCATAAACTTTTATTTCACAAAGTTTACAAGCTCATGGTTAATTTCTATAGTCAAATAGCAGAACACGTTGGGTATGTGAGCGTGCCCTATAAGGTCCTTTCATCTAATTAGACTTGTAGGTATATTGTACTAACATAAGTTATTGGAAAAGACCAACTAATCTTTCACAAGTGATAGAATTTTTTAGTCTTTTTGTGAGTGAATGAGCCAACAGACCAAAAAAAATCTATCATGAATGAAAGATCATTGTTGGTTTTCCAAGAACACATGTAAGTACCTATTTCTTCTGTAATCAAAGATTGGTCATATTGAGTTCTTCTAGAGACTCCTCGTCATGTTGGCATTTCTAGTTTTACTGTGACATTACATTTTCCTTGAAAATATTGTGGTGTTGCAATTCTTTGGCAACATTTCATTGTGACATCAAGAATGTGTTGCCCTTTGAAATGCTTTAGTACAGGTAGTTGTGAAATCTTTGTAAACAAGTCATCTGATTGGAGGATTAATGAGTTGACATGAGCTCACATGAACCATCTCTCATCGGTCATCTCAAGTTGAATACATACTTTAAGATATCTAAATAAATAAAGAAATTAAGTGAAACTGTCTTTGCTGTCCTTTGCATGAAAATAACATTGTTGAAATAATAGTGTTTGTGATTTTTTTTGTAGATTATCAGAATTACGAGAGGTTTTGGTGGACCTTAGATCTAAACATGAAGCAGAAATTACAGAAAGGCGAACTCTGGAAAATACACTCTCGCAGAGGTGAAATGAATTGACAATTGTCACAATAATGCATACATCATAACACGTACTGATGTTTGTTACTTACATAGTCATAATGTACTAAAGCAGTAGTTCATATTATATGGTTAATATAAAATTCTACTGGTTTACACATGTTTTGAATAATTACTCTCATAAGCAGCATAACCCACTGAATAAGTTCCCAATGAATGGGAAATTTATCATTGTTTTGTATGCTTCAGACTTCTGAACCAGGAATTTAAGTTTCCACAAACTGACAATTATTTTTTACAACCAAGGCATTACAGTAATACCAGTTTGTTGTTTAAAGTATTAACTTGACATTTTATCTGTTGTTTTTCTAGGGTGCATGAGTTACAGCAACAGTTAAATAATTCAAACAGGAAAAGGGAAGAGACCATGCACACAGTTGATATGATATTACGGGAAAAGGAGCATGCAAATGCCGCAGAACGAATGACCTTAACCACAAAAGTAGCAGACACTGTGGAAGATGTCAACAAAAAACTTTTAACAAAGGAAATTAAAATGAGGGAAGAAATGCAGGACAGATATTTAAACCTCGAAAGAGTATGTTCTATATTAAACTAGAATCTCAAAACCATTGAGTGTTTATCTGAAAAAAAAATAATTTCCCTCTAGTTTCAAGTGTCCAAAACAGTAGAAACTAGATTTCTCTAACTGTTGTGCAATATTATCTAGTTCTCACGCGATGAGACTATTTTGCGTATCACACTCCGCACGATGTGATATTTAATTTCAAGAAATTTGATTGGCTGTCCGCGAGAGACACCGCAGTTAGATACGCATCTTGTGAAAAGCGTGCTTACTTTTGTTTGAACACCTGTTGATCTCGCTTGAATAAAAAGACATACAATATATATCCCAAAAACCACAAAAATGTTGTTTATGTTATAAAGTCTACCGGTACATTTAATTGAAATTTATTATAAAAAGGTGGATTTTTTTTCACATGTTTGCTAAAATGAAACAAAATACATTTAGGATTATTTTCCAATGAGTTATAATTATATAAGCAATTTTTGGGCCTATACTTTCATGTTAGACAGTAAGAGAGAAAGGTTTCACAACTACAAGTGAAGAGATACGGATTTTTATCACACTCGTTAGATATTTGTCAAAGGAAACTCGCAAATGCTCGTTTCCTAATTTGACAAATATCTAACTCGATGTGATAAAAATCTGTATCTCATCACTTATAGTTGTGAAACCTGTATAACCCTACAACAATAACCATGCTCAAAAATTTCAAATCAAAAGGATAATAACTGTAAACCAACTAATTTTTGTTAGCGATTTAGTTTGCGTACTTCGCGAGGAACAGAAATTCACAAAAAATTAATTGTTGCTAATACATGTACATTCATTGTTGTAGTAATATAATTGTTTTAACAAAGATTTGCAAGAAATGAATAGGCAGCAAAATTATCCTCTGACCTAAAAACATGAAAATAAGTTGATTTACAGTATAAATTGGATTTACCAAACAAATAACATAACTCGGTAGTCATGAGATGAACATGTACAGACATTTAATAAAAAGAACTAGACATACATTGCAAGTAATATTTTATGTACAAAAGTTTTCTCGAAATTGATACCTGAAAAACCACCCATGACAAGTTTATATTAAAACACATTTTGTGGACATAAAAAAAGTTTTGTAAATCAATGTGTATTTTTTATTCAATACAAATTGTCTTGAGATTGAGAATACTTGTTTGATTTCTAGTAAATAGAATTACTTAGATAGGAAAATATTTGTGTGTGACTTCATAATTTAAGTCATCCTTTATTTTGTAGCTTATACAACAAGAACAGCTTCAGCGAAGAGAGTATGAGAGATCTACTCGAGAAGAAACAGATCGAAAGTGGCAGGCTATTAAACATGCTCATGATGAATTGAATTTAGAACTGAAAGACTCTATCAAGGTATTCTATTAAAAAATAGGTATTGGATTTATTTTGAAAACAATCTTCCATTCAAGAAGATGTTATATGATACTCATAAAAACATTCAGACGAATGCACGAATATAATCAATGGTTCAAACAAACATTTGAGGGAAAAGGTTTATGACTTTTAAATCTTGACAGGTCCAACCCCTTTTTCCCTGAAATTTTGAAGGTCCTGCATAAAAAATTGAGGGTCCCAGACCTCAGACCAGTGCTTATTTGAACCCCTGTAACATCTTAAGAAATGTTCGCATGTACATTTCTTAAAATCTGTTAAATATTTAGGGGAGAATTAAAACTTTTTTTTTAAAGGGAGCCACTTAGACTCCTTATCAAAAGTTAGTTCTAGGCCAATCTTTGACAAAATATCCAAAGGAAAAATTGTTTAAGGTCAATCTTGGACAATTTTACAAAATTTCCTAAGGAAAGGTACTTGTACAATTTAACCAAAAAAAAGTCACTGAATAATGCTTTCTTGTTTTACAGATAACACCGGTCTTTACTTATACTTAAAATGTTTTGTTATAATTTTAGGTTGAAAGGATAAAAACAAAAGAAACCATAGCTAAGCTAGATGAGTCTATATCATTGCTAGAAAAACAGGCTGCAGAAGATAAGAGGCAGTTTGAAAAACTAATAAGTGCTGAAATTACTCAAAGGTAACTTAATGTCTTGTAAGCTTGAATGTAGATGTATGTATTTAAGTAAATTATTCCTTTGGAAGTCATAATTTTCATTGGGTATTAATTTTCATGGTAATTTGGAGGTGAGGCATACCAGTAAATTAAATTCCCAACAAATATGAAAGAATTTTAAATTACTTTCAATAAAGTATATGTGAAAACCATAAAGTTGTGAGACCACATTTATAATTTATATCAATTTCAAATGAATTTTCTATCACAGAATCTTAATTACCTTTACAGCAAAATCATTTTCAAATTACACAACTGAGCTAATTACTTTAGGAATTTGAGAAAGATTTTATGCTTTGGCTTAACATAAATAACTTGACTTTCAATATTAAGATAATTTATAATACATGTATCTAATGTTAGAATTTATTTTATTAGGAAAACCAACACAAAAAACATCAGTGAAGGTTTATCCCAAATGAATGAAAAATTACAGATTGCTACCTCATCACTACAGCAAGCTATGGGAGGACTTACACAAACACTTCACTCACACAATGATAAGGTAATTGCTGTTCTACAGTTATATTTGGGGGGTGTTTTGGAAGCACCACCCATAAAATTAATTTGATATTTCCCCATTGTTTCTTCACAAAAATCATCATGGAGACTGACCACCTAGAGTTTTTTTTAAATTTGTCAGACCTGTCGGACCTATTGGCAAAAAACTGGTAGGTCCAGCAAAAAAACTGCAATGATTTTCATGTAAAGAAATGGGAAAAGATGGTCTCCAAAGTATTGGGTCTGGCAAAACCAAAAGACACTAAAAAATTACCAAAAGTTGAGGACAAGTTGAAAATGTCAAGAGAAGAGTAAGCAAACTAGGGTTATTCCAGTAACTTTGAAAACTGCAATGTTCCTGACTTAGAACTTCATTTAAAAGCGCAAGCGTTAAAGGCACCAAAATTAACACTTTTTTATCCATTTGGATCTTAGACTTTATCCATGTAGGTAATAAAACTTGAGGATCACAAAACAATTATGGTTGTGCGACTATTGACAATTGAGTTCCTTATCAAGATTCATCAAGAAATTCAACAGCTGCTAGGTGTTGGTCAATTTGTTATTAAGTAGCATGTAAAAGATTCCCTTTTCTATATGTTTTGCAGATGCGAAGAGATATGAGACAAGCGTTGGCAGAATCTAAGGACAGTACAACAAGGGCCATGACAGATCTCGATACACGAATCAACTATCTAAAGAGCAGAATGAACGAAAATGAGGACAAATTAGAATCTAGAGTTGCCACAGTATGTATTTTTCATAATAATAATTTGGGGGGAAATTACATTGATAAACACAATCATACAAACGAAGAAAATGTATTAAATTACATGTATAAAGTTACAATTGAATTAAAAAAAGGTTGATGAAAAAAACATTTAAAATTACAAGTACACCAAATGTTCATCTTAAAAAATATATTCATGTATTGTAATGTTATTCATTATAGAAAATATATAGATAGATCTTTCTTGTATTCATCTCTTTTGATGCATGTCCATTCTGTCCCGTTCTATACTATAGTGTATTCTGTATTCTTCAAACTTTATCTGTATTTCTTAAAATGGGATACTAAAGTGAAAGTAGCTTAGAATTTGATTAACACAAGTGCTGCAGTAAGTTTAAAATGTCAAAAATTTGCATGTGGTGTCATTTATAAATAACAATTTGTACAGCAATAATTTACCACCAAAAACTACATGTATGTCCTATAATTGTTTTTTGAAGAATATAGAGCATGTAGAGTACAAGTTTAAAAACATATTTTTTTTTAGAATGAGCACTGTCAGATTTTAAACTGTACAAAAAATCTTGTAAACAATAATGTATTCAGTAGTTTATTTTTGTTTATAAAAGACAAATTGAAATATTTTGATATTTGATTAATCCCTTTGCATCTTTATAGTGAAGATTGTACTTATAAACATACTTGCAGTCTATTATTACATTTTCAACTGGTCAGATTAGCCTAATTTTCTCAATCTATTTGTTGATAATAATAGGAAGAGGTCCTTACTTCTAAATGTTAGCAGTCAAGTTGTATTAATACAGTTATTTATTTATTGCAAAAATAAAAAAGCACAAACAGACAAAAATAAAAAAATTATCACATTTTCATTGTGTGTGTTATTTATTTGTGTTTTCTCGTGAATTAGGCTATTAAACAATCTGTTGACCCAGAGGTAACCAAGTAGATCATGAGTTTGCATTATTTGGACAATTACTTATTTATCAGAAATTTTATTTGCAATTTAAATAAAGTATTTTTGCTACATACTTTTATAATAAGATAATGCAACATAACAGTATTCTAATTTTTAAAATAAAGTTTTATTTACCGTGTATTATTTTTATTGATAGATTTTATTTGATTATTTTTGTTTGTGGTGATTTATATATATTTTTTATTTTCCTTTAAGATTTGAATTGATTATTTAAGTTGATACAAAAAGAATGACTTTTTTATGGATTCTAGATTGTAGATATTTTTTTAGATGATTGATATTTTTTCGTTTGTTTGAGTATAGTTTAAAAAATATATATTGAATTTATAAATATTATTTTTTAAGTGGAAACAATTGAAATAAGTATGAAATGGAGCATTATACATACATGTACAAAGAGATATGATTTTGAATGTCTTAGCTGCACTGAATGTGTAAATTTTAGTAAATTTTGAACATTGACAATTGATTTTTCAATAGAAAATATCAGATGAGACAAAGGACGAACAAGAGGTATATAACTCATATCTGTATTTGTTTATGGTCAAGGTCACTTTAAAGGACAAGGTCACATATGTCAGAGCAATTCAACCATGGCTATAGGACATTGAATTATAGGTTCATATTTATCAATTCTGGTCTGAAATGATAAATTATCACTCAATTTAGTTTCTTAGTTTTTGACAGAAATTAAAATAAAGGCTTTCTGTTTAGTCCAATATAAAACCTTATAAAAAGTTAAATATTTTCGTGATAAAAAGAGATTCTAACACATTATTATAAATAATTTCATGCAGGCCGAGGAATTGGCAGAGGTACAAAGAGCAATGAATATTGATTGCAGTTGTTTTGTCTCTTAGAATTTTTTTTTCAATCTATCTATTATTTACAGATAGTAAATCACTTTGAATTGATAGTTTTTATTCTGTAGATCATTTGCAGTGACTCAAACTATCTGAAAAAAAAAGCACATGCACATTATATATGTCAGACACAAATCGAATATCTTTAAGCAGTTGTTGACATTTTTAGGGTATTATCTGTTCATGTATTTAAGGTACACTTTTTCTAGTGGGGAAATCCCCCATCTGACACCATATATATTTTTTACATCGCTGTGGACCTATGTTAAACTCCCCAATCGGTCAGTGGAAATGCGTTGCATTTGGAGAAAACTTTCTTTCATCTTTTACTCACTTGACAATTTTATTAGTGATTTTTGTGATTTTTTATTAAGGGTGATACAGAGGTAAAATCCAATTTTATATATCATAGAATATTAATAGATCCTACTTTATTTTGTGTATCCTAAAATTTATATTGTTATTTTTTCATATTTTAAATGTTATATTTTTTGTAGGCCTTTGAATTAACAACACAGTTGCTTGATAGTAGTTTTAACTTAAATTAAACCCAAATATCATTATTGGTTACAAATTTATGATGTAACAAGTACCATTTTTTCTGAAGGTTTATCACTTTCCAGACTTTAAGCGGCAGGAATGATTTTCAGGAAAATTTCTGATTCTATCAATTAATAAAGCACACCTGAGCATAAGGCTTTTTCATATTATTATTTGCTAAATCAGTTTTCATAATGCCGTTGGATGAAATAGATGGCAATACACTATCTATACTTTGGTATGAAAGAGGCTGCTACGAGTTAAAACTGACAAAAATTATATATATATATATACTCATGTAGATGTATTCTATTATTGGAAAGTGTGGTCTTTAGATAAAGAAATATGAGGAATTATTTCAAAGTAACCATTTATCAGGTTATAATAATGCACTCTTATATAAAATTAAGACCCCTCCCCTCTGTATTTTATGTTTTCACTGTCACATTTTAACAAGTAGTTATTAGATATAGTTTTTTTCATATTGATGCTTTTTTCTGCAACTGTCCACATTTTATGCACACAAAATGCTTTGTTTTTGTAATTTGTTTTAACAAAAAATAAATTTAGATGTTTAACAATTAATCATGTATTCTTTTATTCAAATTTTTACATCTACTTTAAATTGCCAATCAAAGTTCCATTGACTGTTACGTCATGGACAATCCAAACTAAATAATTTCTATTGTATTTTTTTTTTTCATAATAGTAAGGTAATTTTATTTTTTTTTAAATGAAAGAAACATCATTAAGGTGTAAAAATTCTCAAAAAAAACATTTGAGTGAAAATCTCTCAACTGAAATGAGAAAAAAAGGAAACATTTATTCATACTTCTATGACAGATTTGAGCTAGACCATTTATATAATTCATACATCAATGTTCCATAATCATTGTTCACCGGTACATTATCATGTTTTTATTCTCTGAGTGTACAATTCATTCTGTCAAAATGTTTGTCTGTGCATGAAACAATATTCTGTGTATGTTCTTATTGGATGTACTCTTTACAATATACTTCTTTGCTTCTATTTCAAGTTTCTTTTACATAAAGCCAGGGTGATTATTCATTTCTATTATTCTCAATAATTTCCTTTAAAGAAATCTAACTATTGCAATCAATCATGTCATTATTACAATTTTAATGAGTTTTAATGAATCATACAACTTTTGTAGGCATCTCGGGTGCTGGGAGAAAACTTACGGGACAAGGTCAACGCAATAACCATCTGGCAAGATACAACACAGAGCACCATAAAGGAACTACAGACAAATGTCACAAAATTACCTGATGAGGTAAATGTTAAAACAATGATTAAGTATGAATAGTAGCATTGGACTGACTTGAAGGGGAACCATTGTAATGCTAGACTTCACAGACCATTCAGACCAATAATGAGTATCAGCAGTTTTCCATTCTTTTTATCTTTTATTTTCATTGTCTTTAAAACTATCCTCACCTTTTATTCAACAGTGTTATATTTCAAAAGGTCAAAAATACTTTATAAAGCCCAATATTTACCATGTGAACTTATTTTAACATTTGGATTTTTAAATATTTTAATTAAGGATGCACATTGAATGATATTAATCAAAGTTCTTCTGTCCTTACATGTTTGATATCAGTCTGTTTACTTTAAAACAAAACGTTTTCTTTATTTCAAATTACAAGATTTATGCAGTACAAGAAAAACAGACATTGCTGAAAAATGAAGTGGATTCTAGAATGACAGCGGAATCTGATGCCAGGTTGGGACATATTTTTGATCTTACATACATTTACATTATCTCTCACAGTTGTATCAAAAACACCAGACAATTAAATAACAAACTCTTAACTAAAATAAATGACACATACATGTAATTAACCAACCAGAGCAATTGCAATCACACTACTCCTGACTTTTATTCCCAGATAGACATTTAATTCAAGTTTTATGGTATCAACTTTCCCTTTCTTTTAATTCTGGAATTTTCTGGTATGACCAAAGCACAAATCTTATGTGTAATATATATGGACTGACTGCTGCATCTCTAATAGAGTTTCTAAGAAATGGCTACTTGTTTAAAAAAAAAGTATTTGTTTAAATTGGTTTCTTTTGTTTGCATTATTTATACAGTTACATTTTAGTATTATTATTTTTAACTCATTCTTTCAGACAAAAAGAGGTTGAAAATTTGAAACATGAAATTCAGACATTAAAAGCCAGAAAAGATCCACAGCCAGCAACAATCCATGATCTGGAAAATGTAAGTTACATTAAAAAAATATTAGGCATGGGATTTTAAGTTGAAAAAGTTTCTTTTTTTTCAGGTGTCATTTGAATTCTATTTCATATGAATAGACCATTTTCTCATACTTGCCATATATCATGTATATAAACATTTCAGAAATATTTTAGTCATTTTGATATTCCCCCATTTTAATCATGTCAAGATTGTAAGAATTTACATACACTATGGAATTATGCTCACAAATGTATAAAATCATGTTTTAATAATTTTGCATCTAAATTAAGATCTAAATACATCTTGATGGTGTAGTTTGAGTTTTTCTGACATACATGTACTAGACCCATCAAAAAATAATTTGAGCAACAATAGGACAAAAAAAAACATTATAATATCTCACAAGGTATTGCAATTTGGCTCACAATTTTTATATTATCTTGTCATGACATAAACTTATACATTTTGAATCTTAATGAATATTGTTTAGAAGCCAGCTGCTAGTACATTTAAAGTAGGGGAGACAAATGCAGAGGTTAGTCATAGACTAAAAACATTTTGATTAAGCTTTCTCTTTGAGATTGAAAAAGCAACAAAATAAAAATAAAAAGATTGAGTAGACAATTTTTTTTTTCATAATTTTCAAAGCAATAAATTGCCAATAATTTATTTGTGCATTATTCATTTATTTTAGTGTGAAAATTGATAATTACAGTGTGTTTTGAAATTGGTTTCATTATAGTATTTTTTTTTATTATTTTTTCATAATAAAATGTTTTCTTTGATTTGGCATATAAGTGTGCAGTGCATTTAAAGTAGATATAAGTAGTCCAGATTGGTAATTTATTTGTACACATAATCAAATTATTTCAAGAGATTATAAGTGCTAAGCTCAGTACACAGCCTTTAAGGTATTATTCATTCTGCAGTTGGGTATAATATTGTTTTCATGTGGGGTTATAATTTTTGCATAATTCTTGTTACGTTATATCTATGAATGATCTTTTTCTTGACTGTGGAATAAGAAAAGTCAGCACATCACAATTTTCCCCACAAGAAAGGTTGTCTGAACAAAAACATAAAAATATCACACCTTAAAAAATGTCCACGTTTACAATATGTTTTGTACAATATTTCTAACATTTACCATTTAATTGACCAAGACAAAGATAAAAATAACATTAAATCAATATATCTTTTTAGGTACAAGCCAGTGTTAGGAAGCTTGCTGATTCTATACAGACAGTTAAAACAGTGCTTGGAATGAAAATACAGTCAGAACAAAAATTGGTTAGTATTATTGTCATCTTATATCTTTAACGATATTATGTCACCTGCAACATGTTGCAAAGCCACCTATAGGAGTCACTTTGTTTATCCAGCCATCTTCTTGCAGCTTTTTGCAGCAATCCGTGACATCACAAAAATTTTTGTCCTACAGGATAGTTTTCTGGGCAACTACATGTCACCAGGGGCAAATCCAGAGGTCCGTGAAAGGGGAGGGGCATAATTGCTAAAAATGTCTGATTTTGATGAAAATTTGAAGTAAGTTGGTCAATTTTATACAGAAATTTTTTTAATTTCTCCATTAAAGGGGGCGTACACCCCCTCAACCCCCCTCTGAATCCCCACTGGTCACAGCCTCTTTATATATGGGATATAGCTTCCTACTTAAGAACTATATGGAGTAAAGCCATTTTATGTCTGTAACTCATCTACTTTCTGTTTACCGAATATTTTAAGACACAGGCAACATACATCTTTCATAGTAAACCACCATTCTAGTTGATGATAAGACTAAGTAGCAAAAATATTATTGTTTGAAATGTTAAAGAAACCCGCAGAATTGCAAAACTATCTTGTTTTGGTTTTTCTAATGTTCAAAAAACTTTCCATGGAGATTTTACCTAATTTGAATAATGCATGTATCAAAATATTAGTAATGTTTGGTATGAAAAAAATGTCTTCTGTTATACATGTATACAATATTATGATATTGGTGACATTACAGAGAATATCTGGTCTTGATGACCTTCAAACTCAAGTTAACCAAATCAAGGTCAACATGGGAATGCCACGATATACTAGTATGAAGGATGACATAACAGAAGGCTATGATACAGGTTTTGCGTCTTGGGATGATCCTACACCTGCCCAATCAAGCAATCCAAGGGCAATAACCAATGAGGGAAGGAGAAGCCCAGGCAATACAGGCATGGGGCCTATACAAGAAGGAAATGAGACAAAAAGAACCAATTCACAAGCTTCTCTTAAAAATCAAAAATCACCAACCCCATCACAAGGAAGACAGCAAACCCCTACTCAAGATAAAAATAAAACTCCAACCCCAAGTAGAAACCAAACTCCATCTGGTAACCAAAACAAAACTCCGTCGCCAAGTCCCAGGAAAACTGATACCCCTAATACTGGCAGGAAGAGTGCATCTAAGAAAGACCAGCAGAAAGAAGATGGCTCAGGAACTCCAGTTAGTCTGTCAAATGTCTAGTTCAAATCAAATGGTAATGACCTCAGTATGCTAGTTTGAACTTTAACCTTTCACCTCTGTGTCCTCTGCTGCCTTAGTCATATTAACCAGAACGTTCTATAACTAGAGTTGGGTGATGTGTATGACTAACAAGTGGGTGTATTCATTGTATTATGCATGTGCTTTCTTTATTTGATGTAATTAATGATCATTTGTTTTCAGCAGAAAATTAATTGCAGCTTAATTAATTTTTTTTTTCATTTTTCACAGGAAAAAAGATGGTTTTCAAAGACTTGTTCTGCAGAAAAGAGCTGTATATCTGGTTCTAATGTGAATGCATTTCCTTGTAACTACGATGAAACCTGTCTAAACCAACCCCTTTTGGCACTGATGAATTTATTCACAATAGACAGATGTTCAGTTTATACAGGTTTTTGTTGACAAAGGAAATTGAAAACCATCATTAAGATGGGTTTTAGATTTATTCAATGTTCAGTTTACACAAGTTTTAGTTTTTTATGTTTAATTTATTTTATTATCCAAATTGCAAACCCTCTACAAATTCTAAAGAAACTCAACATGTATAATAATCTTTCAAGGAAAAGGCATTCACATTAGTTTCAGCACTGGAAACTTTGGAACACAAAGAGGATAATTGCATCATCTTATGCTAGATCAATAATATTCTTTGACTTTTTATTATCTACAGCGGTCTGATGAAATCGAGAAATTAAAGGAGGAATTAGCTGTCTTGAGAACTGCTATGGAACCTTTGTTGAAACGCCCAGTCAATAGAAACTTTGTCAATGGCAATGACAATGATATAAATAGACACAGTATTGCTAATGCCTATAGGTAAGTCTGTCCGCTTGCCTAGATTATAGAAATGTGACCCGTAGATGTAACCCATTTATTTTTTATTTTTTTTTAAATATTTATTAAGAAGGTTATGTTCAAAATACATCTATAAGATTTCAGAATAGTTTGGTGATCTTTCCATAAGGAGGTGGACACGGGGATATTATCTCCCACCTCCCATCCCCTCTTCTCCCACCTTCCTTTTTAGCTGTCCGCTCCCTCATCCATCAATTCATTAAACTTTACTTTAAAAATGACCTTGTAGAACATCATTTATTTTACTCCTGTATTGTGTCAATCTTGTAGCATTAAATAATTTCTCAGCCTTATTAAATCAAGATACATGTAATTGCATGGTATGTTAAATTTTGCACTTTTGGGTTGCTACATAAGTAAAAGATATAATATGCAGTTAAAAAAAATGAATACAAATAATCCCATTATGAAAGTAAAAGATTTTTTTAGTAAATACTGATTAAAGATTGAATGATAATTATTTATTTTAATAATAACGTTTTCTATATTCATACAAGTCCAGATTTTCATTATTATTAGGGCCCCGCATCGAAGATGCGGACGCCCTATAGTTTTCACTTTGTCCGTCTGTCCGTCCGTCAACAATTCTTGTGAACACTAAAACTCAAAAACTATTAACACCACAGTTCTGAAATTTTGTACAGCTACTAAGTAGCATGTCATAATTTGCATATTAAAATTTCATGCAAATTGGTTAAATATTTTTGGAAAAAACTTCATTTTTTATTGAAAATCACAGATTTTGAGAATTGGACTTTGTGAACACTAAAACTCAAAAACTGTTTACAATACAGTTCTGAAACTTTGTACAGCTGCTAAGTAGCATAATATAATTTGCATATTAAAATTTCGTGCAAATCGGTTAATTATTTTTGGAAAAAACTTCATTTATTATCGAAAATCACAGATTTTGAGAATTGGCCTTTGTGAACACTAAAACTCAAAAACTGTTAACAATACAGTTCTGAAACTTTGCACAGCTGCTTAGTTGCATGTCATGATTTGCATATTAAAATTTCGTGCAAATCTGTTAAATATTTTTGGAAAAAAACTTCATTTTTTATCGAAAATCACAGATTTTGAGAATTGGATGTTGTGAACACTAAAACTCAAAACCTGTTAATAATACAGTTCTGAAACTTTGTACAGCTGCTAAGTAGCATGTCATGATTTGCATATTGAATTTTCGTGCAAATCTGTTAAATATTTTTGGAAAAAACTTCATTTTTTATCGAAAATCACAGATTTTGAGAATTGGACTTTGTGAATTCTAAAACTCAACAACTGTTAACAGTACAGTTCTTAAACTTTGCACAGCTGCTAAGTAGCATGTCATGATTTGCACATTAAAATTTTGTGCAAATCTGTTTAATATTTTTGGAAAAAAAATCAGGATTTTGAGAATTGGAATTTTTGAACAATAAAACTCAAAGGCTATTAACAATACAGCTCTGAAGTTTCATACACATTCCATGGATTATGCCTTAGTGGTTATAATCATAGTAAATATAATTTTGAAAACACTTAGATTTTTTGCCGCCGGGCCCTTTCTGACTTTGTCAGTAATCTAGTTGTAGTTAAAAGATGTATTTTGAACAACAAACCTTTAATTTTATTTTTATTTTGGCATTTCACTAGACACAGCTTTTTATGAAATTTTTTGTTTGTTTCAGGGGAGCAGAAAATATTATTTTTTGTTGTAGCACAAACTTTTGTTTTCATTTTTAGCACAGAATATATTTATATTTTTTTATTTTGATGCACACATTAATGCATTTTAACATTTTTTTTATCAACTGCACTGACAGATATTGACATTTTTATTAATAAAAACACCAAGCTATTTGAAATTTATTCCTTTCAAAAATATCCAGATAATTTATGCTCTTAAGATTTAAAGTCAGGTGAATGTTTATGGAGAAGGGTGGTAGGCTCCCTTTTTTAGAAAAGCCCAATTGACTGTTCATTTTTCATGGGAATTCAGGACAAGCACATACATAAAGTGCATTGAAAAACAAGGCCCCAAAAATATGGATTGGGGACCCCTACCCGTCTTTTTCACTATTCAATTAACCACTGTCATTTGAAAGTTCTGTAAACAACAGTGGGCAAGGAAGGAATTGGAAGGATAGACTTTTCAAAGCTTCATTGCTTCAAAGCAAATCATTTGATTAACATTTTGTACTATAGATAAAGATGTCAATCAGTTTGCCCATTAATTTGTGTTGTGCAATTTGTGACTAATGAAATAAATATATAACATTTTTATGAATTGTTGTAACCTTTTGTGATGAATATTTTTTTCAGGTAATCTATGTTCTTGTGTAGTTTCATTATTGAGACTGAATAGAATATAAGAGAATATTTTGTTCAGTTAGTACAAAGTAACTATGGTTTAGAAACTTAGAAATGATGTAGTTTTTTTTCTGGTTACAAAATAAACATTAGATGGTCAAACTGCCTTTACTCTTTAGTAAGAATTAAAAAGTAGGCACATATCACTAATTGTTGAAAAGAAAGTTCCTTTTATTTTATTATTCTTTTTTGGCTCATTAATTATTGTTTGAACAAGATTTCAAAAATGGAAATAATAAAACATTTATAAATAATGTTATTAAAAATTTTAAAATATCCATAACTTATGAAAAATCTTTATTGTTGAATTTGGCTCTTTGTTTCATGTTGTGTATATGTTACAGTAAAAGTGTATAATTAGGAATTATACATAATTCCTGAAAATTTCAGTAAATATGTATAATTACTGACCTCATTAGTTATTATACATAATTACTGAAGTTTTCAGGAATTATGCATAATTCCTAAAATATTGAGCAGTAGTTATGTATAATTCCTGAAAACTAATGAAATAAAATAAATCTTATCTTATTTTGTTCAAAATCATAACAAGCAATGCACAATATACACAATTAAAGCATTAAATTTCACGGAATTTAACCCCTTTTACATGGCAGTCCAATTTGCTCATTTGACTGCCTTTTCATCATGAATGTCTGTTTGTTTCATACCTGATTTTACCCCCCAAAAAAATACATTTTGTGACTTTTTGTGACTTTGTATGTCTCAATATAGAAATATCTTTAACAAATCTGATGTAAGTTGGATTATATGTAAGCTAATATTGTATTGGTATATTTGATAAAAATAAAGCATGTTCACAGAGAAGAAGGAGGACAGTAAATGACTTAAAAGCAAGTGAATCCTGCAATAGTACTCGAAATCCACACAAGTCATAAACAGTTGCCCAAGATATGGACCTTTATCGAAGTTGTTTAATGCTAAATAACATAGGAGCCTAAGCCTTAAATTCTTTAACCTACTTTTTGAACATTGTATCAATTGTTATTTAAACAGAAAATTAAGAAAAGACTGAATAATTTTTTTAGCTGTTTTTCTCTCTTGATTAAGCAAAAACAATATGTTTTTTTTTTATTTAAATTTTAATTTTAAACTGACTAAAATTGACTTCATTAATTATTATTATCTTGTTTTATTTTGGGTTTAGAGTAGTTTTCCATATCTTAAATTATCAAAGTATATAGTTCTGGTAAATAAAGAAGAGAATTAATGAGTATTGGAACGACCATTTCATTATACCCCCCACTTCAAAAGTGGGGGGTATATAGTGATAGGGGTGTCCGTCCGTCCTTCCGTCCGTCCTTCCGTCCGTCCTTCCGTTACACTTCGGGGTACCCATCTCTTATCCGCAACTCCTCCTAAACCCCTTGGTGGATTTTCATGAAACTTACACACAATCTTTGTGACATAATGTAGATGTGCACCTACTATTTTAAAATTTGATCAGAATGATTTTTGGGGTTTCCCATAGCAAAACATGGACTCAGCCATTCGACTACATGGGGGTACCCATCTCTTATCCGCAACTCCTCCTAAACCCCTTGGTAGATTTTCATGAAACTTACACACAATCTTTGTGACATAATGTAGATGTGCACCTACTATTTTAAAATTTGATCAGAATGATTTTTGGGGTTTCCCATAGCAAAACATGGACTTAGCCATTAGGCTACATGGGGGTACCCGTCTCTTATCCGCACCTCCTCCTAAACCCCTCGGTGGATTTTCATGAAACTTACACACAATCTTTTTGACATAATGTAGATGTGCACCTACTATTTTAAAATTTGATCAGAATGATTTTTGGGGTTTCCCATAGCAAAACATGGACTTAGCCATTAGGCTACATGGGGGTACCCGTCTCTTATCCGCACCTCCTCCTAAACCCCTCGGTGGATTTTCATGAAACTTACACACAATCTTTTTGACATAATGTAGATGTGCACCTACTATTTTAAAATTTGATCAGAACGATTTTTGGGGTTTCCCAAAGCAAAACATGGACTTAGCCTTTCGGCTACATGGGGGTACCCATCTCTTATCCGCAACTCCTCCTAAACCCCTTGATGGATTTTCATGAAACTTACACACAATCTTTGTGACATAATGTAGATGCGCACCTACTATTTTAAAATTTGATCAGAATGATTTTTGGGGTTTCCCGTAGCAAAACATGGACTTAGCCATTTGACTACATGGGGGTACCCATCTCTTATCCGCAACTCCTCCTAAACCCCTTGATGGATTTTCATGAAACTTACACACAATTGTGGTGACAAAATGTAGATGTGCATCTACTATTTTATAATTTGATCAGAATGATTTTATGGGTTTCCCATAGCAAAACATGGACTTAGCCTTTCGGCTACATGGGGGTACCCTTCTCTTATCCACAACTTGTCCTAAACCCCTTGATGGATTGTCATGAAACTTTTACACAATCTTTGTAACATAATATAGATGTGCACCTACTATTTGAAAGTTTGATCAGAATGATTTTGGGGGTTCCCATAGCAATACATGGACTCAGCCATTCGACTACATGGGGGTGCCCATCTCTTATCCGCAACTCCTCCTAAACCCCTTGATGGATTTTCATGAAACTTACACACAATCTTTACAACATAATGTAGATGTGCATCTCCTATTTTAAAATTTTATCTGATTATTTTTTTTGGGGGGTGGGGGGTATTTATTTGTGAGCTGCGGCTCACAGTTTTTCTAGTTTTTATGAGGGCTATGGATATTAGTTTCATCCTGCGTTTTTATTTTTTTAAAAAATCTGAGCCTGGATTTATTTTGTTTTTGTGTGTGCTGGTGCACGCATGATAATCTTATTTTCAAATTAATCATAAATTTTCAGTCAAAAACTGCATCCTGCCTGTTTTTATTTCAAAGCTCTGTCCTTTCTATTTCCTGAGTTTTTGGGGCATCCTGCCTTTTTATATCAAATTTCACCATAGCACCCTCTCCCCAAAAATCAAATTGTCGCTCCCTAAGTGAATTAAACAATTCAAGTTATTTAAAAGTAAATCTAAATGAAATATGTTTTAAGAGATTGATGATTTCAACAGTTCCAGTACAAATGTATTTGAATCTACAAATTTACTAAAATTAGACCAGTAAATTTGTATAAATATTTCTTTAAAAATCAGGAAATATGTATAATTACTGGTCAGAATTAGGAATTATATATATTTCCTAAGCCAATTAGTAATTATACATATTTACTGAAATTTCAGGAATTATGTATAATTCCTAATTATACACTTTTACTGTAACATATACATGTTTTATTGTATTGATGTTTTTGGCATTTAAACATCACTACGTATGTATACATTGTCTTTGATGTGCCTCTTGTGATTAAATTATACATAAAGTTTCTTTCCAATACCTCTTAGTATGATCGTATCATTATTTTATTATATTCTTCTGAATACTTAAAAATGAATTGATTCATTTGACTTTTTCCAAATTAGATAAAGTTTTAAAATGGTTTCGAACAAATACTAAATTATTAAAGAAGTTCAATAAAGTGATTTGTTACATTCTATGCATATCTATTTTAAAAAGATAACACAATATTCTAAATTATCACAATTTTTCAGTGATGAGGAGTTTACAGATTAGTTATAAGGGTAATGTCAAAAAATTGCAATCATACTAGAGCAATTCACTGAGTACTGTCAATATACATGTGCTTATCTCAACTTCTAGTCAATGTATAGTATATGTCACAGTTTCCATGTTGGGCTAATGATTTAAGAAATGAACAGCATGAGTATTTCACGACAGAATACTTTTTCACTGGAAAATAGTAGTTAAGCGTCTGTCACTTGTACAGCCTAAATGTTCTTGGTCAAAAAGATAAAAGCTAAGCTTATTATTTATATAGCTGACATAAATAAGCATAAAATTGAATATTTATAAGAAAGGAATTCTATCGGATAGATCTTTATGAATGTGAAAAAGTGAAAGATTAAATTTCCAGAGTACATTCTCTGAAACTAAACATGTAGGAAACAACTTGTCATACTATATACATGCACTTCCTAAAATTGACTATTTCACCTATTTTTTCATTAGCTAACCTATGCAGGTAAAATATATCACTCAGTGTTTTATTAACAGCATGTTGTTATTTAGTCAATGCATGACTTGATGTGATGTATATTTTCCCCAAAATGTTGTTAATTTTTCTGGTATATGTTGTTATAAAAGCTCTTTATATCAGATTCACTGGGTATTACCAGCTATGATGAACACTTAGGCAAACTGAGGATGGTGCAAAAATTCTAACCAGTGCATGACTTTAAACAAAGACAGGGGCAATAGTAGAAAAGGGTTGACAACAGTCTTATCCTAGTCTGCTGTCTACCGTTTTCTCGTTTTGTCTTTGTCAAAAATCATACATCGTTAATTTTTTTTGGACTATCTTCAGTATGCCAGCTGTAAACTATAGCTGGTAATACTCTATCTGTAAGTTTGATGTTGTCGGATGCTGCATATACTTTCCTTATATGCCTCTATGCTGACCTCTCAGACTACAACAAAACTGCATTTTCTGTATGCCTGAATCTTTTGTAGATTGATTTTTGTCTCGCCTGCGAAGCAGAGCGGGACATAGGTGTTACTTTACCGGCGGCGGCGGCGGCGACGGCGGCGTTAACTTTTTGAAAAAGTTTTATGAGCACCTCCATATCTCAAGAACTATTGGTCCTGGGTTGATGAAACTTGGTATGCATATGCCCCAGTAGTAGCTTAGCACAGTTGCATCCCCATCCTTTGACCTTGACCTTGATTTTCCGGTTGAGTGACTTTGACAATTTTCAATACATATAATAGCAATGAAAAAGTTTTGCGAGCACCACCATATCTCAAGAACTATAGATCCTGGGTTGATGAAACTTGGTATGCATATGCCCCAGTAGTAGCTTAGCACAGTTGCATCCCCATCTTTCGACCTTGACCTTGATTTTCCGGTTGAGTGACTTTGACAATTTTCAATACATATAATAGCAATGGAAAAGTTTTGCGAGCACCTCCATATCTCAAACACTATAGGTCCTAGGTTGATGAAACTTGGTATGCATATTCCCCAGTAGTAGCTTAGCACAGTTGCATCCCCATCTTTTGACCTTGACCTTGATTTTCCGGTTGAGTGACTTTGATTATTTTTATTGCATATATTTGCAATGTTTAAGTTCTATAAACATCTTTTGATCTCAGAAACTGAAAATCCATGTAAATTCAAAATATAGTGGAAGTAAGAAAGAATAATTGTTTCTGATGGTGCCGGCAGGCGAGACATACTTTAGTTTTAACTCTTGTTCTAATACTTAGTTCAAATATACTTAAATTTACAGAAAAAAGAACCAACCATGAAAATTTTGGTAAATTTACTTGTACAGAACCATCTGAAGAATATTTTTTGTTTTATTTCTGGGTGCATTTATTTGGTTTATTTTATAAGTACTAAGTTTGAAAGTATAATTTTAAAAAGGTTTGTGTTGCATTTTTTGGTTAGATAAGTTCTTAATTGGTTTTTTTTTTTTTTTTTTTTTTTTTTTTTTTTTTTTTATTAAACATTGAAAACAAAGTTTTGGGGGTGTATAGGAATCACCCTGTCCTGGTAAGCGCAACTCCTCCCAAACTGCTTCATAAAATTTGATGAAATTAACATGAAGATAGAAAATCATATTGAGATTTGCATGAAAAATCTTCATTTGCAAAATAGGGTGAAATATGAAGTCCAGGGTATCCTTTTGTGAACTTACAGTATTCCATGTTTCCTTTACTGAATTGATAGCATTTTAAATTTTGGGCATTAACAGAATTTTTAAAAGTACAGTAGCAGGGGCAGATAATTTGGTCCACATATTTTAAACATAGTTCATTTTACATTTAAATTCCAATAAAGTGGGGCTGACCTCTCCTCAACAGTTTTATAGCAGTTGGTTATATTGTTGGTTAAGTCATGGAAGTTATATAACTCCTATAATACTTCCATGGTTAAGTTAAGACTGGAGCATAAACCCCTACACTGCAGCACGAATGACTGTCCTCCCTTCTTAAACTTACTTAAAAAATATGTTGTATCATTTTACAAACTTGTCTAGTTCTATATTTGGTTTACTTTTTGTTATATTTAGAAACTCTTGATTATATTTATTATATTTTATAGTGTCTGACATTCCTTTGACTCTGATTTGTTTGTGTCAGCTGGAAACCTGAGTTGTTTTTTTTTAACTATTCTTATTTTTACTTTATTACTTTTTTCTATCTGGTGTTGTACGTGATGTCTGTAATTGTTCAAATTGAAATTATTTATAAAAAAAAAATAATTTTTATAAAAAATGAAAAAATCTGTTAAGTTTTAAACATTTTGTAAATTATGTATATCTTTGTACTGAGACAACACTAAATATATCAACATTTTGTTTAAGTGCATCTGATGAGTTTATATTAGAGAAAAACATGTCATATTCATTTGAATTTTAAAATGTGTTTTGCTTGGAACTGTTGATTTTTCTATTGATTTAATATATGAAACTTAATGTAAGCTCTATTAATAAGTTTTGCTTAGAATTGAAGTTACTAATGTTTTATTTGACAAAATTCAAGATTGGTGTTAACGTTCTTCACAAGACATCCTTTAAATATTTGAAAGTTACAAAATAAATCTTTCCTTTAAAACAAAAACACAATTACTTCTGATTTCCCTACTTTATTTACGTGTGGTGTGCATTATATTTTTGTTTTCTTTCTTCAGATGGTTACGATGGAAGTCAAGACTTATGTACATTTTATGGGAAATTAGATCTCGCAAGGAGCAGAAAAAAGAAAAGTCTGGTCGACCAGCAAATCCTGAACCTCTTGATTCTAGTTGATAACATTCTGTATCATGTACTGTCTTTCAATTTTCATGCCATATTCTATCAGTTTTGAAAGTTTTTCAAATGGTTCTTATCATGAGCTCACTAACATTATTTTGGGCTCATACATTTAAGGTTGACTGGGATATAGAAAAGTATAAAAAAAAAAACTGGACTTGAATAAACTTGATGGAATCCCATCTAAGTTAATTATTTTGTTTTAATTTTTGGAGGAAAAACTATTTAAGAATTTATTTTTGAGATATAAGATTTGGTTATTTCCCCTTCATTTTGAATTCCTCTTTTAATAGTACAATAAATACTCAGCGTTCCTTTTGTTAAATTTAGGAAGAATTTTCAATGGGATAATATATCTATGATAAATTCTTTGTACAGCACATATTTGCAAGTGAGTCTTTTAAAATGATAAGAAAATCAAGCAAAAGCTTATACTGCCCATAAGCTTAGAAAATAACGAGAAATCTCAAAAATCCTTGTTGTTAACAGTGAATGCATGCTACTCAAGCTTGGCAGTCAAAACTTAGCCTGAAATGACATTTAGAAATATTCCATTTCATTATTTACAGCGAATTGTCTTAAAATTGGGTTTTTATATCTGACAGTCAAGTGTATATTTAAGTAGTGCAAAAAGTGTTTGAAAAACCATGATTATGGATGTGCCATTTTAATGATCTATCTCATGATGTCCATCTTAATAAAGTTTATAAAGATGAGTTTAACTGAGTTATGTATACCTTTGTGTAAGTTGTAAAATGCTCCTCTTATTAGCTTTTAAAATTTGAGGTGGTTTGGGGGTATAAGAAAAATCCATCAGATTTTTGTTAAATTTTGTATAATTAAACTTTGATTAACAAACATTTAAAAATGCAAAAATAATTGGGGGTCACGGACATTCCTACAAATATATGACCTTACGTAATTGGTGGTCTAGGGTCCTGTTTTTCAATAGATTATAAAGGGAAAAGAGTTATTTAGCATCCTGTGAGCTGGAAACCCATCAGGTTTTAGTTATATTTCACAAATGTCAAGCTACAAATACTATCTGCTGAAAAACATGATAAAAACTTGGGGTCACGGACCTTCTTTTTTAGATATCTAAGAAAAACTAACTTTTCCTACACATTTCTATATAAAAATTTGTCACACAGTTTCCCGCCAATTATCTCCCCTGAAAATAGAACTTTTCAGAAAAAGCTTAATTTCTGTTTAAATATTGAAGTTATATTTTTTTTTCATTTATAAAATAAAATAAAGAACTATATTTTGCATCTTTTGTGTATATTTTAATTAAGTCATTTTAACTGAAATACAGACTAAATATTTGCAAGATGTCTGAAAAAGATGCTCCGTGTTATACTCCCGATCCACCTTTAGACAGAAAAATAGTTGAATAATGCAAGGATATTTGTTTAAACTGTGCTAATATTAGGTTGAATAAAATGTAGAGTCATGCTAATTTTCTTTTCATTCAAACATTCGCATTCATTCGAATTTTGTTGAAAACTTGGGTTTGGATTAATTGTGTAATAATTGTTTGTAGAAATTTATGTCATTTTACATGTTAATGATAGTTCTGACATTGTAGTGAATATTGTCTTCAATTTATTATTCTAATTCAACGTTAATTAATGAATCTGAGGACAAAACAGAAAATTTGATTAACTAATAAAAACTACTATAGTACTGCTAAGAGAAGAAGATTGTTTGTAACATAGTCAGTATGTGAATAAGAAGGTTATATTTGAAAAAAAAAAACAGAGACACATGTTAATTCCCAGATCTTTATTAGTATAGAAAATGATGTACAAGTCCGCATTGGATTTTAAAAACCTATCCACTGTACAGTACCTCCTAATTATACATGAAAATTTTAATCCAATTTATACCCTGCCTAAGAGACCTAAGAGGTATAATGATAATTCTTCATCTGGATTGCAGAATATTTTAAAGTCGGTTTCAAGATCCTCAAAAGAATGAAGTTAAATTTTGTACAGTCATGCATACCATAATATTAAAGGGATTTTTTTTTAGCACAATAGTTATTTACCTTCAGGTTCAACCACTAAAGAAAATGTTTGATATATATGGCCAGATATAACATAAAGTCACATAATAAACCATGTTTCTAAAAGTATTTGATCCTGGTATCTATTTTTACTAAAAGTGTCATTCCTTTCAACTTACATGTAGTTGAAATCGATCTGTGATATTTTTTTTAGATATTTATTATTTATGTTTTTTGCTTTCTTATTTTATACCTGTATATTTATGTCCGTCCATTATAAATCTTTGGTCATTTTATTGCTATGTTGTTACTTGTTGATGCATTTATTAAATCACATTGTTAAAACTCACTCTTAGTATATTATGGAATGCTATGATATATTGTAGAAAATAAAAGTTAAAAAACAATATATTTTGACAATTCTTTACATGTACAATTTTTATATGGTAAACTCAACTCATTAGGCTAAAAAAAAACTTTCTGTTTGGTCTTTTTTTTTCAGACTGATACCTCATTTAGGAGTTAAGGCCCCTTACAGATCAAAATAAGCATTTGTTATGTTTTTTTATTACATAACTTCAATGCTTATTTCATTTTAAAGCTCTACCAAAGTCCTCTATATTTATTTGTCTCCCCCCCACTTAGAAATTTGCTGAAAATCCTCATTTATCATCTTGTCAGCACAACTCCTCTAAAACTAATGAACAGAATTGAATGAAACTTGGCATATAGAAAGGACACCATATGTAGTTGTGCATATAATCAGAAAATTTTGATCCTCAAATTTGGAGTTATGGCCCTTTAAACTTAGAAATTTGCTGAAAATCCTCCTTTATCATCTTGTCAGCACAACTCCTCTGAAACTAGTGAACAAAATTCAATGAAACTTTGTATATAGAAAGGACACCATATGTAGTTGTGCATATTACCAGAAAATTTTAATCCTCAAATTTTTGTTGGAGTTATGGCCCTTTGAACTTAGAAATTTTCTGAAAATCCTCATTTATCATCTTGTCAGCACAACTCCTCTGAAACTACTGAACTGAAATCAATGAAACTTGGTATATAGGAAGGACAGCATAATTTGTTGTGCATTTTACCAAGAAATTTTGATCCTCAAATTTTTGTTGGAGTTATGGCCCTTTATTCTTCGAAATTTGTTGAAATCTTGTCAGCAAAACTCCTCTGAAACTACTGAACTGAGTCAATGAAACTTGGTACCATAGGAACAACACCATAGGTACCGGTAGTTGTGCATGTTACAAGGAAATTTTTATCCTCAAATTTTTGTGAGTGTTATGGCCTTTTGAACTTAGAACTTTTGGGGGGGATTCTGGGGGAGACATCTTTGGACTTCTGCAATTCTGTAATCTTATGAGTTATGTGTTTAAAATAATAATTAAAATGGGTGTAATTGTTAATCAGCATAGGTGGGTTCAGTGATCTTAATTGGGAAAACAAACCTTTTAAGAATACAAGATTATTTTTTTCTATTCGCTTGACACAAAAAGGCACACTTGTTGGTCTGCTGTCAGTCGTCGTTTGTCAAATTTTAAAAATGAAAAACACCTAATAAAAGATTAAACTTGGTCAGTTTGGTCCTTTTTAGCACACCTGGCCCAAGGCCATGTGAGCTATTGCCATCTCTTTGCATTCGTTATCTATCCGTGGTCTGTCCCTTGACTGTCTGTTCAACTTTACTTCTTGACAGAATACAACCAAACTTGGAATTCTCTTTACAAAATGTCCTTTGGAATTTTAATTCGAGAAGAAACGCGGCCACTGTTGCTAGAAATTAAACATAGTGGTAAAACCACCCTTAAAGCATTATACATGTAACTCAAAAAGTATAACAGATAGAACAAATCTAATGGATCATAGGCTCTTTAAAATCATAAGCTCTTCAAACGTTCCTATTGAGTAGAAGTTGTCAGACAACTTCAACATGTTTAAGGTTAATACAGACAGTTGTAACATGACTTTTGTACCTTAAAAAATGCAAAATTTAAGACCAGTGTCTATAAAATCAATAATAAGAAATAGAATATTTGAATTTATTGAAATGAGTAATAAATATTCAGTTGTTTAACTATTGCATCAATCGTTTCTTGAGTAACGCAATTTTTGACAAAAACAAGGGAGATAACTCACTGCAAAATTACCCTAAATTTACAATGGAATTGAATAGTAGACACAAATCTAAGCTGGTGACCCCCTGTTTTCTATGTTTTATTTTAATATATAGGTAAAAATATAACTTTTGACAAAATAAAAACAAGATCCTATTGTAAGGAATTTTTCTGAGACATGATTTTATGCCTAAAATTTGGCATTTCCTATATAATCTATTGTAATTCAGGCATACTTTAACCATTTATATTGCAAAAACGAGCATGGTGACCTATCCTTATTTTTATTTTAAATAAAGGATATTATAAACATGTTTCATTTTAGACCATAAAATCAAATGTTTAATGACAGATTTTTTTTCAGTATAGGTGTCCACATTAACCTTAAGGAGTCCTTTTTAAGGTCAAAAGTCACATTTTTAAAAGTTTTTGTCTGATATAATGAAAACTGTTGCAGATAGAGAAAAGCTTTTGCTTGCTTAAATGTTCAGCTCGAGAAGCTCTACAAAAGATTTCCTTGGATCAAAGTTGTCAGATTACCCCTTGTAGGAGCTATGGTCCTTTAAAGGTGACAAACCATGTATTTAGCTTATAAAAAGAGAACTTGCAGATACAGAAAAGCTTTTGCATGTTTTAATTTTCACCTTGATAGGCTATATAAAAGTGTTCATTGTGTTAACATATCAGAGGATCTCTTATTGAGGTTTTGACCCTTTATCAAAATTCATTTTCCTTAAATGTCCTATTTGAGAATCTCTACAAAAGTGGTTATGGCCCTATAGGTCAAAAACTTATATTGGCTCATCGAATGAAAACAATTGCAGACAGAAAAATACTTTTGCTTACTAAAATATTCGGTTTGAAAAACTTTACAAAAGTGTCCATTGGGTCAGAGATGTCAGACGACCTCTTTGAAGGGTTTTGACCTTTTTGAAGGTTAAAAAATTGAGGGTTTTTTGTGTATAATGAATTGAAAATATTGTACATTGTTGCTTTCATTAGCTCTGTCAATGTATTGTTTAAGGCCTTTAAATGATTTTAAGTTTCATTAAAGACCAGGTGAGGGATTCAGGCTCCTGTGAGCCTCTAGTACCTTCTGTATTCAATCTACTTGCTATATATAAGTTTAGTTCATTAGAAAACACCAGAGTAAACACCTAATTCTGTCAGGGTTAAACATACGAAGATTCACTTGTAAGTTTAGCGGTGATACAAAAACATCAAGTTTTTTCAATCCAGGACTGTTCATAAAACTTTAACTTTGCTATTATATGACTTTTGTATGGAAAATTGTTTCTTAAAAGTCACTCAACCAGAAAATCATGGTAAATAGATGGTGATGTAGCTGTGCTTAGCTATTACTGGGGCATAAGATTACCAAGTTTCATCAACCTAGGACTCATTGCCCTTCAGATACGGAGGTGCTCATAGAATTTTAACATTGCTATTATATGGATTGAAAATCCTTAAAAGTCACTAAACCGGAAAATCATGGTCAATGTCATAAGATGAGGAAACTTTTTTAAACTACTGGGTAATATGCATAACCTATGACATATAATTCTTGAGATATTAAGGACTTGGTTGGGGTAACTAAAGTATATCGTAATCATCCTGTAATCAATTACATTTAATGGTGTTCCCAAGTAACCTGCAATCATGTATATTGTGTCATTGTAATGTAATTGATTACAGAAAGAAAAAGGGCTGTATTCATGATAAAGTTTTGATTACTTTATTATTACATTATCAGCAATGTGCTAAATGAATAAGTGTTAAGCTTTTTTTTTAAGCATAACATTTGGGTGATTGTTACAGTAATCGATTAAACTTCAAAAGCACAGTAATCGATCCCACCCCTGATAAAGTACATCAAGTAGTCATAAAACTAATATTCAATTGGATACGAAACGCCGCCGCAGGCGATGCCCGGAGGTGATGGTTAAGAAGTGACACCATCGTCCGCTCTATTTCGCAGGCGAGACGATAACCATGTGGTGCATCTGTGTTTAACCAGATTCACACTCCTTTTGTCCAAATATCAAATGAGCCAGGTCTCCTAAGTTATTGTCCTTCGTTCCATTTTATACTCCCATTCGTAAGAGACATGAGAGAAGGGTCTATATAATGCAATCACCGCTTGTCCGTCCCGGTTACAATTTTCGTAACAGATTTCTTGGCTTCTACCAAAGGGATTGATTTTATATTTGGTATACAGCTTTTGCATGATGCGTTGTGCCGCGTACCTCTCCCTTTTCGTGTCATTAAAGCATCTACTTCTTATTTTCTGAATGGTGGAGTTGGGGTTTCCTTAGAACGACTAAATGCAACCCCTTGTTTTTACCGAATTGTACGAAATACCAGACGCGTCAAGTCAAGTGAACAATACAATTTCTCAGTTACAAGTTTACATTTTTCACTTTTCTCATCATTTTTTTCCAAATTTGAAGTGCGGAACTCTAAATTGGAACTTAAAAAATCTTAACTAGGAACTCAGAAATAAGTAATATGAATCGAGAATTTTTGTTTTACATATGGCATTAAAAAGAAGAAATGTAATACATTTCCAAATCATGTCTTTTTACATCATCTGCTGGTTAAACTGTGTCAAAATTTATCTTCTTCCAACGAAGTCACACACTTTAAATATAGTCGACATTGTGGAGTTATTTTTGAGAAACATTAATGGCACGGGAGGGATGTACTTTTTATATTATGAAGGAAGGAACATATGTGCGACTCAAAAGGGTCTACTTTTTGGAGTGTAAACTATGTGAAAAAGGTGGAAATTTCAGATGTTGTATATATGAATAGGATTTCTTTTCACAAATGTTATATATCAATAAAAACGTCATGAAACTCGGCGTCCACACCTGCCTCATCCCAACCCTAACTGTGTATTGTATTGGCATACCAATCAAAATCATATATAAGAAATATAATTTTCGCTGATCAAGTGATACCTCCTGGTAGGTTTAACATAGTGCATGATGCCGTATAGTGGGTGCAGTTAAGCAAAGTGGGGTATAGTTCATGTACTTTGTTGCACATCCTAGGTTATGTGACTGAATTCCTTGTCAAAATGATCGAATTATCTGAATTACTTAGCTGTGAAAAGGTTATTTAAATGCTCTTAATAAATAGATAGAGACTTGGTGAGCGATTCAAAGTGCCTCTATACTAGTTTGATTTGATTTCCATTTAATTATATTGTACATTCTAGAGTTAACAAATTGTTGAAATACAAGGTTTAATGGTATTATTATCGCTATATTTCAGGAGAAAGGAGCCAGATTATTCTCGACATAGGACTAAAGATAGCGGTATATTTAATGGAGGGTCTGATTCGGACTCAGACGAAGACTATGATGAAAGACCACGAAAAAGTCGACATCGCAGACGGCCTTCTCCGCCAACTTCAGAAGATGATCGAAAATCAAGTCACAGAAGCTCCAAATCTAAAAGAAGTGAAAGAAAACGACCATCAACTAAATCAAGCAGACACAGTCGGCGACCACGAACTAAATCGCGCGATAGCCGTAAGCATCGTTCGAAGACAAGGTCACGTGATAGACATCAGTCAAAGTCCCGAAATAGCCGTCGATCTAAATCACGTGAAAGAAAGAAAGATAGGTCACGGACAAGATCCGTGGAAAGAAATAGGTCACGAGACAGAAATAGATCTAGAACAAGGTCACCCGATAGGAAAAATTCTAAAAGGTCAAGGTCACGCGACAGGAAAAATGACAAAAGATCAAAGTCACGCGATAGAAAAGATGACAGGTCAAGATCACGTGATAGGAAAGATAATAGAAGGTCAAGGTCACGCGATAGGAAAGATGACCGGAGGTCGAGATCACGAGATAGGAGAAATAACAGGTCAAGGTCACGCGATAGAAAAGATGATAAAAAGTCAAGGTCACGTGATAGGAAAGATGATAAGAGATCAAGATCACGTGATAGAAAAGATGATAAAAGGTCAAGATCTCGTGAAAGAAAAGATAATAAGAGGACAAGATCACGTGATAGGAAAGATGATAAGAGGTCAAGGTCTCGTGAAAGAAAAGAAGATAGACCTAGGTCAAAATCAAATGAAAGGGAAAAGGAAAGAAGCAGATCGCGTGGTCGGTCCAGAGAAAAACGTCAAGATCCAAAGAAAAGACAACAATCACGCGAAAAAACTCCCGATGAATGGAACAGAGATAAATTCGACAAGAGACAACAGCAAAACAAACAAAAAGAAAAAGAAAATCGAATGCCAACTGAAAGTGAAGATGATTCTGATGACTCTCTTCTTCGCAAACAACAACGACGACAAAATAGGCAAATAGCAGAATTGTTCTAAGAAACAATCTCATTGCAATTATTCCAGATTGTTTATATATGCCAGATTCTCTTAGATACTGACGAGGCTCCCAAACTCTTGTTTTGTGTTGTTTTTTTTCTCTATGAAATATTATAGATCATGTACAAAACTATTTTTACTTTATTATTATTTTTTTTTGCTATTTGAAATACAATGAAGACCAATTTTTACTGTTTTATCATTATTCTGGCGATTTAAGACATACTTTAATTTTATTTTTTCTGTTGACATGCCTGTATTACCCCCAGGAACATTGGCTTGAGTATTCAATTCTTTTGTATGTGTCTGTTTTGATTGCTACTGAATTTGGGATATTTTGAAACTAGTAATTTTTTTAAACGATATAATTTAGATTATCTATTTATATAAAAAGCCAAAGAGTACCAAAGGACTTACGAATGTCAAAAGTCCAAAAGAACCATGCAAAACTCCATTCAACACAAAAGAGAACAACACAAAAACAGCCGATCGAAACAACAATCAGTAACACAATCTGGACTCTTTACCATTCGGGCACTTTTAGAGAGAATATTGCCTCATAAAGATGTCTTTCTTTTTATACTTGTTTACAATCAAATTTTATCGAGAATACCGTATTGATCTTGGAAGATAATGTTTCGTAACTTTTGCCAATGTCGTAACGAGGTTGAACTCGAGTGCCACGGAAGGGTAAGCAGTTCCTGCTTGATGCAACACAACCCTCATGTTACTTACGTTCAATGGAGCGTGTCCAATCCGGTAAAGTAGGAATATCAAACCAAAATCTGGACACATCTAGAGGAGATCTGATATCTGTCTACCAGCACATGATGTCTTCAGTATTTCTTGAGTAAGGACAACAATCAAGGAGCAACATAGACCTTAGACTCCTTTGTCGCAAATTTATTGGAATAATGAGATAAAGAATGTCACTAAATCGAGGACGTCATCAATTGACATGGAACGGATTGTGTGATTAAATGATATAGTGCAAGTAAACGTTCAGTTTTTCTAGACCTACTTCATATCATAATGTATGAAGAAACAAATCCGTGAGTTACTTGTTATATATTTAATTTATTATTTTATCATCTATTGATAGAATAAAAGCAGTATTCCTTAATGAATTGGTTGTTGATCAAGATTAATGCAATCTTCAAAACTTGGTGAGTCTAGAACACAAATCCTTTTCTATTTGGACCTTACTCAGTCAGTATAAGAGAAGATTTTTAAGAGTTGATACATTTCATTGCCGGCACCACCACAGGATACATTAGTATTGTAAAATTCCTTTAAGTATATGGTAAAAGTCAAACAGTAATTGAAGGTTAAGTGTAAGGAAAGCTGACCATGACAATACATAAATGTCACAGTCAGATGGGATGTGGGTTTACGTTGAGCTTAGGCGTTCATGCAAAGGACTCCTTCCCTTCCGGAGTACCTAAGTCATTTAACTGTTAATTAAAGTACTCAGTTTTCCGCGTAAGGATCAGGCAGGGGTGGCGCATTGATATTTCAAATTTTAGATATTGAGGTATAGATGCATTCAATTTGCCATAAATACAAACCCAATGCAGTTTTTACATTCTAAAATATAGTTGGTACCTAGATATATTTTGACTGGCTATATAGGGATAATTATGGCGGGAAATTTTCCCGTACTTTTCACTGTACAATTAACTAAACTGTGACTAGTAATATCCCATAAACCCAAAATTTAGTGGTCAAAACAACGTTTACTGGGGTTACTTTACCTATTCTTTACTATTACTTTACTTTATTCTATTGATTTTTGTATTTGTTATCGATGTGCCAACCTATTACGTGTAATGCTATCTGCCTGATTCTTAGAAAAAGTGGTACTTAAAGAGCGTTACGGTGCCTTCAGTGTCCTCTGGTTTAGTCTGATTATCGTATAGTTCTTTAGATATGGGATTTGCCATGTATAACTTCAGCCACTCAAACGGAAAACCACCCGGGGGTAAACCAAGGGCCAACGATAGGGATGCAGATGCTGTACAGTTGTATAAAAGGACGTCTATATCCAGATTCATTTAATACTTATGTTTAAATACAGAGGAGGCAAAAACTAAATAGCTTTTCATTTGTATGCATTTTAAAAGTCGCTCAAATAGAGTTTCAAGACCAAAGTCTAATGATGGGGCACAGATGCTATACACTTGCATAAAAAGTGTCATCAGCCCAAGTACTATAGTTTTTTTTAAATATTGAAGTGCCAAAAAAACTTTAACCTTGCTACTTTATACATTTTTTTTTGGAAATCAATCAACTAGATATCAAAAGTCAAGGTCAATTGATTTCACTGTTTTGTGAACACTTAAATCTGGGTCCGTCGATTTACCCAAAAACACCCCAAAACACCCAAAGTTACCCAAAAACACCAAAAATCACCCAAAAACACCCCGAAATTTAAAATATAATAAAATAAAATGATTTTTATAATTTAAGAATATATAGACTATCTTAATATTAAATAATATTTTGATTTTTATTGATTACCGAGATCAACAGTTAAATTATATCAATGTGGACATCGACGTGATTTTCAGTATTAATATATATTTGAAAAAGATGTCGATGGTTTAGCGAAAAGGGTCGACGATGTCGAAAGTAGTCAGCAGTTTATATCTGAGACTTTTGAACAGAGTAAATCAGATGTCTGTAAAGTTGTCAGTGAAATGCAAAAGCTCCGTACAGAAAACAAAGTTATTTCTGATCAACTAGATGCTATGCAATATGACAGTTTGAGAGACAATTTGATAGTGTTCGGGGTAAATGAGGAGGTGGGGGAGGATTGTATCGAACTAGTAAAAAATATTTGTTCAACACCCTTAGAAATTACTGAGCCCGTTAATATCGTATCTGCAGTTCGTATGGGAAAGGCCGATCGCGAGTCGAGTAAGAAGGAGAATGGTGCACAACGTCCTACAAAACCACGCCCTATAATTGTCAAGTTTGCAGCTCGTCAACAAAGAGACAACGTGCGTAAAAGGTCGTCGAAGCTGAAGGACACACCCATTTCTATATCCGACCATTTCCCGAAGTCCGTACATGAAAAACGTAAACTGTTATTTCCGCATTACAAAAAGGCAAAAGATGAGGGGAAAAAGGCTTCAATGGTGCGGGACAAACTCTTCGTTAATGGGAAGGAAGTTATTCTTGGTGACAGGGTCAATGACGCTTTGATGGCAGCTCATCCGGTTCCAGGGGTCTCCGGGACCCAAAAGATGACAGACCGACGTACTCCAAAGACACACATGCAGCGAGAAAATTTGAGTCCGTCTGATGGGTCACGGTTCGAAATTTTGGCAGATGTACAGAATATGGACTCCGAATAGGACACATCGAGAAATGATACTCATATCAAATATTTGTATTGGAATATAAATGGGGGTTTGCATGATAAACTTTGTAATGAATCTTTTATATCACACATAACTCAATATGATGTAGTTATTCTTTCTGAATGTTGGATAGACAATTATTTTTCACATGATGTTCAAGGTTATGTTTGTAAATCTGTACCTTTGATGAAAACTAAGTATAAACAAGGAGGTGGAATGTTTATAATGATTAAACAGCATTTATCAAATTTTATTGAGATTGTTGAAATTGTAAATGATACTATAGTTATTTTAAGGGTATCCCCAGATCTTAATGTAGATGGCCTTGAGTACTATGTTTTTTGTGCATATTTGCCTCCATCAAATTCCAGGTATTATTATACATATGATTGTGATTTATTTTTTGATTTACAATTTTTTATAGAAAAGTATTCTTCTGTTACATCTAAGGTATTTTTACTTGGTGATATGAATGCTAGAACTTCTATAGGTAATGATTTTATTGTCAATGATACTGTTAATGGTGCTATCTTTGATAATTTCAACCATATTTTTGGCTACATGAGTGATATTTTATTGCCTGTAAGACGAAATCCCGATCGTATTATAAATGAATTTGGAACAAGACTGTTAAACATTTGCAAAAGCTCCGGTTTACGTATAATGAATGGTCGTCATAAAGATGGTAATGCTTCAGATTTTACATTTTGTGGATCTCGAGGAAGAAGTGTAGTTGACTATTTAGTTTTACCTTTCGAGCTATTCCATACTATATTAACTTTTAATGTGGGTGATTTCACCACTTTTAGCGATCACGCTCCTTTACACGTTGAAATCAAATGTAAGGACACTAGAAGGAAGGACAATTATGATATTGACGTTGAAGTAAATGGTGAAAAGATCGGACGTAACCGATGGAACGAAAATGTAAAGGACCAATTTTACGAACATTTAACTTTACAAAGCGGTGCGTTAAGTGAAACTGTATTTGATGAAATAGACCTGACTCAAGATGGTATTGACTCTTACGTTAACACGTTCGTGGAGCACTTATCTGATATTGTCCATCCGTATGTTCGTGTACCGGAATATTGCGGGAAAAGTTCAAACATTTCAAATATTAATAGCAAAAATCAATTACAAGATAAACCATGGTTCAATGCCGAGTGCAAGCGACTTCGAAATTTGTACCTCAGTGCTTTACACAGCTTTAATGCTGACAAATCTATTGACAATCACCAAAATCTTTTATCAGCTAAAAGACAGTACAAAGTGTTTGAGAGTAGACTTAAACGTGCATATCTACGCGAAGAGGGTGACATGTTAGATAATCTACGTAAATCAAATCCTAAGAAATTTTACAGTCTTTTTAAAGGAAAGCGTCAATGTGGTACGACCGCAAACCTAGGCGAGTTTTACGAACATTTTAAAAACCTGATGTCATGTAACGATCCCACAACAGATAGTACAAATGAAGAGTTGGAAGATGTTGTTTTTGATGAACTTGATATGTATATATCACAAGAAGAAATTATTAAAGCTGTTTGTAATCTCAAACGAGGAAAAAGTCATGGAATTGATGGTATTCTGAACGAAATTTTAATTGAAGGCAAAAATGTGTTAGTTCCTTTATTGGAAGAAATCTTCAATAGGATTTTATCTAGCGGACATTTTCCGAAGTCGTGGTCGACAGCAATTATCGTTCCCGTTTTTAAGAAGGGAGATCCCTTACAGCCAACAAATTACAGAGGAATCAGCCTAGTGAGCAATTTAGCGAAACTTTTTACGTCCATTCTTAATACTAGACTATTACGTTGGTCCGAAACTTATGAATCTTTAACAGATGCTCAGTTTGGATTCCGTCCCGGCTACTCTACGATTGATGCAGTGTTCTGTTTGCAGTCTATTATTCAAAAGACTCTATGTGCTCGGAAACGACTGTACTGCTGTTTTGTGGACTATAAACAGGCGTTTGATTCAGTTTCGAGAATTAATTTATGGTTGAAGTTGTCAAATTTAGGCATCAGAGGAAAATGTCTTTCTATTATTAAATCTATGTATTCTAATGTTAAATCATGTGTCAGAGTTGATGGGTTTTATTCTGAAGAATTTAAATGTTCTACAGGTCTTATGCAAGGAGAAGTATTATCACCTATACTATTTTCGTTATACGTAAATGATTTTGAAATGGAATTTTTGAACAATGGTAATATTCCAGTTGAAGTTAAAGATTTGTCACTATTTTTATTGATGTATGCAGATGATATGATATTATTTTCTGAAAGTATAGAAGGTTTACAGAATATGTTAAATACTTTGTTTACTTATACACAAAAGTGGGATTTGACTGTGAATATCAACAAAACAAAAATAATTGTATTTAGAAATGGAGGTAGAGTAAAAGAAAATGAAGTATGGCATTTTAATGGCGAAATTGTTCAGTTAGTAGATGAATTTTGTTATTTAGGTGTATTATTGAATTATAATGGCAAATTTTCAAAGGCTGTTCAACATGTTAGTGAGCAAGGTAGAAAAGCTATGTTTGTATTGAAATCTAAGGTAAATTCATTATTTTTAAATATTACAACACATATTAAACTTTTTGATACCTATATATCTAGCATTTTGTGTTATGGTGCTGAAATTTGGGGTCATCATAAAGCCCCTAAAATTGAAAAGGTGCATTTAGATTTTTGCAAAAACCTACTTGGTGTCAAGCAATGTACAACAAATGCCATGGTGTATTTTGAATTAGGAAGATACCCACTCATTTATCAGAGGTTATACTGTATTGTAAAATTTTGGTTTAAAATTTTATCATCCAAAAACTGTATTATTAAGAGTTGTTATTTATACCAGTTAGAAAACTTAGTTGGTAATAAAAGTAGTTGGGTTTATCAGCTTAAACAATTGTTATGTCATTTAGGTTTACAAGATTTTTGGATCAACCAAGAAAATTTAGTATTAGAAAACAACATTTTACTTTTTGTAAAGGAAAGGATATATGATCAGGCTAAGCAATTTTTGTTTGAAATGCTTAATAGTTCACCAAAATGTTATTTATATAAGCATGTTGTTGATAATATATGTCTTCAAAAATATCTTACAAAACCCCTTATTTATAGAAAATTTCTTACTAAACTTCGATTGTCATCACACAATTTATTTGTTGAAACGGGACGTTATTATGGCATAGAAAGAGCTAACAGAAAATGTAATTTGTGTGTTTTAAATGTTATAGAAGATGAATATCATTTTGTGTTACAATGTCCTTGCTATTCTGATTTCAGAAAACAATATTTAAAGTCTTATTATTATAAGAAGCCATCTACATTTAAACTTGTCCAGTTATTGTCTACTGAAAATGTTAAAGAGCTGCGTAATCTATGTAAATTTATCTATCATGCATTTAATTTAAGGTCAACTTTAATTGTTTGAAATGTATCAATTTCTCAGATGTAACAAATTCAAATATTGACATTATTGTTCACTTTTTGTACACTGCTTAATATTATATATTGTATACTGATGAGCCTTGTTGCTTAAAGTAATAAAGAATTGAATTGAAATATATGCATTTTCCCAAGAGCTTTGTAGAAAACTAAATAAAAATCTGATTAATTACATAAATTAGTTATTAATTGTCTAAATATTTGTTAATAACTAATAGATGAAAAGTGCATCGAAAATGTCTATTGTATGAAATTCAGACACACTAAAAATACATGCTGAGAAAATTGCTGATTAGAAAATTATCAGCACTGTTATAAAAGTATTGTTAATTGAACCAATCAAGTGACGCAACAATCATGTATAGCTTTAATTTATAAATATGTGGATCTCGGCTGCTAATGTTTTCATTGACAGCAATACATGCTTAAATATGATTCTTTGCGAAGAAATATGCAATATATCTACATTTGTGCAAGTTTGTAATCGTCTCTGTTGAAAAAAAATCAGATCAGTTTTCTTTTGTATATATAGAATGCAACACTTGGCTTGAGCGTTTCTGATGAGTCTCTAATACGAAGAAACGTACGTCAGGCATAAATATAAGTCGATTGCCTAGAATTTGTATGGGCTTGGGAGGTCTCCACATAAGACGAATCAGAAGTTCCTTCCATATCTAAGTCGCAGGCAAATTCTGTTTCTTGGTAGACATAGGCTGGTTCGTTTTCAACTGTGGAAGTCGCTTTTGATGGCTCGTCTTTCCCGTCTACAGTAATCAAAGGTACGAAATGATTTGGGACCCAAATTCCACGATGCATCAGTTTGGTTGACGTCCACATAATTTTGATCGTGCCATTCGCCCAAACGTTCCTTGGATTGTAGGTAGCGTTGAGTGTCTTGTAGGCAAGATCCTCTGTTCCATTACACGGCGGATATAAATGTTTGCGTAACATCACACAGAGCCATAATTGTCCAAGCAGAAGAATACTGGCCATCTATTGCACATTCGACGCATGCATCTTTGTATGACGGACTTAGAAGAGAGACGTCGTCACTGTTTTTAATGTTCATATACTTTACCATATCCATACACATTTTGATACAGGTTCGTACTCGCAACTCAGCTGAAAAGTTCTCACGACCAAATTAATGTAGCATTTGGGGATTTTTCAAAAGCAAGACCAAAGTTGCATTTTTGCCCCCCCCCATTTTGGGCTAATAGCAGTCGGCGTTTGGGCTAGAACTTAATTGAACAAAATACAGGTAAAATACAAGTAAATATGATTAAATTCTATATATTTTTAACACAGGCACTTGTTTCATAAAAAAATAAAGTAAATTTACTTTATTCAATGCACATCCGAAAAATATGAGCAACAATTTATTAAATGTGTGCGGTTTTTATTGGAGTGATGAGAAGTTTGACAAAAAATAATTCCGCATCCCAAAACTGCAATTTTTACGTCGCATGTCATTATTAACACTTACAAGTATTAAAACTGAGATTTTTAACAGAAGACAACTGTTCAAGTATAAAGGGTATATAGTATAATTTTATTATACCATAATCATAGGACTCTTTTAATATGACATGTATAACTCAAATAAATATATAAAAAGGTACATCTTGATATGCAAAACCTTTTGCTTGAAATCTTATGTTACGCGTCAACAGCACAAAACGACGTCTTTTCAATTTTCTCGGAACGTTAGATTCTTTATCTGTGTCATATGATAACGAAAAGGCATAAAAGAAAGAATATCAACAGAATCTACTCTTGATTTTGATATCTACACTTTTTATTGTAATGTTATCGACAATATTTTAAAAGTAATTTTCTTTTAACTTGGAGGATGTTTTGAACGATGGTATGGATACCGGTTTTGTGCGGGATATTGTGCCCTACGTCTATACTTTACAAAAGAATACGAATAATTGCGTTTAATAAAAAAAAAAGTTTTCCATATATATTACCTAAAACAACGGGAGAAAAAATGTATCAACGAATCATTTTTCTTTATTTTAAGCTAAATAAGAAATATCCAATTCATTACCGTGATAATAAAGGTGTGATGTAACGTCCAGCTCTTCACACCAGTACAATAATTTTATTACTCGATTTTATCTCTGAGAAGCAACAGGACGTCTGCTGTGATCACTACCTACTGTTAATTAGTTTGTAATTAATTACAGTATAACTAATGAGGGGTGGCGAATATCAAATTTAGTCTTCCAGAATTCCGACCAGTACCTCCCCGTGGTGGAAGATGGGCCCTGCTCCAGCGACAACAAAGGAAACTCTGGAGCAGCTAACACTGGCGGTGGTGTGTCATGGGCTGGACGACCCATGGCACATAGCGAGTCTATACCTGTAGAGGTATAAGTCGACGCAGAGGGGCTTTCCCCTAGTCGCGACTATAAATACCCATCAGTAATATCAATTTTAATGTCACGAGTCTCGAATAACGCCAGGATTCAACAAGTGCGCGGAACTTGTTCCGCGCACGAGTTGAATCCCCTAGCGTTATTCGACACGAGTGACATTAAAATTGATATTCGTCACCCCGAATTAGTTATACTATTTATTATATAGATAATTTGGAAAAACGTGACTAATAGATCATCAAATAATGAAAACGGAATAAATTATTGATTAATGAATTGTGTATTGCGCACTAATCTAAGCTACGTACTTTTCGCGGGAAACTTCACGAGGGTTAGATAAATTCGCACGCGAGTTAGATAAATCCTGTAATTAACTCCGTTAAAATCTAAAAATTTATTTAACTCGGAAATCACGATCTTTCACCTATATCTATATAATAATGTTAATTAATATGTTAAGGACGCCAATTAAAGCTAAAAATAATTTTAACTGCTAAGATATACTGGCAAAATATCCACAGGTTACGAATCTGGAATAGTTCTATGATCGCTCTGGTTAATATTATCTAGATAAATTTATGATAGAAATTATAACCAATAAATAATATTATTAATATTTTTTTTTATTTTTTTTTATTTTAAGAAATAAATATTTGAATACTTTGGCATAATAAGCATAATTCATTTTTTTCTTTAATTTTCATGTAAACAAATTGAACAAAATTTGTACTTGGACATGGACACTTGATTTGACACGTACATCGGGAAGACTTATATTTTATAAATAATTTGTAAGACCACAAGTTCTTGAAAAAAAATACACACCATCAACAACTGTAGTTTAGCATTATATTCCATTATATTCTATGAAAAAAAAGAGAAAAAGCAACGATAAGCAGAGCTTCATCATCAAATGATGTTGAAAATACCAACACATCCACGCATTCCTAATTCATTTCTAAACAGTCACTAAGTCAAAATTGTCTATTTACAACCTTTTTTTAAAAATAATCTATGTTTTTTTCCTATATTTATTATTGTATTTAGCTGTTTTGGGGTGATTTTGGGTGTTTTGGGGTATATTTGGGTGTTTTTGGGTATCTTTGGGTGTTTTTGGGTAAATCGATGGACCGCTTAAATCTTGGTAGCTATTAGGGGTGCAGATGTGACATGCTACAGTGATATTGCACCATTTGATAATGTACACATATAATGTAATTTCATCAAATATTAAAAAAAAAACACATAGTTGTTATATAAGTGTAAACACAACTCTTGCTACCATCATCATTAAAGAAATTCTCACAGGACAGAACAATATGTCCAACAGACAGACAGATGGATGGCAAGATTTATATATTTCATGCCACTCTACTGTTGTAAACGGGCATACATTTTATTAAGATTCAGATAAAAAATGTGCTTTTTCTACTACTAGGATAATAAAATTATTCTTTATCTAGCTCTAGCTAAAGGAATTGAGAAGAATAAGTTAAGAGACAAGACTTCCAATTAAGTAATTAAGTAATGCACTACTTCCACTCAATGGTGCTGTAGAAGAAAAGTATTTTATTAACAAGCCAAAAACTAGTCCAACCCATCTGTTCCAATTTTAGACATGGTGGCTACATTGTTTATTTGGTAAGAAATGTTGTTCCTTTGCATTGCTTTATTATAATGTGATATTGTGTCGTGTATATTTACTCAATATTCCTATCTCCTCAATTTGTGCAACTACAGTAGAGGACATACTAAATATTATGCCTGAAAAGTTTCAAAGGATTCCATTCAGTGATTTAAGAGATGATCTTAAACTAGAGGCTCCCAGGAGCCTGAATTGCTCACCTGACTTCAATGACTGATGGAATGATAATAATTTGGGGTATCTGAGGTGAAAAATTTAATGAAGGCTTTTGTAGGTCACATATAGCCAAACATTCAATTATTAATCTTTTATAGGCTTAATCTGCAAGGCAATAACCCAAAACTTTACAATAAGGGGCCACAACTTTTATAGGGGGTCATCTGACAGCTTCTGCCTAATGGATACTTTTCATTGAAGGCTGCTGGCAGTTGTCCATTGTGGTTTTTCTGAATTGCCGCTTGATTGTGGGCTGTGTCGCGTACACTTATTCCACATCTCATTATTTTCTATTTTAAAAAGGTAATTGAACTGAAGATTTAAGCAAGCAACATTTTTTCTCTATCCGTAACAGTTTTCATTCTATAAAGGTCAAGTACACAAAAAACACTATTTTTCACCTTAAAACTTGGTAGAGGACATCCTTAAGATATAGTGTACAAAGTTTCAAAGCAATCCCTTCAGTGCTTTCAGTGATGAAGATTTTTGAAGAAAAGTTAACAGACGGACGACAGACACTTAACGATGACAATAGCTCACATGACCTTTATGATTGGGACAACTCATAACAACAAATTTCTATGAAATGAAATGAGTTCACACCACTTTTTGTTTAGCAAGGTTAAAAGTAACAAAACATTTGAGTTTGTTTTTATTACAATTTTACAATATAAAAATTCAATATTCAAGTAAATGTACAAATAACAATAGAAAATGGACGGAGATCTTCAATGATGATATTTTTAACTTGTCTAGTTCTGATAAATACTCTTAAACAGTAAAAACTGGGTGAAATCTTTAACACATCAACTTTCAAATATTATCATTAAGCAACAAGGGTGTAAAACCTTATGATTCAATTTTACAATAAACTGAACCCATGCAATAAAAATCAAGAATGTTTATTTTTCGAGTTGAACTTAAAACACAATTCCTGAAAGTGTGAAGCTTTTAAGACAATAAGAAAATAATATTTTTATCATAGGTAATTAAATGGCTTTCTTTTCTATACATTCATAAAGAAAATAAAAAATGTTATGCCTTTAAAACATAATTTTCTTTCCTAATATAGGGTAAAACATTATAAGCAATGAGGACATAAGCCTTGTTAGTTTGATGGCTGAAAGATATTAAATCACTAAGATGTACAAATTATATTTAACCATGCTATTATGAGTAAAGCAAATAGCTAACTAAATGGTTTTAGTAACATTCAAAAGTACTACATGTACAAATATTTAGTCTTTTCCTATTTTTTCTGCAGATTTTTACCACTAAAATTTTCCCTACAGTTTGTTGTCTTATATGCTCAAATGAATCATGTCAAAGGCTTTGATTTTGTTTTATCCTGCATTTCATGCAGTTAGTACGAATAAGTTGCTTGTATTAAAGGATGAAATATCAAAGAAAGTAAAAGTCCATTGATCAGCAATAAGTCATAGATTCATTCATAGCATTCAATTGTAAAGTTAACTTTAATAATGTTCACTTTAATGCAAAATGTGAATAAATAAATAAATAACAGACAGCTCTATAATCTAAAACTTAAGGCTGCAGTTGAGAACATAGTACATGTATCACAGATAAAAGTTTCCACATCTCTCAAGGCAGGGGAACTAAATTGTCTTTAGCCCATTTCTTCATTGTCCGTACGATATATTCTACTTGTGGGTTACTGGTGTTTCTCAACATGTTGATGACATCACGTAATGTATCCCTACAATATGATAAATACTACAGGTTAATAGTCTACAGATAAATATCACATGCTATGTTTAGTAACATACAGGATGTAGAATTAGTGCAAGGTACAATTAGTGGGGTGAACCTTTGGTTATGTATATTGTTTGTACATGCCTTATTTTTTAATTAATTTATGAGAATATATATTTGTTGGAGGTAGGGACGAAAATGCAGCAGCAAACTTCAAAAATACAACAGCAAATCATTGTGTATGATTAAGCTAAAGCTGTCATTGTGAGTATGATGATGCAAGTTGTAGTTAAGAAGTTACCAATAAAAGATCATGGAAACCAATCAGGTTCCTGTCATCATACAGATAAGTACTGTAAACCAACTATTGTTTTCAAATTTGGACAGATCTGTACAGAATTTCATCAAACCATATCCTCACAAATCAATTCATTTTCTTAGTTACATACAGTGGATTACCAAATAATCTATATTAATAGCTGCAATCTTGCCCAAAGACTAAAAAATGCTAAATAAAGTAGTCAGGAAAATTAGTTGGTTTACATTATATGTTTGGCTTTGGGAAATCCCAAAGACAACATATCAATAAAAAAAAGAAGAAATAGTTCTTCCACATCTACATAATGATACAAAGTTACTGTGAAAATTCATTGAATGATTAAGAAGGAGCTGCTGATAAAAAATGATTACCCTGTGGATGGAAGAACAATCAGACAAATATTGCCCTTATTTCAAAACTGAGGGTATTGATAATTCTAAAAATGTAACAACATTATTTACATTTTTTAACTAAGACAAAGTATAAACCTTATACAACAACCATAAGTATAAAAAAAATATAATTTAAGGCTTTCATGATGATACATCACAAAGTAGTCATACTCATAGCATAGAAAGCATTGACTGATACAATATTAATGAAAATTCTGTTCAAATATAAGCAATAAGATGGTCTGAATGATTAACCATAAATCAAATAGGAACTGTATTATCCTTGGCCCATTTTTTCATAGTTCTTATTGCATATTCTGCCTGAGGATTGTTTGTATTTCTAAGCAGTTGGATAACTTCTCTCAACCTGTCTCTAAAATATCACATCAAAACTTTAAGCAAATGGATTTACGGATACATTTTTCTTTATAGACATTTTTAAACAAAATGTTTTGACCTACATATACACGGTCTTTTATCATTTTCCAATGCTAAATAAAGAGAGACTGAAAGAATGTTTGTCAAACATTAATTTTACCTTTTTCCTGAGGATGTTGTGTCGTGTATACTCATTTTTATTAGTCATATTTAGATATAAACAAGAGGCTCCCGGGAGCCTGAATTGCTCACCTGGTCTTGATGTTGACCCTATAAAGACTTTTCTAGAGCTAAATGAGCTGAACATTTAAGCAAGTAACAGCTTTTCTCTATCTACTATAGTTTTCATTCTGTAGCCGTAGGCCCAAATCATGAAAATGCTTTTTAGGGGCCTTGACCCTTATAAGGGGTCATCTGACAACTTTGACCCTATGAAAACTTTTGTAGAGCTAAATGAACTGAACATTTAAGCAAGCAGCAGCTTCTCTCTATCTGCTATAGTTTTCATTCTATAGGCCAAAAACATGAAAGAACATTATTTTAGGGGCTGTAACCCCTATAAGGGGTCATCTGACAACTTTGACCCTATGAAAACTTTTGTACAGCTAAATGAATTGAACATTTAAGCAAGCAACAGCTTCTCTCTATCTGCTATAGTTTTCATTCTATAGGCCAAAAACATGAAAGAACGTTATTTTAGGGCTTGTAACACCTACAAGGGGACATCTGACAACTTCGACCCTATGGAGACTTTTGTAGATTTAAATAAGCTGAACATTTAAGCAAGCAATAGCTTCTCGCTATCTGCTCTAGTTTTCATTCCATAGGCCAAAAACATGAAAAAACGTTATTTTAGGGACCGTAACCCCTATAAGGAGACATCTGACAACTTCGACCCTATGAAGACTTTTGTAGAGCTAACTGAGCTGATCATTTAAGCAAGCAACAACTTTTCTCTATCTGTAATAGTTTTCATTCTATAATCCAAAAACATGAAAAAATGCTATTTTTCACCTTTAAGGGGCCATAACTCCTACAAGGGGTCATCTGACAACTTCGACTCAATGGAGAGTTAGGATAAGCTTTTGATGCTGAAGCAGTATCGTGACATCAGATTTTATCTATCTCTAATACTTTTTGATTTACAAGCCAAAAACAGTAGTCTGACCCCCCTGGTCTATTTTTAGTAATGGCGGCCATGTTGTTTGGAAGGGGGTCACCATTTGTGCAATCTTGGTAGAGGACATCCCATAGATGAAGTGTGCAAAGTTTCAAAGCAATCCCTTCAGTCGTTTCGGAGGAGAAGATTTTCAAAGAAAAGTTAACGACAACGGACGCCAAGTGATGGCAATAGCTCACATGGTGAGCTATAAATTAAATAAAGTTACCATTCTTTTTTGAGGGGTATCAATTTTCACGGCAAAGACTGGTCAACAAATAAAGGAAATTTAATTCTTCCCTTAAAATAATTTATCATTGCTTTGTATGCTGCACTTTAGGACCATGGATTTAAGAATTCACAAACTAAGACTTTCATCGATTGACAAAAATTATTCAAAATAAATGAATCCACAGTACCAATCAAAACATCAATACAAACCTAGGTTCATGGCCTGCAATGATCATTTGAAACACACCCACACAGGCTCCTCTTTTTCCCTCCCAGTACTCTGGGTTGGGGTCCAGTCTCTCCAACACATCAAAGGCCTTGGCTGCATAGTAAAACTGTCCCATCTGAAGGAAAATAACTTATACTTAAAGGCCCTATCTTTAACTAAAATAGTTTTTATGTTTATGCTAAGAGGCATGTGTTTTTTCATATGTTTTAGTAGACCCAATAAACCTGAAATTGTTGCCTGAAATACCAAAGTCATGTGACCCACAACTAGCAAATTTTTCCTGTATACTGCATCAGAAATTCAGAATATCCATTTTTTTTTAACTTGCAAAAAAAAGTTTAATAATGTTGTCACAGCCACTGTTACCAGCAAGTTAATATATTCATGATATTTGTCTTGTCGTCAGTGACTTTATTAAAATGCAAGTTAGCTTGATACAATTACCAATGATGTACAATGTAATTTTGGATATTTCCAATTAGAATTGGTATTAGTTTTTAATTTTGGGTATTGGTATTAGTTTAGTATGGAAACTGTTTCTTCATTGTTCAGTTTGGAATCCCTATTGTTTTCAGCAAACAATAGGGATTCCAATGGGCACTAATTGTGAACCTTTGCTTGCTGATTTGTTTCTACATTCATATGAAGCAGACTTCTTACAATCTCTTCTAAACAAAAAAAAATTGTAGACAAGCTCTCTCTTTCATCCTCACATTCGGTTATATTGATGATGTCCTTTCACTAGACAATTCTCGATTTGGTGACTTTCTCCATCTCATATATCCCCAGGAGCTTGATATAAAGGACACAACGGATTCTAGGAAGTCTGCTTCATATTTAGATCTACATCTCAAAATTGATTCTCAAGGAAGACTTTCAACAAAGCTCTATGACGAACGTGATTTCTTCAACTTTCCAATCGTCAACTTTCCCTTTTTGTGTAGCAACATTCCATCCGCTCCTGCTTATGGAATCTTCGTATCACAGTTGATTCGTTTCTCCAGAGCTTGCGGGAATTACATTGATTTCCTTGGCAGAGCGTCACTTTTGACACAGAAATTGCTGACACAGGGTTGCTGTCTTCACTCAAGAAATTTTACAGTAGACACTGTCACTCGTAGACAAATATGGAATTTCTGTCTCTCAAATAAGTGCAGATGTTGGGTTGTCGTAGAGATTTGTTTTGTCTTCCTTTACCGGATTTGACATGCTGAATTGGAAATTAACAACAGGACGGGTGTGCTATAGCAGGCAGGAACCGCTTAATCTTCCAGAGCACCCGAGTCCACTCTTGTCAAGACTTGAGTTTGCTTTGTTGATTTCCTCAGTTGATTTGGTGTTTTGTGTTTCTTCATGCTGTTTTTGTTCATGTTTACCGTTATGGTCATTGCCCTTTCGGACTTTTGACACTTGAATGCCCTATTGGTGCCTCTTTGCTTCTTTATCTACCAAATTCTACATAAACATATTTTTTTATTTGTCTCTATACCTTGTAGCAGTCATTAGCAATGAGCTGCAGTAAGCTGAAAGATTCACCCGAGGTTTCCATCTTGAGGTACAACTCCCAAGCCAATCGAGCTTTCCTATTCATTATATCTAAAACAGAATAAAAAAAGAATGTGTATGAAATATATCTTCACCAATAACCTTAACTTTCTTCACAAGTTTTAAAGGTTAATTAATAAAATTGACTAGGACATTAATTCTCCCCAAAAGCAAACATTGAGAGTTGAAATGTTTAAATAACTGTTAACACAGAGACATGTCTCGCCTGTCGCAACTGGACACAGTATAAAATGAAGTAAAAATCCTTCTTAAACTTATCTTAACTGATGCTTAAGCAGCTGCATATTAAATATAAATCGTGAATCATAACTGCTTTATATAAAACACTCATGACATAAGTAAAAAGTAAAAAAATGTAAAATCTCAAAGTCAGTAGACCATGACTGCAGGAGCATACAGATAAAATACTTTTGAATTGATCTGTACTGATGCTAATGCAAGTGCATACCCAATATCAATGATGTACCATAACTGCTTCATGTTAAACAGACGTAAGAAAAAAGGTTAACCTCGGCCAAATTAGTGTAAAATTTCAAAGTCAGTAGACCGTGACCACAGGAGCATACAGATAAAATGCTTTTGAAATTGATCTGTACTAATGCTAATGCAAGTGCATACCCAATATCAATGGTGAACCATAACTGCTTCATGTTAAACAGACGTAAGAAAAAGGTTAACCTCAGCCAAATCAGTGTAAAATTTCAAAGTCAGTAGACCGTGACTGCAGGAGCATACAGATGAAATGCTTTTGAAATTGATCTGTACTAATGCTAATGCAAGTGCATACCCAATATCAATGGTGAACCATAACTGCTTCATGTTAAACAGACGTAAGAAAAAAGGTTAACCTCGGCCAAATCAGTGTAAAATTTCAAAGTCAGTAGACCGTGACTGCAGGAGGATACAGATGAAATGCTTTTGAAATTGATCTGTACTAATGCTAATGCAAGTGCATACCCAATATCAACGGTGAACCATAACTGCTTCATGTTAAACAGACTTAAGAAAAAAGGTTAACCTCAGCAAAATCAGTGTAAAATTTCAAAGTCAGTAGACCGTGACTGCAGGAGCATACAGGGGAAATCCTTTTAAAACTGATCTGTACTGATGCTGATGCAACTGCATACCAAATATCAATGGTGTAACATAACTAGTTCACACAAAACAGACTTAAGCAAAAACTTTAACCAATTGTGGACGCCATCGCTGCCGCCGCTGTCGCCGGAATTACCATACCTAAGTCTCGCCTTTTGCAACATTCGTAGCAGGGGAGACAAAAATCACTATACATTTCTATATGAAGGTCTAAAACATAGTTACTGTTTACTTTGATAATGCATCCTTACCAGGGTAAAGGTCTTAAAATCTCGTGTTATTATTACAAAAACAGTTAATCTTGAGAATAAATACAGGGAAAAATAAGGCCTTAAAGGACAAATTCATATTCTGGCAAACAACTTACAACATCTAGCAAGCCAGCTGAGGAAGGTATAATCATTCTTTGTCTTCTCACTCTGTATCAACAAAAACACCTACAAACAGAACAGAAAAAAACAGATGAAATATAGTTTTAAGGGCGACTAAAGCAGAGTTAGGCAATATTTATATTAATAATAACGTATTTAAACTTTGAAATATTCTTCAAACTGACTGACTATAGATGTGACTTTAAACTGATCAAAGAGATCAACTTCCTTTGTAACACATTCAATAGAAGGATTAAACACGGGTACTCGAATGATGAGTTGTTGTTCAGCTTGAGGTACAGGAATGTTTTATTCACTATAACTGAGGTACTTGTCTTAGCCCTACTTTCATTTCTTTAAAAGCCCTACATTTTTTTCATAGACCATCAGTGACCCTCTGAACTCAAATTCCAGTGACCATCATTTAACTTAGAACTGTTACTGTACCTCTTCAGATTCCTTAAAGTTACCCACAGCAGCCTTGGCTTGAGCATAGTTAAAGTTGAATGTGTCATCGTTGTAAAAATAACTCTGTAATAGAAACATTGGCTTGAGCATAGTTAAAGTTGAATGTGTCATTGTTGTAAAAATAACTCTGTAATAGAAACATTGGCTTGAGCATAGTTAAAGTTGAATGTGTCAGCGTTGTAAAAATAACTCTGTAATAAAAACATTGGCTTGAGCATAGTTAAAGTTGAATGTGTCATCGTTGTAAAAATAACTCTGTAATAGAAACATTGGCTTGAGCATAGTTAAAGTTGAATGTGTCATCGTTGTAAAAATAACTCTGTAATAGAAACATTGGCTTGAGCATAGTTAAAGTTGAATGTGTCATCGTTGTAAAAATAACTCTGTAATAAAAACATTGGCTTGAGCATAGTTAAAGTTGAAAGTGTCATCGTTGTAAAAATAACTCTGTAATAGAAACATTGGCTTGAGCATAGTTAAAGTTGAATGTGTCATTGTTGTAAAAATAACTCTGTAATAGAAACATTGGCTTGAGCATAGTTAAAGTTGAATGTGTCATCGTTGTAAAAATAACTCTGTAATAGAAACATTGGCTTGAGCATAGTTCAAGTTGAATGTGTCAGCGTTGTAAAAATAACTCTGTAATAGAAATATTGGCTTGAGCATAGTTAAAGTTGAATGTGTCATCGTTGTAAAAATAACTCTGTAATAGAAACAGTGTTTTGTTGGTAACTTTGATATAGGTTCTGATTCATTTGCATTAAAATATTGTTTTTGGGGTAAAAACTGCAAAATTGCAAGCAATAACCACTAGCCATGTTGAAGGCTACAGGATATTTTTTAATTGCAGATTTTAAAATTCTTATTCATTAATGGAGGTCACATCTCTTGACAACATCTAATACTGATTTTAAAGAATATGTCTGTTTATGAAGCTCAATTTTTTTTTTTGCAATTACAGTTTTAAACAATCAATAGTATCAATCTGATTTAAATCTGAAAACATGCATTAATGATAAACTTCAAAATAATATATTAAGAAATTTTAAAAGTTGTATTCATTCAGATAAAATTTTGACAAACATCAATTGTTCTAAATATTGAATTGAGATTCTAAACAATCCAAACAATTAAGAATTATTTTTTTTACCTTTATAGAATTCAAATATATTAAGACATCTTCAAACTGTTTTAACAGGAAAAAACATGATGACATACACTGCCTTCCAGGGATGGTATCTGAAAACAAATGTAGGATTTAAGATTTATGTAAAATATGAATGCTTATCCCACAAATGCTTGAACTTCTTTGTTCAATGCACACAATTTCTGTATTGTGGATAGCACGCCCTAAGTATGCATTTACTTGTATCCAATCCATTTTGTAAAATTTACAAATAAAATACGTTTAAACTAAAAACAATTCACAACAATTTATGTATTACATTTTTTAGAAAATGGACATTTTGTGTATCAAGGTCTTAATCATGAATTTGTCCTACACATTATGGAAAAATGCTTGGACCAATCATTTTTAAAATTTTCAAAATGAATGGCATTTTTTACTACAGTTTTCCTACTGAAAAATTGAACTTTGTCTAATTTCATATGCATGCATGTATTTTCTGAAGTATTAATGATTTCTAGACATATTTTGTATTACTGATTTGAATGGAAAACTATTCAACAAAATTTTAGGTGACTCATCTTGTTGGCATCCCAACACAATGATATATGTTTAAATATTGCCTTTCACCCACAATTGTCTCAGAAAAGCAAGTTTTAGATTTATACGCAATTAGAACAAAACTCGGTATGATACATAGTGAACCAACCCATTTGATGAATATGCATGAAATAAATCTCAACCCCAGTAAGATAGCCTGTTCAATAATCAATCATAAATCTCAAATAAGACTGCAAAGTTATCTGTGAGATCTTTTTCTTTTCAGATATATAAGGGAGCCGACAGGAGGGACGGGGGTACAGGGGTTGATGAGGCAGGGAGCGGGTGTAGGAGGGGCGGGGAGCGGGCGTAGAGGGGACAGGGAACGGGGGTGGAAGGGCGGCGGGGAGCTGGGGTAAAGGGGCGGACATGGAGGACGGGGTACCGGGTTTGAGGTGGCGGGGAGCGGGGTTGGAAGGGGCAGGGAGCAGGGGTGGAGGGGGCGGGGAGTAGGGGAAGAGACCCTTCCTGACCACCCCCTCATATATATTGACTGCTTAATGTTTCTCATACAAAATCAAATTTACAGAATTCAATGGTGATATTACATACCACATTCGCTAGCTGATCCACCAACTAGCTGGAAATACTGTTGAGCAATTTTTAAATGCTCTCTCTGAAATAAAACAAAAAGATTGTATAAATAGGCCATTATATCACCTATTCAGATGTTTGATAAAAATAAAATTCATGAAGCATATATGTCAACAAATATATCAAAACACTTTTACAAACAAACAAATTAAGATATCTTTCGGAAAAATATACTGTACCTAGTGAAAATTTTTAACATCAAATAAAAGTTATCCAATAATTCAAATGTAAGCTAGTAGAACTAATAATTTTCTATTAAAATAAATATTTAAAGAAGTACAATTAAGTTACTTTTGATACATGAAACAAAATAATTATTTGAACATTTAAGCTATGAAAGGATATTAATTCTAGAAATTAAAAAATAAAAATAAAATCAAATATAAATAATAAAATATTTAGGTAAAAAGATAACATTTGAAACAATATCATAGGCTGGTATTCAAAATACTGGGAACCAAAAAACCAAACATCATTATAAAGTCAGAGCTTTTGACCAAATTTCATAGAACAACTAAAAAATAAATCTAAATAAACTAAGAGAAAAATTACTAACAAAAATAGATAAAAACTAAAATGAACCCTTTTGAGGATGTTTGCAGATCACATAATAGATATTAATGTCTGAGATGTTTTTGAATATTGTTTTACATACAATTTACATTAACTGTTCTGGATAGTATTTCGGACAATATGGTCATTTACCAGTAACATTTTTTTAAATGTCAATTTCTTTTTAAAAATCTTGTTCAAAACCGGCAGCAAACATCCTTAAACCATTCCTTTAACCCAAATGTATAAATACCTTAGTTAAAGGACAAGTACGCTCAGGTTCTTTATCTCCTTCCTAAAGATTTATATTGTCAGTTTTTTACATTATCAGCAGTTTATTTGTAGAAACATGAAAAACGATCATGATCAAATTTGAAAAAAAAAATCTATAAAAAATCAGTTTGGTTAAGTAAGAAATGGCTAGATTTCGTTCAACAGAAAGTAGATGAGGGACAGACCTGAAATCCAATCCCAGGGTATAGGGCCAATAGTAATGCTGTAGAGGCTGTGGTCAGTAGTTGCTGAGAAATTATTTCCTGATTGACTGCTCGCCAACCTGCCTGCTGTCTGACATTTTATAACCCGGATTTTTCATTCCATGTAATCTGGTCAAAGATTAAACAGGTTTTAAAGTTGTTTGGTAAAAACCAAATATAAATGTTTCAAATAAAAGGAAACTTTATTAACTTAATTTCAAAAGGATCAAACAGGGTGTAAAAATATACATGTAGTATATGTATATCATATACATGTACTTAAAGCAAAAATCAAAAACTTATAGGGAAAAAAATCTTGAAACACCATACAAAACCTCTACAAATAATTGATAAAAAGATGTTGATCTATAGTGAAAAAAGCAGTTTAAGGTATACTAACAGATCCAGATTCTTGCCCCAGGGCTGCATTGACCACACCCTTCAATATGTATTCCTGTGGTGTTGTGGGTTCCAGATCTTTGATTAAATTGTAAGCTTCAGCAACATCATCTGGAAGAAAATTATCAATAGAATGTAAATATCGGTATTTATTGTTTAAAACTTTTACCTTGTTATAATATAATGAAACCTCTTAGGGCTGTTCCAGAATTAAATGTGTGGGGGGAGGGAGGCACTTTTTTCTTTACTCCACCACCCATCTAATAATAATTAATTTTTTATCATTGTTTCTGAACAAATCTTTCTCTAACACCCACCACCCACCATATATGTAATAGAAGTTCCTCCCGACCCCCCCCACATGTAAAATTATGGAACAGCCCTTAACTTAAACCTTTCTAAACTGAACCCATTTGAGACTGATTAATTTGTTTGGTTTAGACAAGTTTTTGGTTAATACAGGTTAAAATGTAAAGAAATTAAAAGAGACCTGAACAACTGTTTGGTTAAATAGTCTTGAGAAAAAGGTCAAATTTTAATATCAAATTTTATTTTTTAAGATTTTGTCAATTAAAAGAACAATATGATACTTAACTTCGCCTTAAAAAAAAGATTGGATTTGCATATCATCCCTTGTCCTTTCCACTGATTTTAATTTACAATCATAAGAAGAACTTGTCATTTGATAGCTTTTATTACTTGATAATATACATTTTGTAGCTCTTATTTACAGGGTTCCCACTATTTTTTGGACACAAAATTCAAGGGTTTTTCAAGGACTTTTCAAGGGTATTGAGGTCATTTTTAAGGATTAAATAGTCCGCAAAAATTTACAAAATTCAATAGTTTTCGGCCTTTTTTTATCAAACGGTCAACAAATCTGCATATTACAAAATTCCAGGGTTTTTCAAGAATATTTGATAAAATTCAAGGATTTTTCCAGGTTTCTGAACATTGAAATGAATTTCAAGGACTTTTTCAGGTTTCCTTGAATTCAAGAATGGCGTGGGAACCCTGTATTTAAGTGTATCTGTGAATTTCTAACTCATCAACATTGCTAAGCATTTATAAAAAAAAGTTCACTAAATGTTTACCTTGTTTTAAATAATAAATAACAAGGTTTAGTCTGGCTTCAGGAATGACGTCAATAAGGGGAGGTAATACTTGTAATGATCCTTCACCTCCACGGAACACAACCTAAAATTAGAGATACTGAAAAAATAAAATTATTTACAGGTGAAATGAAAGTATAAAATCATATGATAACAAATAATCTTTTTAGCATCATTCTGCTATCTATCATTATATGAAGTTTTATTTGTTTCAGATTTAATTTGTTCATCTTGTTTCATCATGAGCTCATGTAACTGATTGCTGTTGAGTTTGTAATGATTTCATTGCTCGATTGGAACACATTTGCTTTTTGCGTTTTTATTGCAGCTGTTAAATCACATTATTTAATTTATTGTGTCAAATGCAGTTTATTTCACATTTAATTTGCCATTAGCTTATAATTCATGGTATTGCTAAATGACCATTGACCTAAAACTTAGACCTGTTTCACAAACGATGTCCTGTCTCTCTTACAAAGTTGACAATTATTGCATAAGACAGGAAGGCATTCTTATTTTAATGATTAATTATTGATCCAGGGTATTTTTAACAATATTTTTTCCAAAGAATGCAAATGATAGGAGGGAGAGTAGGCTAGACTCTCTGAGTCCCTTTCATTTTTTATTACCCATGTAGTCTTGCAAAGTGTATTTTAAAAAATCTTTGATACTTGCAATGCTCACTAAAATACAAGGAATGATGGTAAGCCTTTAATGTTACTTTGAGTGTGTGCTTCCACTGATCAGGAAAAGAACCCAACTAATCGTATCTTTGTTTTCAGCCACATTTGTAACAGTGTCTAGTGAAAATGTGTTGGATGCAAAAAATTCTAAATATTGAATTTTTCTTACCAAATTATGTTTGACAAGATCTCTTGCAAATACAAACGATGGAGATGCCATTTCCTGTAAACTCTTCAACTCTGCCTGTGTAAAAAAAAAGAATTTATCATTTAACATGTTTAAGAAGCAAAAGAAACACTTTGTGTCTGAAAATAAAACTGAATTAAACATGAGTGAAAATTAATTTATATTCAAACACTTATTTGAAATCTACTTTCTAAAGCCCAATATTGATCTTGTTTTTCATATTTTTGCTTGAACCAATCAACTACAAGACACACTTGTAGACTAACCTTTTTTCATTTAATGATGATGTTTAGTACAGTAAAATATGCTTGTGACATCATATTTTTTCTTTGAAATAAAAAGAAAATCTCTCATTGCTAAAAATAGAGATTTTTCTTGTCTTAAATTGAGACCTAAATAAATCTAAAGACTTGTATATGGTCATGGTATTATATGAAATAGTTTGATATTATACCTCTGCAGCCTTTCCATTATACAATCTGAAGTGATTACATGCTTTGAGATTCAATGCTATAGCACTATCTGGATACTGCTGTAGATATACTGCTAATACCTCCTGCAAAGTCATAAATATATTCAACTTTATAAGGCTTGGCAATTTCTTATTTCTGACATATGTAATATCCTTTCAAGTTTTCATATTTGTTGATTCTCTGGAAATATTTAGTGATTTTCATCATTGGTCCCATAAAATTAAGTGTTGCGTCAGACAAGATGGCTGCCATTTCTGTGGTTTGTTGTTTTTATTTTTATTGTTTAACTTTGTTCTAATCTTCCAATTTTGAATTAGATAGCATGATTTTACGCTTAACTGTTTTATCTTTTGCTTTAATATTTACAATTAATTGATTAAACTGTCAACAACATTTGCTGCACAAGCAAATATAATTGAAAATACTAATTTTTGTATTGAAATCCCCAAAACATGACAGATTACCAGAACATAAAATTAACAATAACAAAGTTGAAGAAAATTTTGGTCCCCTAAGTTACAATACACCCCCAAACAAAAGTAGGGGCTATTTCAAAATAGTTTTACAAGGTCTAAATCCCATACACTTACTTGAGACACATCATAATAATCTAGTTTGTAGTAACATAATGCAACATACACATTCAAAGCCAGGAAATCTCTGAAAAAGATATTTTTAAAGTATAATATCTTGGACTTATTATATAAAAAAAATTTTTAGTCCCTCTTTACTTGAATGTAGAATTTTTTTTATTTTAGGTCAACAATAAAAAAAATTGTCCATTTTTTTTTATTCATGAAAAATAGCATTTCATCTCTCATATTAGGAGCAGCTCTTAATACTGATAGTGTATATGGTAATATCAATATTGTAAATGTATCAATCAATATTGAAGCACTATTTGACTTAAAGTTCTTGGTAAAATGGTAGATATTTGACCTATTTTTCTAGTCTATGTACGACTTAAAACTACACATAGAAACACAAAATAAGGTGTAGCAGTGTCTAGATGTAAAAACTGCCGATCATTTTTCCTTCGAGTTTACAAGATTACTTTTGTTATTTTCTCTATTCATTTTCTTTCCGTTCAAATTTTACCATTTATAAAGCATGAATTACCACTAAATAACCATTCATAAAACCGATTGTGAGTAGATTTAATAAAACCAATAATGAAATGACCTTGCACATGGAGGCCAAATGACAGGGCACTGTTGATATTTGGCTATATTTGGTTGAACTGAAAAGCCCAAAGAAAATGCCCTGGCAAAACGGATCAAGTGTACACGTACAAATACTAGAAGTTTATGCAAAAAATATTTATCTAGACGCTGCTACGCCTTATTAAGCAATTGAATGTGTTGTTTAGATTCCACGTAGACTGAAAAAAGACGTAAAATATCAGTGATTTTTATCTAAGTGTAAAGATGAACCTTAAGAAAAGAACATACATGTAACAAATTATGTCCCCTTAGCATTATAAAAATAAAACTAAAATATATGATAACACAAACTGTATAATGTAGTTTTAGCAACTTTTCCCCTTGCTTAAACAATGAAAAGGTTGTTGGCATTGCATAAATGTCAAGGACAGCATTTTAGTATTTCTTGTCGAATGTATTTTGCACTAAGAGATTTATCTGAATATTATGCAGCAACTTATTTACCCTAATGTTACTCCAAAGACCAAGACTTTATCAAATAATATACTAGTAAATATTTAGCCTACCAACCTATTATCCAAGAGAATTCGTTTATAAATATCAATAGCCTCTTGATAGTGACTTCTGAGATAGTGTATTGAGGCTAAGGATAGCTGGTCCTCAATGATATCCTGTAAACTTTGGTGATGTCCCATTAATCTCTTCTCGTCACCAAACTTGTGTGATAAGTGGAACAAAAGTCGGTTTTGTAATCTACTCTTGGGACCTACAAAAACAAGATGGGACATATATATAAATTTTGGAAGATATTTAAGTACCACTTTTTATAAGAATCATGCAAAGAGCGATTCATGGGTGGAAAGCCTACACCAATTCATTTTTGATATGTTACTCCTACTAGCACCCTGCTTTGATCTTTTGTGCTCTTTTTCCAAACTAGCCCTGGTCCTGAGAGAAAAAAAATATAGAATGCATTGGAAACATGTAAGAAAGGGAGATAACTCTTAAAATTGTCGATAATTTCAATAGAAACCATTGTAACAAAATGGCAAGATTTCTCACAGGACCAGGCAGTTATGAGCAAATTGTCAGTTATAATTTCTTATTTTATATACTTTTAACTATCTTTCTTTTAAAATAAACCACTGTAGCCTTTTTATCGATGAATCACTTTTCTTTAATTTTGCATGATTCTTAGGTGGACTACTACTTAAGTTGAATATTCAAATGTAATCATTATATTATCTTAGAATTTATAATTAGCATGTTCTTTTATTTTTATTCCATTTTAGTTTATCTAAGTGAATATCTGATTTAATTTTTTTCAAACATATGCATGCCAAACAAACAAAATATACAAAATAAAGTACAAAAATATGAAAAACAAGGTCAATATTGGGCTTTAAAAAGTAGACTTCAAGTGTTGAAGAAATCTACTTGGACTGATTTTCCATGCGTAAAACAATATTTACTACATAAGATGTTCATGCTTGAAAACAAAACGTGCAACTGATAAACGGGTATTTTTTATTATTTACATTCTGAATGAGTTAAAAACAGATCCCAGCATTTTCATAAAGCCCTTGTTTTTTAACAAAAAGATATAATAATTGTTTATATAAGAATCTGATTATATGCTATAAAATTTGAACATGTATAGAAATCTTAAAATATACATGATATTATATAGAAAATAACATATTTAACAAAAATGTTCTGGTGTATATTTTTTTACCTTTCACAAGTAATATAAACATGTACAAGGATGAAGAAATGATTGAATTTTTGCAATAAAACTTTATTTTGTTCAAAGTTGAATATTCGATTTCATGGCTTTATACAGTGTAAGTCTCCACTTGACCACAAAAAATGATAATATTTAAAACTAAAGTTCCAATATTTAGAAAATCATTTCTAAAGTTTTGTTTATTGTAAGTAAATATGTAAAACATGCAAAATGTTTTCACTTTAATTTTGACATTGCTGTGAAGTACATAGAATACTGTGGATAGATATGACAAAATAAAAACATGGCATCAATGCAAGGTTTAACGTAAATAAATGGCTCATCTTTGGTCAGCTGAAAATGTATGTTTGAACATTTCAAAAGTAATACATGTACAATTATAAAATCCATATGAAAAATAAAATGTATTCAAGCATATCATTGTGTTTTTTGTTTCCTTTTTAATAATTTTTAAATCCATAAAATATGAAAATGATATTTGAAGAAAAATGTGTGTCTAAACATAAAAAAAATCAATAAAGAACAAAATAAAAAACATTTTGAAGAACTACCATAATTGAATGTATAACATGTATTTCCTCAATCACCTCAAATCCCATGTCAGATGATAAAAGTCTTGGGTTAAAACATTCTACTGACCAGATGAGCCAATAATAAGGTGAACATTTCTATGAAACAATTTCAAAATTGCCTATACTCACAAATGGGATCAAAGGGAACTAAATCTAAAATACATGTATGTCATACATGTATCTATGTTGAATGCATGAGGTAAACAACTGAACAATTCAGCTTTCTCCTTATTTAAACAAGGATTTCATGTTCAAAGGCAATCATTGTGAATATAGTATTAATATGAAAACGTTCTATACTTGCTGAGTGCCTAATTTGGTTTTTTAATATTTTATTAGGAATACCCGGTAATATAAAATGGGCGTATGTACTAGGGTACATCCATCCAGTTATAAAGGTCCCTTAAAACATAGATATAATATACATAGATAAAGCTCGAGGTTTTTGCCATGCTGTGCGTCCCACAGTTCTCTTTGATATATCAAACGCGCGGCACTGCGTAGCAAGGTCTTTGATGCAGATGATATTCGCCGATAAAAGGGCGTTTATTGGGAGTATATGATAATTAATCTTAGATTATCGATGGCTGACCTTATCAGTGGTGTAATAATTAGTTAATTACCGGTAATCCTTAGGTGATAAGGTGGGCGGATGCAATAAAGTAGACCCAGCATGATAAGACCTGTCTTTCAGTGTTTATTTGATGAAAATCGGTTGAAGAAAACGGTCACTGTAATGATGTTATCTACTACAAAAATGTCATTTCTTAAATATGGAACTTTCAGGTAGGGTATTTAAATCTTCGATAACTTTTTTTTCTGTAATTTCCTATATATCAGACCAAGTTTAACTAAAAGAAGAAAAGTTTGTCTACCTATTGATACTAGTCATAACATCGTCGAAGTGCGTCGAATTCTCATATAATCGTTTGAAAATTTTCTTTTTTATCGATAGAGGAAATTTGAATTCTTGTCCATAATAATTATATATTAACAACGTTCCCCTTGTCTTAACTTTAAATATAACAATATTCTCATATTCTGACAACGGATCTTTTTAATTTATTTTTATTTATTTTTTTTTTGGATATTTTTAGGACTTACTATTCATGAAAGTATTTTAAGAACTTTGTGTCGTATTTGTGGAAATGAAAAGGCTATACCCTCCAAAGGCGATCCGACGCACAAAGATAAACTTAAGAAAGATCTTTTCATAATACTAAATGTTGATGTTGACTCTGACAATCCGTCCGTCCATCCACCATATGTTTGTGATGCATTTCGGCAAAAGATATCAAGACGGCGAAAAGCCAAGAACGAAAAGAAAGTTGTTAGTACGTTTAATGTCTTTGAATTCAAGGAGCACGGTGACAGATGCAAAATCTGTAATCCTACCCAAGACCCCAGTCCAAGTACTTTTTATGCCCAAACTGCTTCTGATAATGAATTCTCATTTAAAGAGACTGAAAGAGAGTTCTTTATTTACCGTGTTTCTTCGTCAACAGGAAAAATAAGCCATCAGCTATACGTTACAAAAAAGACGCTTGAATGGCAGATATTCATCAACGATGTGAATGTGACACATTCTGAACATTTAAGCGGTGTTGACATTGAATAACTTGAAAATATACAAAGGAAACAACGAATTCAATTCACTTTGTCGTTCGAAGAACGAAGGTGCTCCAGCGGTCTTTCTATCAAAAGACGGTAAAACCACAACGGCATATGAAGAGACAAAATTTGAAAAAGTGCCGACCATTCGACATGCAAAGTGCTTGTTTCTTTTGAGGACAAGGGAAATTTGTGATGCATGCACTGTTTACAAAGGTGACTTAATGTCAATGAACAATAAAAGACAGAAACCGTCTATATTATATCTATGTTTTTACTGAGACAAGTTTTGGATTTTATTAAAAGTCGCTCAAAGGGCTAACTTAAGTTTAAAAAGAGAATGAAAGATATATAGAAAAACATATGTTAAGAATTCCTCTTTTCACACACATAATTGTATTGCACAGTGTTTTTTTTTAGTATTTCTACAACCCTATTACATTAATTTTCTGTTAAATAATATTATAGGAAAGCTTACAAAAAATTGTATATATTTGCATGCAGAGCCCGTAAACACAAAGATACAATATAATAGTTGTGAAACTTCTTGTGTAATATTATTTTGATCTACCAATAAAATTATAAAACATATTATAAATATGTTGTCTTTTTGTTTCTTTTAAAACTACCAAAACCAAGGTACATGTAGACCTAGCTAGAGGTTTGAAAACACGCAAAGGTTAGTTAGTTAGTTATTGCTTTACTCCCAAGCAGCACGATTTCGGCTATATCCGGGAGATGAACATGAAAATGGTGATACAATGAACATGAAATGATGATGAAGTGGAGGAAATGGGGACACAAGGCCAATCGGGTAGGATAGTTTTGACTGCCACTGGGAAAAGGAGTGATGGGTAGGGACGGGAAATTTTGACTCCTGCATGGGGATCCTACGGGTCCTATTCTTACCGAGACCTGCAGCAGGGTTCTTTAACGTGCGAGGAACGTGACATTTTTCCCAACACGGTGCACCACTATGGTTTGCGGTCAGGTTTTCCGCATTATCGCCTGACGACCCTGCATCTCTCGATGTCAGGAAAAGGAATTATAAGGTGGTTACCTTTAGTTTTTTTTCTTCGGTTTGCATTCATTTTTAGGTGGATCTGTTTCAAGTGAAAAACCAGTGCATTCCCGATGAAACCATTCTAGATCACAATTTTTGATATTACATTTGATCATGTTTTCGTCTGCTGGGGTACAACAATAACAATAAATTTCTGTAAAACTGTCATCCTCGTTCATTATTTCATTAATTTCATCTTCCGTTACCTCGATTTCTTCAATGCGAGCCATATTATTCGTGGTGAAAAAATGACAAAAGGGAAGAAAATTTTATTGAAAGTTGACAGCCATTATCTTCCGGTCATAAAATCAGTCGATATCGGACTCAATTATGACAATTAACACCAAGTATGACACCCCGATATCAAGTGGGTGATAAAAAGTCGGCGAATATCATCTGCCCCAGATGTAGGCCCGGAGCTTTATCTATGTATATTATATCTATGCTTAAAAAGACCTTTATGCTTTAAAGTCGACGTTAAGACACATTTTTAATGTTGTAACAGCTTCTCTTCAAGGTATGTTATTTTTTACTAAACAGAGGTCAGAAGTTGTCCATTAAAAGCCTTAAGGTCAAAGGACGTTTTTTACCAAATAGAGGTCAGAATTTGCCCATTGAAAGCCTAAGGTCAAAGGTCATTTTTTACCAAATGGAGGTCACAACTTGTCTATTGAAAGTCTTAAGGTCAAAGGTCGTTTTTAACCAAATGGAGGTCAGAAGTTGCCCATTAAAAGCATTAAGGTCAAAGGTCGTTTTTAACAAAATGGAGGTCACAAGTTGCCTATTGAAAACCTTAAGGTCAAAGGTTGTTTTAATCAAATGGAGGTAAAAAATTGCCCACTGATAGCCTTAATGTCAAAGGTCGTTTTTAACCAAATAGAGGTCAGAAGTTTCCCATTGGAAGCGAAAGCCTTATGGTCAAAGGTATTTTTTTACCCTATGAGAGCCCCATATATTATTCAATTATATTCAAAACAGAAAAAAATCTGCAGTCAACAAATATAGATTTCAAATTCAATGTTTTTACTTTTCATTAAAGTGACTAACAACAAAATCATTATGTCGGATTAAAATTTGTGTAATATGTGTTCGGCAATTAATAAACAGGAAAAAAAACATGAGCTACTACAAAATAATTCATTCTACCGATTGACACAGAAAAAAAATGAAAGATCAAACTCAATATTTTTAATTGTTTATATAATGTAACTTTAAAGATATAATTTTATTTACATACATGTATCAACTTAATCCAGTGTACAGATATACACTGTTTCCTGTCTGTAATTCCAATGGTTTTTTCTACATACACAAATTAAAATTTTTGACAGGATTTCATATTCTTTTGCAAAAAATCTTAATGTTTTTTTAAGAATCGTCCAGTGAAACTATTACAAGACATTTTCATTGGTGAGAAAGATTTCAAAAACATCACTGCATATTATAACTGAATATTGTTAATACATGTATGTACAAAACATGTATTAAGAAAGGATATGATCTTTAGTCTAAAACATTAAAATGTATTCTTTTCCCATTATCTTTTATAACAGACCTTTTTGAGCAGCATTGTCTGACTCCGGGTACATTCCCAGGAAGAAATGACAACAGGCAAGGTTTGTCCATATATCAGGATGGCAGCCATCTTTCTTAGTCAGTCTTAAATATTCCTGCAAGAAGAAATCTGAATGTTATAATAATTTCAAATATATATGGTTCCATCATTTTTAGCACACTAAATACCAAAAGAAAGCAAATAAATTTTCAATACCATGTATCGTAAAAATATAAAGTCTTATATATATTCCTGTAATAAGAATATCATAATAATCAATGAATAAAGATTTGTCTCTATAGATCATTTTTGAACAGCACACTAATAATGATGAGAAAGCATGCACAATAATAATATAAAGATTTGGAACTTGTTTTCTCGGCAAGCTTCGCCATTAAAATAATCAAATTTATTTCTCTCGATGTTAGAAATTCCATAACCAACTCGATTGCTTTGTAGAAGCTATATATCATAAATATAGTTAGTAGTTTGTTGTTGTGAATAAATAAAATCTATAAAACAATGTGTTTATGCAACATTAATTCCCATGTTCCTCATCTCAGATATTGTATAACAAATGTTGAAATGTTAAAATAGTCATTTATATACACAAGATAAAATACAAAATCGAGAGATATATGTTAGAAATTTTAATAGTCAGATCCAGAAGTTCTCAAAAAAGGGGGGGGAGGGGGTGCAGTCATGGAATTTAGGATTTGGGATTCACAGGACTGAATCTATGATTTTGAAATATTCTATAAAGATTTTGTTACAAAATTTGCTAAAATTTACAGGACAGAACAAATTTTTAAAGGCAAGGGGCTGTCAGTCCTGTGCTAATTTCCATGAATGGGGTGGGTGGTCCCACATTGAGTCTGCTAGCAATGATGAGAGGTGTTTCAGGCTTTCTAGAAAATCTACACAAAATAATAGTTTATATCAGAAAAAGGAGGGTTCCCAACCCATGGTTACTCCCTATGAATCAACCACTGATTTTTCATGCAAAACTATCACCAAGATCAGATACCTCCATTGCTCTTTTATAATCACCCAGGTGGAAGGCACAATAAGCTATCCACATGTCGGTTTCGTCATTTCCTTTCCCACTGTTTCTGTTAAACTGAAAAGTACAAAGTTTCAATTAAAATAATTTATATTATAAACATAAAATTTGTATTCAATATGAAGTACATTTGCTTTGAATATTTTTTTGTCAGCTAATACAATTCTATGTCATCATTTTATTCAATCTTATGGATTTTGATCATGCAGTATAATGCTATACTATGGAGTGACTGTAAATCATAAACATACAAATGGTTTTTTTTCTTATCTGATGTGAGAATACTATTTATTGGTAATTAGGCACTTTTCCCATTAATCTGATCTGCCTGATATTTTTAGTATCATGGACAGTTTGTGAAAAATATAGGGTGGGTTACCTTAATACTATCTACATCTAGTCTTGCATCAGACTCGTCCTACTGGCCTTGTCTGATACTCACCTAGATATAGATAGTATCCAAATGGCAAGTACTTAATATTCTTAAGGTACTCCTGCTACTCTATTTTGTAATTAAAATAAAAATGTGGGGTTCCTATGGACTTTGGTCATTGATCCAAGGAACCAGGGTTGACATGTTGTATCTAGTCTGCCTAGAAACCTTGATGGGTTTTCTTCCGGTTTTCAAAGTACCTTTCTTATTTTAAAATGTAGGTGTGCAACTCCTGTCATACCTTAATATATTTTTTCATATTTTAATCTGTGTTCTCCCCAGGCCCTTATAGCATCTCGGGACCGAGACGCTATCGTAATTTGCCGAGATGCTATCAGTCTTTACCGAGACGCTATTTCAAATTGTTAAAAATACAAAGGTATTGAGTTGACGTCCTTATGAAGCCACTGACTGATTGGTGATCATTGAGTAATTGACACATTTACAACCCCAAGCCAATTGACAAAAAAATCAATGACCATGGTTTTGTCAATTAATTAGGAAATATCGATCTTTGAACTGATTACGCCTTTTGCGAAGTGAATTATTTCTATTGGACATACAACCAGGACCAATAGGATTTAACCAAAACAAAAACAAACATATGCACACGTGCTTTTTTCAGGTGTGTTATTAGAACATGAGCTGTTGAATTCTAAATAACAGTCATAGATAACCCATACTCAAAATAAAGAAAATGCTTTTTACCTCAATAAAACATGATTAATTCCATTGTAACATTTGTTATTCCAAAATATTGATTTCTAGATATATTGTTTGACCTTTGGTCAAAACAGGAAGTCTAAAAATAGATTCCAAATTTCCCATTACCTTATCTAGCATTTTCTCCTTTTGGCAGGAGAAAACCATTGGCATCTTAGTGACCAGTGTGAATGAAATGTAAACATTTGTACTTGGTAATTTATTTATGCCAAAAATAAAAGCTATTAAATATCATATTTTATTGCTTCAAACCCAGGCAAATGGCTTTCAGGCCTGTCTTCTCCTCTTCCATCCTTGGTGACTGGATGCAGTTCACTGAGAGTTCATAGATAACAAAAGACAAACTGATGTTTTAGCCATTGTTAAATTGCTAAAATCAGTTATACTCCAACTCTTTTTTAATATGGAACTATAGTATCCATAGCTTGAAGGTAGACTTACACCAAATGGGGTGGGTGGGGAGGAAAGAGGGGGGGTATCATAAAACACGTATACATGATGCATGGTCAAGAACTAATCATAAATTGATAGTGAAACGTCGATCGGCATGATTTTTTTTCTTTATGACACCTGATATTGTTTACGCAAAATGTGATGCTATCCAAAATTTCTGGGGAGAACACTGTTTTAATTAAATGCAACTTTTCTATGTAATGCAGGTACTTTAAAATTTGATCTGATTGATTTGGGGGGAACAAAGTGGTGTTTATTTGTAAGATGTGGCTCCGTTCTTGAATTGTAAGAAGATTTACTTTCAAAATAAAATGTTTCATTACAAAACTTTTTTCATGATATAATGTATGACTAACTGTACTTATGAACATTTATAAAAATACCTCCAATAAAGTTATGGCGCCTGTGTAATCTCTGAGATTTAAAAAATCTTCAACTTTTGGCAGTTTCTTTTTCTTTTTTTCTGCCTCTTTAGCTGGTGTTGTCGAGCCAGGCCCAATGGCCGGCTTTGCTCTTGAGAGCATCTGAAATAATATAAAATTATTAATTTGACTGCATTTATGTAAAGTGTGCACGAGCACATACCGGTAACCAAAATAATCACATGCATGCATAATATATTTGTGAATATTTTCTTTCACTTTCAGTTATTTATATTGGGCAGATTTTAGGCCCTATGATTATGACAAAATGTAGAATTTCTAGATTTGGCTTTTTGCATATAGTATTTTTTTTTAAATATTCAAATCTTAGTTATATATTTCAAGTTATGTTAAATTATTCACCTTCATAGAGAATAAATTTCAAAAATGCCTATCAATGTATAATTAAGTATATAACAAAACAGCTTTATAATAATAGTCACTGGTCCAAGAATGATTGTTTTTGATTTTCAAACATTAATAATTGTAAATCATTTCCACAGAAATATAACCTGATCTTGAAAGAGGAAAGAATGGCCTTTACAATTTGAAAATTGAAAAAAAAAGTTATTACAGTAGCCTTAAATCCCAAATCCAGGAAATTAAAACTATAACAAAATCAATTAGTATTAGAAAATTAAAACAGGGAAGGTTGGGTATTGTAAACTAGTTTAACCCTGTCATCCATGTATCTTACAATGTATATACATGTATATATGTGCCTGTCCTAAGCCAAGAAACTTTGAGAAAGCTTTGTTTGTAGACTAGCTCTCTCTTTCAACCTCACTTTCTGTTATATCAATTGATGATGTCCTTTCACTAAACAATTCTCGATTTGGTGACTTTCTCCATCTCATATATCCCCAGGAGCTTGAGATATAGAACACAACGGATTCTAGGAAGTCTGCTTCATATTTAGATCTACATCTCGAAATTGACTCTCAAGGAAGACTTTCAACAAGGCTTTATGACAAACGTGATGACTTCAACTTTCCAATCGTCAAATTTCCCTTCATGTGTAGCAACATTCCGTCCGCTCCAGCTTATGGAGTTTACATATCTCAATTGATTTGTTACTCCAGAGTGTGTGGGACTTACATCAATTTCATTAGCAGAGCAATACGTCTGATGCAAAAATTGCTCACACAAGGTTATGTTGCTCCTTGGTTGCTGTCTTCACTCAAGAAATTTTACAGAAGACATCATGCAGTTAGAGACAAATATGGGATTTCGATCTCTCAGATGAGTGCAGATGTTGGTTTGTCTTCCTTTACCAGATTTGACACGCCAAATGGACTATTGGCAACGCGACGGGTGTGCTATAGCAAGCAGGACCTGCTTACTCTTTCGGAGCACCTGAGTTCACTCTTGTTTCGACTGGAGTTCGCCTTGTTGATTGATATTCAATTACTTTGTGTTTCCATGTTTTACATGTTGTCTGTGTTTGTCCCATTCTTGTTGGTGTTTACTGGTTTTGTCTCTGCCCTTTGGCTTTCAGACTTTTTCAGATACCCCATTGGCAAAATGATTGGTACCTCTGCTTCTTTGTGCATGTACCTGTGATCTTTAAGTTACACATGTAGTTGGTTGAATAATTGTTTTAACAGTATGTCAAATCTTTGTTTTATAATTCTAGGATTGGTATTACTATTGCATTATGTATATTATAGAAGGGTAGCAAGCTTTATAATGAAGAAAGTCTCCAAAATTGCGAGAGACGCAAAATATGATGAAAAAAACTGTCCTGTCTGGAAACATAGTGTAGAAAGCTTTATAATGTAGAAAGTCTCCCAAATTGCGAGAGACACAAAATATAATGGAAAAAACTGTTCTGTCTGGAAACATTCAGTTTTTTCAAAAGTTTTTGAAAATGTCTAGGAGCCCAGAAAAACAACAGGAAATTATCTCACCCCATTGATCCAAATTATCTATGGAGTGGATTTTATTTATGTACTATCGACACCAGCTTTTAAGGTAATGTCATTCTCAACTAGATCTCAATAGTTTACTCTTTGTATGTCTCAAGATCTGTCATTCATAAGATTGTCTCAAACATTGCATACAAACAAGGGACACCACAAGACTGCAGGCAACTTTGAAGATGACTGGTTTCATTGAAGGCTTGCAATAAACATCTTAATTCACAACCTTGTCATACAACCTTGTCATATTGCCTGTGTGACTGTGTCTGTCACTGTACATGCAGGGCTTAGGTTTTTCAAGTCAACAATATGTTTGATAATTGCAACCTGTGTCTTTGTGTTGATTTCTTTAAAACAGATTTTTTTGTCTTGACTTCTGACTTTTACTGTCTAATTAAATAATACAGCATTTATCATAAAATGCCTCCATCATCAAAATTAGCCTATTGCATAGACTCACCTGACCAGTGCTCGATAATTTTGACAACATTTTTGTAAATTTCTCATTTTTGCCAAGCTTTAAATTGAAACCAAGTTTGTATCTCTTAGTCGGTCATTTCAGGGATAAAATCATCACAAAGGAATTTTCAAATATGTTTTCGCTGGAACATGGTGGCCAATGGAAGTCAGTGAGCCAAAAAAGCTAAAAATGCCATGTAACCCTACCAGTGCTCAATAATTGGGTAACAGGATGACAATTTTGATTTCTCAAGATTTCTTATCACATATATATGAAGTTCCACTCCTCCTTGTTGCATATATATGAACAAATGTTCAAACAAACCACAAGATCTCAAGATTTGGGGTTGGGAACGACCCTACTGTCAAATTTGTAGATTTCAGAGAAAATACATCCTAAAATAAGTGAACATCTATAATACAACCTGATGAAGCTTTTCAAAATGTTTTAATTTATGTGCACATTACATGTGTTTCTAAGAAATAAGCAGAGGCACCAAAGGGGCATTCGAGTGTCAAAAGTCCGAAAAGGCAACGACAAAACCGGTAAACATGAACAAGAACAGCACAAGGAAACACAAAACATAAAAACAACCGAACAGAAATCAACAACGCGAACTCAAGTCGTAACAAGAGTGAACTCGGGTGCTCCGGAAGAGTAAGCGGTTCCTGCCTGCTATAGCACACCCGCCGCGCTGCCAATTTCCAATTCAGTGTGTCAAATCCGGTAAAGGAAGACAAAACAAAACCCTATGACAAACCGACATCTGCACTCATCTGAGAGATAGAAATCCCATATTTATCTATGAGTACATGGTGTCTACCGTAAAATTTCTTGAGTGAAGACAGCAACCGAGGAGCAACATAACCCTGTGTTAGCAATTTCTGTGTCAAACGTGACGCTCTGCCAAGGAAATCGATGTAACTCCCACAAGCTCTGGAGTAACGAATCAATTGTGATACGTAAACTCCATAAGCTGGAGCGGACGGAATGTTGCTACACATGAAGGGAAAGTTGACGATTGGGAAGTTGAAGTCATCACGTTTGTCATAGAGCTTTGTTGATAGTTTTCCTTGAGAGTCTATTTCGAGATGTAGATCTAAATATGAAGCAGACTTCCTAGAATCCGTTGTGTCCTTTATCTCAAGTTCCGGGGGATATATGAGATGGAGAAAGTCACCAAATCGAGAATTGTTCAGTGAAAGGACATCATCAATATAACGGAACGTGAGGTTAAAAGAGAGAGCTAGTCTACGATCTTTTTTGTCTAGAAGAGATTGTAAGAAGTCTGCTTCATATGAATGAGAAACTAAACCAAAATTCCAGCAACCAACTACAGCGTGTTTTATTCAGAGCAAATTATCGAGCACTGGTCAGGATAGTCTACAGCAGAATTTTATCTTTCCATTGGTATGAATATTTTATATGTCTGATTTATAATAAACATGATAAAAGTGTTTACCCTTGAACAATTAAACAATGTTTCAACAGAGAATTTGCTAGCAATATCCCCTGCATTCAAAATAGACCTTGTTATTTTGAACTTCTCTTTAGTTTAATTATCTCAGCTGACATGAACAATGTGAATACATTTTTAAGAAGATTCTCCCCTTCCCCAACAAATAAGCAGTGTACTCATGCATACAAATGTGCTTCTATAGACTTTTTCTGCATGAAAGAAACAAGTAAATGATGATCAAGTGCCCTGTGGGTCTTACTGGGTCCCATTGAACTCTACAGTAGCATTTTACTAAAGTTTTAGTTATACTATAAATTCAAGTGTTTTACATGATTTATCGAAATCTTATTGTTTCTTATGAAAGTTATGTGAAACATATGAAGGTCAGCATAATAATTTAAATGTTTGTTTACCATCTTGAACTGATTTTTGTGTTCGAGCCTACAAATTTAAGAATATGTGTTGTCAATGAAGCTGTGGAAAGTGGAATGTTTGTGTGCGCATGCGCATATAGTACAGGAACTGTCTAAATTAAGTGAAAGATATACGAGATCGTAGCTAAAATTAAAAGTACTAGAATGTACAAAATTTTACAGTTATTAGAAAAAAAGTTCTTTGCCAGAGATGACTGCTCCAGTTGGCCAAAAACAACTAATTATTTAAAAAAAGTAATGATGATTTGTAAAACTAATTTTTACTCTTAACAGTCACAGAACCGACTCCAGTAACAGACTTCTGGCGCATTTATCTTCATGCTTCAGGTAAATTAACAGACATTCGCTCGTTTGACCGTCTGTTGGCCTGTGGTAGGAATTCGGGAACATTTTTATAAGCATAAGATGTGCCTATTAGTAAAGACTATCTGAATAACATTTAAGAGCCTGTGCAAGCAAAACCCAGGCAATAGCTGACACATGACAAAATTTGTTTTTCAAAAATTTCATTGATAACATTCATTCCCCATGCAAAACAAATGCAGATCGTTCTTTATTTTAGTGCTTAGATTTAGCGCTGCTTTTAGACGCTTTAGCGCTTTGATTGTTTTACACGAGTCCAAAAATACATTAAAACAATAAATTTACTGGGATAAAATTCTTCATGTGCAAGATTCTGTAAGCTTTTGCTTGATTTCTACATGGACAGCCTCTTAATACACTAAAACAATAAAAATATACAAGATAAATGTTGTATTATCAATCCTCCAGTGGGAAATATTGCCTGACCGATTTTCTGTCTATAGACTAAATAAAAAAGCGAAAATCAGCTAGTTCATAATATGACCGTTCATAAGGCTCTGCAGGAAAATTATAACTAACTGATAATTTGGTTTATAAAAACAATTAACTAATACCTCGGATTGAAAAAAATATATAAGCACTTATAATATATATTTGGCGACTAGAAATAACCATATGAATAAAAATATTTTCTCAACCGATGTCAATTTGACAAAAAATATCATGTGACTGTCCAACCATAATTTTTCTTAAGACTCTATAATATTTGATTCGGTATGTACAGCAGATGGGCGGGCTTAGTTGAAACAGTTAACTTGATATTGCTGTACATGTATATTTCAAGGAGTAACATCTCATCAGCAGCATAATTGAAAAAAAAAAAACGTCAGAAAGAAAAGTATTGATAAAAGGAAACAAAATCAATGCCAGCACCGACGGAGGATATTGACCATGTACATCAATGGATATCTTGATAAGATGAATAATGTGATCAATAACAAGGGATAAATTACCCTCCGCCCTGGTGTGATTATTTTAAAAATTTCGAATTTTAAAAAGCGGAAAGGACAAGGTACAGTAAGGCCTATATTAGGCCCCCTCTATGTCTAAAAAAAATCAATTTTTTTAGGGAAATTCAAATGACTTCTATGCTATTCAGATGTTCAAGTGCATGTACAAACTTTTTCTTATAATTTTATTAAAATATTATCTGACATTGATGAAAATCAGGGTGTTAAAACAAACAAAATGTGTAGATTTCTGTCAATTTGGCTGAACTGGACACATTTTGGGTCATTTTTTTTTTCAATTTTAAGATGCCTCCGCTTTCTTGACCCAGAAATTTTGTTATTGAAATCTAAAATTCTCTTAAATTAAAGTCTAGATCAGTTAAAAAATCCCTGGGTCATGTATACGTAGGCGGAGGCCTTTGAAAAAAAAACAATATAAGCTCTAAAAATCAACATTTTTCTCGATTTTGTTGATTTTACCCTGTTTTGGTGTCTATAAAATAGAAAAAATGAGAACATTATTGGAAATTGAAAGCATACTCATAAATTTGAACCATTGTACTCCATATATGAAGTGCATTTCAAAATACTACTTAAGATTCATTTTTTTCATAAGATAGTGCATTGGCCAAATATTGCCCTTACCGTACCATTATTGGTAAATTAGTAGATCAATTCCTATTTGTATTTCATATTACAAATTTTGTCGAATATTTGGGACGTTTTAAAAAAATGTCCACTTTTTAACATGCCTTATTAAAAAATGGAATGTTGAAAAACCGACCTTTTAATTTTAATAACATTTTCTTAAACATTTATATTTACAGAATACAAAATTTACTTCGCAACAACATTTTAAGACTTCAATTTTTTAAACAAATTACATCTTTAATAATTTTTTTTACGTTATATGTAAGATTCAGCACAATTAATATCACACGACTATTAAACTTTTAAAATGTAGTGTAAAAATAAACAAAAACAACTATTCAAAGGTGTGATTTCTGAAACATTAAGAAAAACGTACATTTAGACTTATAACAATTCGAGGCATATGGTTTTAATATAGTTCTTATATAGTTCAATGATTCTTCAAATCAAACTTTAAAACACCAATGAAAAAGATTTGTTTTTTAATAATTTTAATCCTGATAATTTGAAAATTGAGGCATGTTGCATAGTGGACATTTGCATGTTGCAAAGTGGACATTATTTCACAACTTTCTGTTTTTTTTTAGACTTTGAGACGCGTAATTAATTGTTGGTCTCTTTTTAACGATTTAACGATTTTAATATTGCTAAAATAGTTCGTGAAACACATTCTTATTTGCTGTTAATGATCTTTTTATGTGAAATTCAAGTTTTCGCATAAATTGTCCACGATGCAACATAATTTCCCCTATGCAACGAAATGTGTCCATTATGCAACGATATTTGTCCACTTCGAAACGAAATGTTTCACAGTGGACCGTTGCAAAGTGGACATATTTACACATAAGTCGACTTTTTGTTTTTTTCAATGTCTTTAAATTATACTTGTTTTTAATTTGGTCAGATCTTTTGTTTCACTTTATAAAAGTCAAAATATTTAGTGCCTTTCTGCTTAAATTCTTTAAAAAGAATACACGTTGCTTAGTGGACAATAACAAAAATATTATAGTGAAAGGTCATACCAACTGCCTTCATGCATGCACAAAACAGCATCCTCAACGGAAGGGCATTTAAATCAATATACAGGAAGATTAGATTTACATTCAATTATTATTGTTATTGCGAAGTGGACATGTCTTTCACGGACACATACTAAATTGCTAATAACAAAGTTTTGTAGAGATTAGCTTAAAGTTAAGATTTTTTTTTTCAACTATGAATGTAAGTCAGCAAATATTCAACGTTAAATACTTTAAAAATTGATCTAAATTGGTTGGAATTGTAAAGAAATGAATAAAATTTTTGATATGGACACTATCTTAAAGGATGTTTTGTGTCCTTTTGTTTTAATTTTTGAGATTTTCTGATTACACACTCTAAAAATGGCGTTTAGATTCTAAACGTAATCCTAAACACTTTCTTGAAGCCTTTTTTTAAACGCCAAAAAAATCTAAACATGTTTAAAATCTAAACACGTTTAGATTGTAAACATGTAATAATTAAAGATGTGTTTAGATACTAAACGTGTTTAGATAATCACGCGTTTAGACCTTTTACCCCAGAATAACCCCCATTAATTCGGGGAAAGCAGCCTATATTGAAATAGTCAGTTCCCCTCGTCACCTAATCCAAAGTCCTGGACCTGTCAATGTTCTAACTAGTGTTTTTGTGTTGTTTCGACCAGATTTTCTGGGTTTTTAAGTGAGTAAGTGTCATCCTGAATCAAAGACGACACTGTAAATAGTTTACTCATCTGAACATTGCCTTGTTGACGGAAAATTATATGTTAGTTTATTCAGCTTTGTTTGGTTAGTTGAACGTTGGTCTTTTTCAAGCAACTAATTTTAGTATTTTTGGCTAGAGTTCCTCTGTGTGGTATTAAATAGTGAGAATAAGTGTAAAAACTCTTAACTAAGATGAAAATGTTTAGGTTGAACAATTCTATAAAATTCATGAAATACTCAATTTTTCAGCTCCGTTTACAGTACCTTGTTGGTAAAACAGAAAACCAGCTGATTAAATTTTTTGCCCAAAATTGTAAACAGTAAGAAGCATATGTGAAAAATATAGAACAATAATAATGAAATGAAACAATTTATTAAAATACAAAGTAAAAACATGTATCATTCTGAAATACAAATTTAGATGTTCTTTAGAATAGCAAACATTCTTAAATGTAAGAAACATCCTTGTTAATTTTATGAACATCAACCAAGTGAACTACAATCTATTATAAAATTAGTTACCAAATGTCACCATACAACAACAATTCCATAACTATTATAAAAGACAAAAAATAAATGGGAAAAATCCAAAGAAACAAAAGAAAAAGTATCTATATAAATCACTGATTCATATGTATCCAATGTTCTTATTATTTAGATCCAATCTCAGTTGACAATTCACACTCCTTACTTCAATGCTGTTGGTTGTTCTTTTTAGTTCATAAAGTCTTCCTGTTTTCTTTTTATCCTGCAATAGAAAAAAATATTATTTCACTGTTTATTTTACACTACAATTGACATGGACATAGTTTATACTGTATGCTGTAGAACTCTTTATCAAAGGGTAAACACTTATTGTACTTTGTTTTAGATTACACCAGGATTTTAATTTATTTTAACAGAATGGACTTTGATATTTATTAACCATTTGTAATTACTCATATCATAGTTTTACTGAGCATGCTGAATAACCTACCTCATGAATTCAGGTCATTTTCAATTTATCCACAATGCATATAAATGTTTACTGGCATCTGTAAAAAATAAACAGACTGTAAAATTAAGTGTGCGAAATGTGTTGAATGTATAGGAATTGTGTCTATAAATATGATAAACAAATTGAATGTGTGTAAATTACACTGCCCTGAGAAAACTGATAAGGATAAAGATTAGGCACATTAATATTATCTCAATCAGTTAGCAGATGCATGTGTGTAGTTATTGCAGAAGCGTATTTGAAATATTTATAAATAACAGTGATATTAATTTTATGTATAAACAAAAATATAGATCAAATATCACCGTTTTATTGATAAAATAATAGGCATATATTCTCCGATTTTACTGTACCAGTTTTTTAATAACTTTGCATCGTGTTCGATCCAGTCTGCTTCTCGACGGTTTAGTAAGAGTTTTCTGGTTTTCTTTAGACCCTAATATAATAGTAATGCATATACAAAGCACATATGTGTACTGTTGACGGTGTTTTGTCCTATTGTCAAAACAAATTGAGTTTCCAATTCAAAATAATCAAAGAATATATTATAGATACATTGTAGTTTGCTCATTTATTACGACGTATTAAAAATTTATAATTATAGTTTCTTACCGTAAAATTATCGTTTATCATGTTTATCCTGTCGGCATTTGAAATCATCACAAACCATGCACACAGTTTTCAAACTCTGGTAATTTTTTGTTGTGCGCATGCTTATCTTTCAAAAAACTTAAAAACTTCGCGTGTGAGACCGCCAAGAAAATACTTTATATTTAATTTGAATTTTCATACACATTTTACATGTAAATCAAATTGAAAATATCAAATTGAAAAATAACACAAACTTTTATTGTTTGATATGATATTTTAAAAAAATAAATGATTTTTAAAAGACTAAAATTTCACGGAATACTGTAAGAAATTTTGACGCCTCCCCCCAACGAATCCTTCCCATAGCATGCACTAGTACAGATGTCCAAAAATACTTGATTGAGATGCGTCCTTTCCTGTTCATGTGTTGGGATTATTATAACTTGCCCATGCAACACAAGCCGCGTGATAATTCTAAACGTGTCTAAACTCTAAACATGTTTAGATTATTTTAATTTGACATTTAGTATCCCGTTTAGTATCTAAACGTGTTTAGCACTAAACACGTTTTCAATAGTACACGTTTAGATTTGAAACATAATCCTAAACGCGTTTAGATCTAAACGTGTAATAAAGGCGTTTAGAATCTAAGCGTCATTTTTACAGTGCATATTGATCTTTACATTATTGCTTTCGCAACTTAAAGTACAATGAAAACAATGGCACTTGAAATATACTCAATATCTAATTAAACATTACATGTACACATCGTGGACACAAAAATGGACATTTTTTGAAATCCGCCCATTTATGTCTTAAAATCCCCGGGAAAATATCATGCAGATGATGAGATTTACATGACTGTAAAATTCGGAAAACAGTCTTGACGTATAATATATTCAAAATTCGGGGTTTTGAAATATAACAATATTTAATGTAATACGAGGTTAAATTATATACTTATAGTATAACTAATGAGTGGTGGCGAATATCAATTTTAATGTCACGAGTCTCGAATAACGCCAGGATTCAACAAGTGCGCGGAACTTGTTCCGCGCACGAGTTGAATCCCAAAGCGTTATTCGACACGAGTGACATTAAAATTGATATTCGTCACCCCGAATTAGTTATACTATTTATTATATAGATAATTTGGATAAACGTGTCAAATAAATCATCAAAATAATGAAAACGAAATAAATTATTGATTGATGAATTGTGTATTGCGCACTAATCTATGTTACATATTTTTCGCGGGAAACTTCACGAGGGTTAGATAAATTCGCACGCGAGTTAGATAAATCCTGTAATTAACTCCGTGAAAATCTATAAATTTATTTAACTCGGAAATCACGATATTTCATCTATATCTATATAATAATAGATAATTATATCATACTGACCTGTTTATTGGAATATACAGATCTATGGAAGAAAACTTAGGAACACTACTTACCCACATGTTTGTACTATGTATAAATAATTTTACATTAATTGTCAAGAAGGTACAACCAAATGTCAGGTACTTTTTACGGAAAGTCGGCGGTGCCAAACAAAAATCACAGTGTCATAGAAGTAACATAAATACAGCTAATCATTCAATTAATAATTGATAGATAAACTTCCGTAATGTGGTACTAATTTGCTTTTGGGAATCAGTATCAAGTTAAAATCAATTTCATGCAACCAATTTGAATCTCACTTCGCGACTTATTTCTATAAATTGTTTATGAAACACTTAAGTTAACTTTTGTAGCTGTACCGATTGCAGTTTGTTGAGTGTGTGCGTTTTTTATGCTGCCTGCTGCTTCGTGTTGAATTCTTTTGTAACAACTGAGTTTTGCTTTGTCTTGACTTCCGACTTTTGAATACTCCGAGCATTATTACTTCTCTGCCTCTTTTTGAATAATCACAATTCGTCAGGTTCAACAAATGTGAATATACCAGTATAATAAGAACTTAAAACTATGGCCTTAAACGCTTAAAGTGCAAAATCGTATAGTTTTGCCCTTAGCTATACTTATTTGGATTTCGTTTGGTTTTATGCGTTTGAAGCATCTTTTGAAATGATGAATTTCCTTTGTTTGGGTTCTGGTGCTGCTGATGAGGAATACCGGTAATTTTCCGAAATGGCCATACAGCTCATCAAAATTAATTGCAGTTGGAGTTGTGTTATGGTTTCATGTTCATTTACTACATATCCTTTCATGAATTATTGAGGTTTCAAGATGGTAACAAACAAAATTATTAAGATTGAATAAGAAACCTCACGTATAGTCCTATCTCTATACCCTATATCGCTGTGTGGGTCAGAAAGTGTCCCGTTATTCATTTAAAATGTTCTTATAATTGTTATAAGAGTATAGCATTGCAGTCGTATGGTATGAACGTGTCGTATGAGCGTATTCATTCATGTAACAGAAATGCACAGCCGGGCGAGCTAGGCCTATAAACTTGTCTATTTTGTGGTGGACAGTAGTCTTCCAAGAAACCCAATATTTAGCCTTCTCTTACTGAAATATTAATACACAAATGTATCTTTAACTAGAGCGCCTTCAATGAGTATCTGGACAAGCATAGACGTAGCATCCAATATTTTGTTCAGAAACCTGGGTAAAATATAACCTGCTGTGTATTACAGAAAACAATTTTGGATTGTGTACAAGGCAGGTCACTGACAAGACATAATTCCGTTCATAGGTTTATTGTAAAATCTTATTATGCAATCACACATTAAGCTTTTTTTTACAAAAATGCGAAATTTTGCAAAACCAAAATTGTCCAACTACGCAAAATAACATTTACATGACATGTGTATTACTAACTTTTTGAAAGAAAAACATGTGAAAATGCAGAATAAAACGCTGAAATAGTGACGAAATGAAGAATGGCCCCAAAATTTCAAAAACGTGTACTAATTAACACAACGGAAAAAATGAAAATCGCAATAATTGTGACTCTGAATTAGCAGCGATATTAAAGAAAAGGTGGACTGAACTAGTGTTATGGAAACACACTTTCCTCTCCTTAAATTGTGATCTTAAAGGGCTTTGGGGAAAAAACAAAAACAAAACAAGACAAGGATACATTTAAATTTCATTACAACACATGCATGATATTTTTAAACTCACATAACTTTATGTACTTAAAGCAATTCAAAAGATGATCTACTTCGACTGTTCGGTTCTTGGCTTGTTTGAGTTCCCGTTCTACTTCCACATTGCAGGTTTTCGTTTACTATTTTAAACTCAGACAGATCTATTCCTCTCAGCAGAAGAAAGTTACTGACATGACTATGAACATTACTTCTTATTCTTAAAATCTTACGTCGCTCATTTAACATACACATACGAGCAAAGATTTTCGGAACGAGACATACAAATGTCGTAGTTGCTGTTTGTGTTACGACTGATAGCTGCTGAAAACCGTCAAAGCGTGTCAATATCCCAACAGAGATATATAAGCACAAGAAAATCATCGTTATTTTTAAAACAGCCTTCAAAATTTGAACCCTTTTAGGTTTATACGCATCGACGACATGAAGAAACAGCTCCAAAGTTATTGCTGCCCCTTCGACATCTTTTCTATAAAAGTTCGCAGGGCATGTCGTGGGAAGATGCTTTTTAATTCGTTTTGACACTTTCTTGGTTTGGTTGAACAATTGCTCGTATGTTTCATTGATGGAGTGCACGCTATCGTATAAATACATCGACACGGTAATCGAAAATATGACGTATCCTTCAGTATAACTTGGGTTTGCAAAAAGTCCCGTGTATGTGAATATAGCAACTCTTGAAAGAAATATGAAACTGTCCAAGAAAACAATGGAAAACATATAAACCGTAAAAGTCAAAAGAATCAAGCTGATTGGTAGAATGAAAGCTAATGCAAATAATCCTCTTCGACCTTTAGGGCGTAACCAGTCAATCATATTTTTACTATAAGCTCGATATATTAAGCCAACCGTAAACACAGTTGGAAGTCCATAGCATAGTATCGTTAGCATTAGTTCTACAACACAAAGAGCTAAATACGGAAGTAAAAATAAGATCATAGCCAAACATCTCGATGAAAAGGTTCCCGATTTTGACTCAAAGGCATTATTATATCGAACAGTTTGTAATGTTAAAATATATTTCCAAAACGCTGGATTTAATAAAGAGAATATGTTTGCCTGTATTGTCTTCAGAATTTTGCCATATCCGTTGCACTTGTTACAAATGATTTGCCTAGAACCAAATAGTTCTCTCAGTTTCAGATCTAATGTAAAAGCAAAATTTGGTTTGTTTGTTCTCTCGGGCAGTCCCATGACAAGGAAATCCGCTAAATAGTCTGGCGTGCAAATGAGAATAGTGAGAGACACTAGGTACATTCCAAGCGCACAATAAGGTCCATTTAAATTGATAAGAAAATTTTGTTTACTCAATTCATATCCAGCAATCATAGAAAGAAAGTTCATTGGAGCCCCTTGTTTCACACTTTCTATGACAAAGTCGCGATCGTACAGTGAATGAACAAATACTTTTATAAAAAGGATCCCTACGGTTGAAATTGCAAAAACGAAGCGAATACATCTTGAAGTTATAACTGGACTTTTCAAACAACACATTCTGAGTGGCATGATGATAATCGATAAGACAGAAACTGGGTTATAATGGATCCACTGCTTCGGCTTAATAGACTTAGATTCTGAATTTGTTATGTCTAATCCTGCATTTTCTGCAGTTGGAAGTTGGCTATATAGCTTTCCATCCATTCCTCGCGTTATTGGTATTTGTTTATAGACGAGAGAAAGAACGACAAAAAGAACTAATGCAAAGTAACAATATAGCATTGAGCCAATGACAAAAGGGCACACCCACCACACACCGTCGAACACATAAAAGTCTCCGGGACACTGAATTTGAAAATCATGCTTATTGACGTCATATGTGTGTTTACAGCATCTGTAGCCAATAGTTTCGATCGGACAAATCACGTGCTGACAAAGATGAAACAGAAAACTACTTTCAACGAATATCCTTTCCTTGTAACACCAGTAACTGTAGTTATACTCATCCAAGGTCATAGCAAGGTCATTTGTAAAGTTAGCGAATGCTATCGCCAATCTCATCGTAGTGTTAACGGAGCCAATGACGACACCACAATCTCCTTTCATCGTCAGGTTAACACGTAAAGGTGGCGACGTGTGAGCTTTGAGCATACCGACAGACAAAGTACCGTACTCCGGCGGCCACGTCAGGTATTGTCGTCCTCCATAGTTTCCATCTACTCCACGAAATGTCCAAAGCCATCTCGTTGGTTGGATAACACAGCTCGTATACCGTATTTTAGACTTCGATGACATATTAAAAAATTGCAATTGAAATTCAACAAGTTTGTACTTAAATTTGGTCACTTTGTACGTAAAGTACTGCTTGCTGCTCTGTGTAAACTCCAGGTTGCACTGTTTATCTAAATCTGCACGATGTTCATACGGTAACAGTTCTGTATAGTGACTACATGGAATGCCACCAGATGAATTTGCAATATTAGACATATTACCATTATCAATTACTTCGCGTCCAAATGCTGGCATTAAATCCAAAATAATAGCCGAGAAAATAATAGTAGTAAACACTCTTGCCATGTCTAGCTTAAAAAGTTGTTTATACACACACAGTTGCAAGCATTGCAACATTTATGGGAAACCCAAGAGGTTTTCCAAAAATCTATTCAAAACAGGGAAGAATTTAAAAATATTACCGAAACTGAAACTTGAATCTAACAGGGTTTAAATCCATTGGCACAGGTAGAAAATATTTTTACAACACACATGACACAAACATTTTGAAGTTCTGTACGAATTTTGTTATCAAAACAGTAAAAAATCAACACAAAACTATAAAATAAATTTGTATCTAACTTTATAAAAGCAATCTTGAAAGCTTTCTGATATTGTTTTCTAAACATTTGTAAACCTCTGGATATGAATCTAAAAAAACAACTTTAACTATAATCATTATAAATGTACCTCATGTGATATGTAAAAATATACATATTATATTTGAACCTATTAGTCGGGGTCGGTATTTTCAAGGAAGTTATTGCTTAATAATTTATTTTGGTACATGTATGGTGTCATGTATAACTACATATAGAAAGATATTCTAGGCACATGAAATGCGTTTAAAACTATCATATAATACTGATATTCAGTGACGTGTAAAATAAATAGTAGTAAATGTTCAACTTGTAAAATTATATACAAGGCTTTAATGAGCCATGAGCTAATGATTTTATAAAGAATGATTTAAAATTAATATTATCTAAATTTGGATCCAATATTAAGGACAAATTTCTAGACCATATACATATGAAACTAGGACCCTATAGTATGTGGGGATTTAAATGACGACTGGAAATACCATGTATATTTGTGTCAAAATGAGAATGTCATTCTCAGGTGGAGAAATAGAAGAAAAGGTAAACATGGGAGATATTTCATTTGGACTTTATAAAAATGTGCAATATAAGACATTCACACAACGATAAAACGCTTTACATTTTATGTTTACTTTACTTAAAATGGATTTAAAAGAGAAATGCATGTATCTGAACGTTTTCATAGTAACTTTTATTTATCTAATTATATTTATCGATGGAAATAATGGACTAGTAGCATCTAACCGGACGTCAATAGTACAAAGACAATGTCGAGCCAATCTTGCCAAAAGCACCAACATAGGATGCAGCGATTATGAAGATCTATTTCCATACAAGGACAAAAAGCGCCTGGACAAAGAATGCGCCATCCAATTCACACCAGAGAGTAAGGAATATTTCAAGTATAAGGTGTTAAAGTTTAGTTACAGGTTCGTAAACTTACGCATTCAGATTTGTAATATAAGTGATTCTGTTAAATACACAAAATGCGCCATCCAACCATTGGAATGGGTGTGGACGTTTGGAGGAATCGGGGGAGGAGAACAATACTTAGACTGGCCACCAGAGTACGAGACCCTTTCGATGGGGATGCTTAAGAAATATACATCCGAGCCACTGCGTGTCAATGCAACCATCAAAGGGAAGTGCGACATTGTTATTGGACAAAATGACACTACTGAAAGATTCGCTCTTGCTTTCGCCGACCTGATTCATGATCTTGGTATGATTAAGGACGAATACAACTACAGTTATTGGTGTTATAAAACAAGGATCTACATCAACAGCTATTTTCTTTACCAGCTTTGTAAAGAAGCTATTTGTCCTCTAGAAACTATTGGTTATAAATGCTGTAAACAGATATATGACGTTAATAAACACAAGTTGACAGTGAAATGCCCGGGGGACTCATTCAGATATGGCGACGTATGGTGGGTATGTCCTTTTGCCATCGGTGTAGTGTTGTATTTTTATATAGCTATTATGCTGGCGTGGCTTTTATCCTATACTAACACTCATTTGAACAATTCCTCTGGTTTTGATGAGGAGACCGATCGCCAAGGAAATAACAAATTGACTTTAGTTGAATCAACACCTCTGCTTCAATCATCGACAAATTCAACGAAAAATAAACAGTGGGTCAACCATAATCATATTACAGTACTGACGATAGCTTGTTCACCTTTCCGGAAATTTTACGTTCTCCACCCAATTGCAACGTCTAGAGTTTTCCGATGTTTACTAGTGTTTAGTAGCGTTGGCGTTGTCTTCATCAAGGTTTACTTACATTATATCTACCACAATGATTACATCATTTCCAGTGTGAAACAAGGCGCTCCGAAAGATTTCTTGTCAATGATTGCTGGCTACGAAAAAAGTCAATTGAACTTCCTTGGTTTTCTTGGAGGACCTTATATAGCCTTAAGCGCATACATCGGCTTTTTTCTGGTTTTCATATTGGTACCACGAGATTTAGGAGAATTTCTTGTGAGTGGGATACCAGGGAATACTTCGAAGACTTTTACTCCTTTGCTAATGGAACTCAAACTCAGGGAAAGGTTTGGAGGAAAGCGATTGGTGTGTACAAATCAGGCCAACTTTACTAAAATATATAATACGATGCTAAATAATATATATTCTCTGTTGAATCTGAGCTTTTGGGGCTACATTCTGACCCTTCAAATTGAGAGAATTAAGTACTTTTACAGCAAGTTAGGAAAGACAATCTGCTCCTACCTATTGATGGCAATAGTTGTGCCTCTGTACATCATTGCGTGCTTACTGGAAATTACTCTTACAATTGCGATTTTCGGATTTCCTACAATATTTGGAATATTGATTGTTTTTAAAGCATACTTTAGGAATTTATATATCTGGCTGAAGGAAAAAGGATCAGTTGGCATGTGCCTATTAATTTTACTATTCCCATTAGTTTTTTTGATGTTGTTGGTTACAATTTACATGTTTTCAATAATATTCGTTGATGGCTTCATATATTTGGCTAAAATCGTAATCTTTACATATACGGGACTTTTTGTTAACCCAAGCTACACGGAGGGCTGGGCTATATTTGGGATAACCATGATTATGTATTTATATGACAGTATTCATTCTGTGAACGAAACTTATGAAAGGCTTTTTACACAAACTAAGAAAGTGTGCAAACGCAAAAGCAAACAGTTGAAAATAAAAAAGCACATTTACCGGAAGGAAGTTGAGGGAGCATGCGTTCCACGTGACTTGTATACTTATGTTATTTTAATGTACAAACCAATACGAGTGGAAGTTTTTCTTACGTTAGTGAAAATCGGCGTGATTGTTTTCTTTTTATATATCTCGCTAGGAATTCTAGTGAACTTCGATGGATTTCAAGAACTTAATATCGTAACACAGACGGCCACGACGATTTTTGTCAGCTTTGTACCAAAGCTTCTCAAGCGAATGTTCGCGCTGAATGAACGACGAAAAATTTTAAGAATGAGAAGAAAAATAGACGAAGTGGTAGAAAGTTATTTGGTGTATAACGGTATATGTATGGATGAATCTTTTGAGGGAAGTCAACTAGATAGAATAATAGATTGTGACAATCGCATAACATACGATTCAATTTGAACCAACATTCGTAGTTTTGTTTTATGCAGTTTTAACATGGTATAAAATAAAACTTTCTGCATAAAAGTGTACGTGGATGTGCCAAAATATGGATGCGTTTTTTTTATAGATATTTAAATGGGTGCAGTTTTAAGACAATTTTCTATATAAATAGGTATGCTTATTAATTTTCATTAAAAAACGTGATCTCAAATAAATATGGGTAATGTTATGTTCATTTTTGTATAAAAGATATGCTCCATGAAAGTCCGCATTATTGAGAAATATTTTGGCACCAACTAAGAGCTTTAATATTAGATATTTGATATAGCTATAGGTAATAAAAATATCAATTTCACATAAATATGGGTCATGACAATTGTCGATTTTAAATAAATATGGGTCATGAGAATTAGAAATTGAATGTTGAATTCAAATCGAAAATCGCACATCCCTACCAAAAAAAAAATAAAATGAAATTTTATGTCTACCAATTTTGATTTTGCTTTTCGGATTTACAGTACCTCTTGTCTTTTTCATTAAAACGTAATGCATAAATGAATCCTATGATCCCCTCTATGGTTGGGAGACGTATTTTTCAAGTTTTGGCCTGTCTGTATTGCTACCCTTAATATACTCAGTAAATTTTGATGAGAGTTATCCTGATCCTTTGGATTTCGAAATTTCTAATTTATCCGTTATATATATCATTGTTTTCGGTTCAGTTCTCATACATAATATTGCCAGGAAATTTTGGTCTCCATTTAATAATTACGAGTAATGAGTAAATTTGAATGTAGGTGATTGGGGTTTGGCTGCAATACGTGTTTATCTATGTTGTGAGGGGCTTTTGTTGTGGTTTCATGTCTACCGATTTTGTCTCTTACGACATTTGATTCCCCCAATACCGGTATTTCTTTTCTTCTATGCAACGTTCTGATAAAATGCAAAACAGCAAAAATATCTCAAGGACCTCTTATCGCAAAGTAAAACCAAACCGCAAAGACCACGAGGAAAACACAAAGAAAACAAATACAACATGTTAAATGACAACAAAATTAACAACAACGTAATCACATAACTACATATAAATCTAACAACAATCAGAAGTTAATTCATGCATACCAAACTTGAAAGAGACAATCCAGACAAGGAAGAAAACACAAGACTCCACAACAAATGCATGTCATTTACAATTGACAGACTAAAATCAAACATTAGCCGCCCAGCACATGCCTTCCATAAAATTTCCCGAATGAAACGAAGCTACTAGAGGTAACAGAATACAAAAACCAAAATCGGGTATAAATCGGGCATTAATTGGTTATGCTGTTTATGCATATTTCAAGGAGTAACCTCTAATCAGAAGCATTTGAATGAAAAGATTGGAAGGTCAAAAACCAAAAAAGTATTGAACGAATAGTACAAGAAACCAAACACGTTCGAACAGGAAAGCCAAATCCAGCACCGAGGATATCGACCATGTGCAGTACAAGGAAAGAAACCTGGTGTTTTTAAAATAATTTTAAATTTAACGATCGGAAATTTCAACGGCAAAAAAAAGTATTAAAAGAGACGAGTCTTTCATGTCTTTAGCAGGCTTTGTGTTCAACATGACGATCTTGTAATGAAATCAGTACATTGTAATTTTGTTTATCAAATTAAACTAATCTTATAGGTCATATATGTGGCATGTTGATGGAAGATTACTCTTAATCTATGATATTTAAGGATAAAAGTTGTATGAAATAAGCAAAGAGGTACCAATTTGGCATTTGAGTGTCAAAAGTCAGAAAGGGCAACGGCAAAACCAGAAAACAAGAACAAGAACAGCACAAAGAAACACAAAGCACACAATCAACCGAACGGAAATCAACAACGCGAATTCAAGTTGTTACAAGAGTGACCTCAGGTGCTCCGGAAGAGTAAGCCTGTTTTTGCCTGCTATAACACGCCTGTCAGGCTGCTAATTTCCAATTCATTGTGTCACATCCGGTAAAGGCAGACAAAACAAAACTCTACGACAAACCAGCATCTGTACTCATTTGAGCGATAGAATACGAGTGTACGGTTTCTACCGTAAGATTTCTTGAGTGAAGACAGCAACCGTGGAGCAACATAACCTAGTGTTAGCAATTTCTGTGTAAAACGTGACGCTCTGCCAATTGCAAGGAAATTGATGTAATTCCCACAAGCTCTTGAGTAACGAAAACTCCATAAGCCGGAGCGTACGGAATCTTGCTACACAAGAAAGGAAAGTTGACGATTGGAATGTTGAAGTCATCATGTTTGTCAAAGAGCTTTGTTGAAATGTACAACTAAGCCTCTTTCAGTTCTGTTAACTTCAATACTTACGGCAATAAAATCCGGCCTCCAGAAATATTACGATTGTTGTTATTCTAGAAATGGAGTCAATCAAATGTGGATCCTGAAGAATTCGAAAGAACTGATGGAGATTCTTAACTCTAAATCAGTTTCATCTTGTAACAGCATCAAAACAATCGATTTCTCCACACTTTACACTTCTATTCCACATGAACAACTGAAATCGCGATTGGCACAGCTGATTAAACGCAGCTTTTTCAAAAAGAATGGAAAACGCAGGTACAAATTTCTTGTAGTCGATTATACCAAGACTTACTTTGTCATCAATGAGTCTAAGAAAAAGAACAAATTTACAGAAGACCAAATAATCGACATGCTCAACTTTCTTATTGACAACAAATTTGTTCAGTTTGGTGAACGTGTTTTTCAGCAAACAATAGGGATTCCAATGGGCACTAATTGTGCACCTTTGCTTGCTGATTTTTTTCTCCATTCATATGAAGCAGACTTCTTACAATCTCTTCTAGACAAAAAAGACCGTAGACTAGCGTTCTCTTTCAATCTCACGTTCCGTTATATTGATGATGTCCTTTCACTAAACAATTCTCGATTTGGTGACTTTCTCCATCTCATATATCCCCAGGAGCTTGAGATAAAGGACACAACGGATTCTAGGAAGTCTGCTTCATATTTAGATCTACATCTAGAAATTGACTCACAAGGAAGACTTTCAACAAGGCTCTATGACAAACATGACGACTTCAACTTTCCAATCGTCAACTTTCCCTTCTTGTGTAGCAACATTCCGTCAGCTCCAGCTTATGGAGTTTACGTATCTCAATTGATTCGTTACTCCAGATCGTGCGGGACTTACATAGATTTCCTTAGCAGAGCGACACGTCTGACGCAAAAATTGCTCACACAGGGTTATGTTGCTCCTCGGTTGCTGTCTTCACTCAAGAAATTTTACGGAAGACATCATGCACTTATAGACAAATATGGGATTTCGATCTCTCAGATGAGTGCAGATGTTGGTTTGTCATAGGGTGTTGTTTTGTCTTCCTTTACCGGATTTGACACGCTGAATGGACTATTGGCAACGCAACGGGTGTGCTATAGCAAGCAGGAACTGCTTACTCTTCCGGAGCACCTGAGTTCACTCTTGTTTCGACTGGAGTTCGCGTTGTTGATTGATATTCAGTTATTTTGTGTTTCTATGTTTTACATGTTGTCTGTTTTTGTCCCGTTCTTGTTGGTGTTTACTGGTTTTGTCTCTGCCCTTTCGGACTTTTGATATTCGGATACCCCATTGGTACCTCTGCTTCTTTGAAAGTCTTCTTTAAAAGTCAACTTGGAGATGTAGATCTAAATATGAAGCAGACTTCCTAGAATCCGTTGTGTCCTGTATCTCAAGTTCCTGAGGATATATGAGATTGAGAAAGTCACAAAATATAGAATTGTTCAGTGAAAGGACATTATCAATATAACGGAACGTGAGGTTAAAAGAGAGAGCTAGTCTACGATCTTTTTTTGTCTAGAAGAGATTGTAAGAAGTCTGCTTCATATGAACGAAGAAACAAATCAGCAAGCAAAGGTGCACATTAAGTGCCCAATGGAATCACTATTGTTCCCTGAAAAACACGTCCACCAAACTAAACAAATATGTTGAGCATGTCGATTATTTGGTCTTCTGCACATTTGTTCTTTTTCTTAGACTCATTGATAACAAAGTAAGTCTTAATGTAATCGACTACCAGATATTTGTACCTGCCTTTTCCATTCTTTTTGAAAAAAGCTGTGTTTAATCAGCTGTTCCAATCGTGATTTGAGTTGTTCATGCGGAATAGTAGTGTATAGAGATGAGAAATCGAAAGTTTTAAGGCTGTTACAAGAAGAAACTGATTTAGAGTTAAATCTCCAATAGTTCTTTCGAATTTTCAGGATCCATATTTGATCGACACCATTTCTAAAATAACAACAATCGTTATATTTCTGGAGGCCGGATTTTATTGCCGTTAGTATTAAAGTCTACAGAACTGAAAGAGGTTTAGTGTTACATTTTGATGACCCTGCAATGAAGCGCTGTTTGTTCAGATTTTTATGTAATTTAGGAATCCAATACAGGGATGGAATGTTATCATTGTCAGCACCAACAGAGAGCCGTATGGAGGAAATGACAGATTTGTGATTGTGAATATCTTCCTTCTCAGACAGTGTATGTGGTGCTATTGCTGGTAAAACCAACCCTTATTTCAGCTGACAAGCAGTCAATACAGTGTTTTTCGCACACAAAAAATATGTTATTTGGTGCTTTGTCTGCAGGTAAAGCAACATATTTGTCATGTAAGGTAGACAGTGTTTCCGCAACATCAGCGTGGTTAAAAATGGATGTTGCTGTCCTTCAAAATTCTTTTCAAAATCAATGGACTCACAGCTTTAACCCACTCTGACAAAACTTCATTTTCTTTCTCCTATTCTTTTTGGTCCATTTTATGGCAAAGTCTTCAACTGAATCCATCATTAATGTCATTGTTTTTAAAATTATAGTTCCAGTTGATACGTCTAGGCTCACAATATGTTGGTCCTTTAGCTAAAACATCGCAAAGTAAATCCTTTCTCACGATGTTCAGGTCACCAGTGATAACTTCGCCAGAAGGACCATATTTAAATGGGGACTTTTCACAAGAGGAGTCTGGAATTTTGCGTTGAGGTCATTGATTTGAATATCCCGCAACACTTGTTTGTAGTTGAAAACCTTGGGTGAAATAGTGGAAGTATAGGTATGATTGGAATACTTTTGTTTTTGTACTATTTTCGTGTGGAACTCCGACACCAGGTTTGAATAAGCGATATCAAGAACAACAGTGGTCAGTCGGTAAAGATTGGAATTTGGGTCACTGACTGGATTTTCAAGACATTTTTTTTTTATAAAAGTATTAAGTTTTGAAAGGGGTATAGAATACAATTTAGTGCGAATGTGATGAATCCCTAGTGGTCTTTGCACAAACGGTAGCAATCCATTCATTGTAAAATCGCAAAGGTTTGGTGCATTGTATTTACGATCACCACGACTGAGTTTCCGTCTTTCTGTAATTTCAAAGAGATTCATCACATTCACCTCATTGCATCTAGGGCTAGACAAATTACCCATACTTCCAATATTGTCGTTGCACCCATTAGAAAGTGCGGTTTCCAGTCTTCTAATCCAGAACTCTTTTCGCTCTGTATGGAAAGGTGTACTCAAAGTGGGATTGTTTGTTGTATGGTAAAGTTTTTCTAGAATGCGAAATCTCAAGGACAAAATGGAATGGTCCGGTTGATTGAAATGTTGGTAGACAAAAGGAAAACTGTCGTTGTTGACACCTGACCTGTGGCCACACATACGAGCATTTAGTCTTCCCTTTGCCTCACTTCAAGTTCAAAAATCACATTCCATTAAAACATTGGCAGTCAAAGGAAAAGATAAGTTCTCATGAAACATTCTATTTTTTTCTAGCCTAAAATATTGAAAAAAATAAAATAAACGAATAATAATTCAAGTTTATTCGAAGAGGCATGCATTGTCTATAGTATAATTCACACAGACAAGATAAAAAATCACTAGGGCTCTACCAATTAGAAATACAAGAGGACAGATGTATGGGAAATTAATAATTGATAAATATAAACATATGGTTTATTGTTTTAAACTTAAATTCATTTTATGTTGAAACAGTAAAGTTTACACCTTATACAGACAATACACCTGAAGATGTTAGTAACAAATGATACTAATCTACATGTCGATAACAATAGTTTATTATTGAACAAACAAATATTCAATTGAAAAAAAATATATATATATATAATATCATAAACATTCTATGAAAATGAAATATAATATTATGCAATACTCCGGAAATAACTGAAAACCTATTTTCAATTACTTTATGTAACAAATTAAACGCATGTTTTTAAAATCAATTTTGTGAATTATCATATCTTATGAATACAGTTAACTTAGTTAGATATAAATACATGTAAGTTAAATAAAAAAATAGGTATATTAACAGAATGTCCATATAAGATATCAATTTAATTATGAAAAGTAGATTTGTATAAAGAAAACAGTGACCCTTAAGCTTTTAAATAAATGTATTTACTGCTAAAATATAGTTTCAGTCTCTGCAAATGTAATGCAATGTAATGAGCTAAGTCTTTTTATCGTGTTTTGTTGGGTTAAGGTAGCCACATTTGTACATAATCTAAATATGACTAAACAGTAATGAGTTTTATCATTAAAAGAAATAAAACCGAAATAACTTGAGTTTCAAACAAAGAAATGATGGCTACGGTATACATGGCTGCAAAGAGTTGTTTTATTCAAGACTTGTAATCTCCAACATGGTATATGTAAATATAATATACAGTTCTTGGTGTTCTTAGACAGTAGTTCAAAACGTAAATGATTCGCAGGCACTAATCAAATTATGCATGACTGTTCATTGGTGGTACACCAATAAACTGTGGTTTTTCCACAAGTGAAGGGTGAACCATGTTCAAGCTTGCAAAGCTCCCTTTACTCATTTTTCTGGCTTCCAATCTGAAAATAATAATACTAAAATACAGAATTCAAACGCAATAGATGAACATGACGGCATTAAATCCTAGAAACTAAAATGGAGATATACATTATGTATACATGTACTAATAAATAGGCTCTGCATCATTTTCAGTAAGAGGGGATACATGTCATATTAACTTATATGGTTAAATCTTAGTTTAAAATTTGTTGCTCTAATCGCTAATTTCAGTTTGCAAATGTTGCATGTCTTAAGATGAAATGCTTATCAGATAAAGTAAAAGTATCTACATAACAGTTTAAAATTATTGACAATAGTTAGTTTCACATACAGTTTTACAGACATGAAGCATGAAAGAAAATTTAGGTAAATAATCTTACCTGGATTTCTTTATATACTTTGATACAAACACAAAAGTTGTAATAGCTATAAGTAAAGCCAGGGCTGAAACTACAACTGCAATGATGGTGACCATTTGTCCTTCAAAAAATAACAAAGGATATATAAAGATTACCTAAGCATGCTTCACAAAGCATCTGTTTGTATTTCGTTTTTCGGTAAATGTTTATATATGTCAAATAAACATTATTATGCATTATGTACATGTAGATGGGCACATGCGTACATTTAAATCCTATATTTATTAATAAAAAATAAATGAAAAAAATGATTTGATATAGCAATGACAAAGTTTTCTTATTTTGGTTTAGTGTAAATTAAAATATATTTTTCTGTTAGAAGCAACGTCAGTAACATTCTTTTAACAAAAATGTAGTTTTAGTCTGCTATTTTCTATTTGTACCATTACATATGGGTTCTTCTTTAGTCATGAGTGGATTTTGCCACCCAAAGATATTTTTTTATCTAATGCCAGAGGTAGAAAATATATTTTTCACCGACTTTTTTTCGAAAGAAGAACCTGTTTATGCAACGAAATTGCAGAAAATGCACAAATGACTTGCGTTGTTATTTATCTCCGACCCAATGATTAAATTTGCATGTAGAATTTTAACTACGTGGATGCCATAGTTATTGACACAAGTTGTGTTATTTTTAAAGATAATTTTAGGTACCAGATTCATCATTGTCATTTTCGTCTCTGTCACGATCTTCATTGTTATTGTCCGTGGCGTTGGATGTTGCTGATATCGGTGTCTGTGTCTGTGTTACTATATTAGTCAACGAGTCCGAAGTAACACCTTAAAATGAAAATGTAAAATCCATTTTTCGTAATCCAACCCCTTTGATTCCCCATTTTAGCATTGAAGGTTCAAGTAATTAAAATGTCTCTAGAATGTTCCAAATGTATTACCAAAGGAACCCTTTGCGTTATCTCAACACGTTCTCTTTTACGAGTTTAGCTTAAATAATAGCACAATGTAATTTAGCCACGCATATTTACTTTTTCCTTATTGTAATAAACCTACAGTTTCCAAAGTGATACCGTAACTTTACCAAATAGTAAGAAATGTTCATTTGTATTTATTCAGAAAATAAAAATAAAATAGGGTACAAGAAATCTTTATATGTTTCATCTAATAAATCTTATAAAAACATAATGTTTTGACAGAAGCGACTCTTTGCTGATTTTTTCTTATCCCGATATTTTTGAAAAGTAAGTAAGGGTAATTTTGCATACTTACTTTCAGATGTACTGATTTGGTCAGAGGAATACGATTGTGTAGTTGTTGCTGTATCGGGAACTGAAAAAAGTGTTGCATAGATCAGGTTATAAGATTCTCGAAAAATAAGCTAAAGGCTGTTATATATTTATGCTGTACCATTCTTTTACCGCTAGCAGTATTAAGTTCAAGGGTCTATGCAAGGTTTTAAAGCAACAAACAAAAATTCTAGCTATTTCCGGAGCTGAACTATTCAAAACCATAACAATAACAATACTAGTCTATGAAAGAACTAAAATTCGTTAGCAGCAGTTTTTGTGGAATGGAAATATGATCTTGTGTTTTGCATGTTCAATCCTTAGGAAAAGCGCATAAAATGTGTCATTGGTGGACAAAACGTGCGTTAGTCATAGCATATTGTCTAGAGCTTTGTTGTAATTTTTATTTCAGTGGGTTATAGATTTGTAGTTTAAACCATTTAAAAATATAGAAATAAATGCATTTTCCCCATACACTAGATATCAAATTTCATGGTTTGCCTGACCTACAAAAACCACAAAATAATACATTAATTAACAGTACATGTACAATCTAAAGTATTCTATTAATGTCGCTCAATCGTTTTTATAGCTAAATGAGTCAAGTCCCAAATTGACAATTCAATCGGAAAATCGAGGTCAATAGTATACGTACTTGAGCAATCAGTTTCATTCCTAGATGACCTGTACAGAGTAGTGAAGCCAGAAGGACAGACTTTACACTCTGTCTGTCCGATTTCATCTTGATAAGTACCAACAGAGCAAAGGACACATAATCCGTCCATCCAATACGTTCCAGTTGGACATGGAACTAAAAAAGGAGTATTATACATGTATGTAGAAAATTATTTTAATGTTAATAATCATATATCACGCAGCTTTATTAAAGAAAGGTTGAAGCATATCTATTATGCAGTAGAAAGCAAATTATAAAAAAAATCGACCAAAACTGCAGACCCCCTTTTCTGAATCAAATGGTGTTTTTTTTCCTCAAACTAAAAATGACGTCATAATAGCGAGCATCGCAGATGCGAGCCCTTACGGCATTGTGCATGTTTTGAGATGTGCCAGAAATATACTGACGATAAAACCGGAACAGGTTTACTTTTACGGAGTGAAAAAAATAATAGGCACGGAGCAAGTAAAACAGTCAACCATCTGGGCTTATAAAAATACATCATAATCTGTTATGCAAAAATATAAAAATTGAAATAAAAAAAACAGTGATAAAACCCTCATTCATCCACTTGTTTATTTTTACACACAGATTTTTATTTAAACACCATTCGGTCTTTTCCGATGAAAAACGATTTTCCGGAAATTACCGAGCTAGCCTTTGGCAACATCGTCCCATTGACCATTGACTAGTCAAACCAAATGCATAATACTGACCAAGCTTTGTTTAATTCTAAGTAAGATAAAATAAGATAAAGAAATACATAAATTTACTGAATAAAACCTACTCATAATAATAAATAAAAGGTTCTTTGAGTCCCATCCTGTGGGGTTTCACTCACTTTCCTAAATCCCGCATGATATTTTTACTTTACCGTATTTTTCCGCCAGGTTTCTTAATGTACCTTCTGTTACCAATGCTTCAAATAAAACACTGATACTCAGAAAATCTCACAAAACCTGACAGAATCTGAATGTTGTTTTGGTCTGCTGAAGAAGCGCGAAATACTCTGACAAGGAAATGACGTCACGTAATCCATAAAATGGATAATTTCGTCCCCACTTAATGTCGTCCCAGAATGTTACCGGATTTATTATTTGCACAAATAATTGAATTTTTGATAAATAGTAATTGATCCCAGATATTTAAACAACAACTTTCTCAAGTGCATATGATTTGGGTTGGGTGGGGTAAGACTTTGCTACTATGTAATTCCTTTTTTAAAGGTTCCCTCTTTACGTTAAACTTAACCGGTCGAGCATAAAAGGTATATAGATTTTCGATGCTCGCTAAAAAGGCAGGGCCTTAATCATATCATATGCTTAAAATAGATGATAGAACCGGACGTGATAGAGGACACCTTTTAAAGAGTTTCTACTTTCATTTTCGAATGTAAAGTTTAGAGAAGAAACAATATCATATACTGTTCAAGAGGTTTTAATTTTATGACTGCAGAAATATTTCGGCAGAATATTTATTTAGTTGCCATGTACATTACGCTTTGTGTTGTGCCACGAAAATTAGAATGACAGTTTCCCGCAATTCTGTAATTTTGTTTTGAACAATTATGACGTCAATGAAATATATAGCGTTTTCGTTAAAAAAATCTTGACATGCATCTCTATAGCTAGAAGTATTCAAAATATTCATATTAATACAATATTTACGTATTTTAATTTCAGAAATACAAATTACAAAGTGGAAAATAAATTTTGCATTCCGTGCCATTGGGTGCGGATATGTCGACTAGCTTATACCTATTCCGGTTTTATGCATCATAGTACGTATACTCAGGCAATTTAGCTCCCGCCTTGCGGGAGCTTATAATGTATGACAGATATCACAAATGTTAAATTCGCCTTTTTAACACGTCATATGTTTAATGTACGCTTTTATTATACATATATGTCTAACTTACGATTCATGCCCATATGATAAACATATGTTTGTTACCATAGATTTAACATATGAGGAGCATATGACTAACATATATTTTATATATGGTACAAAACTCGTTTAAATACAAAATGTGGGTTATGCATCGGAAATTCATCTTTATGCATGTTATTATTTCTAAATATATTTTTTCTAAATATTTTTCAAAAAACTTGTGTTGGTCACATCAAAACATGAAACACGATATAGATATGTTTCCGAAACATATGTTTGATATATAGGTACCAAACATATGATAAACACATGTTTACCAAACATATAATAAACATATGTTTAACGTAAGGATAACATTATGTTTTTGAATTAAACAACATTTAAACAAAGGTTTCAATCTTTTCTGTGTATATGAAAACAAAACCTATGGAAACGTGTAATTAAGCATACCACATAATGCCTGATATTCGACTTTCCCTGTGGAGCATTCAACATTAGAAGTCAGATTTATAGCTGATATATTGGTAGTATATATCTGACCATTTACATCTAGGGTAAATATGTCGGTATCGTTTGCCATTTGAACAACGGATTTGATCATGTAAGCATATTTGTCTATCAAGTCTGCTAGTTCCTGTGACACTGTAAAAATCAAAACGGTTAGATTCTAAGCAAATTAAATCCAATACTTAGTGTTAAATTTAATCTTATAACCGCTGATGAAAACATATTCCATGAAATATCCTTTTCAGTTGTTTTTGTGCGTATATTTATATGTTCCGCTTCTTCTTGCTGCTCAGACACCAAGATCAAAATAAAAATAACAACAAAGTTCCAGACAGTAAATTTAGCTACGCCTGACGCGCGTTTCGTCTATTTACGACTCATCAGAGGCGCTCTACCAAAAAAAATGAAAATGCCAAGTACTATATGATTATGAAGAGCATAGAACAATAAAACCAAAAATACCAAACGGGGGAACCAAATTATTACTTAGATGATCAACCTATGTCTGGGGTAGGAAGAATCTTAGGATTTAGACAATTTTGAAATTTAAACGGATAATTTAAAGCTTTGATGTGTTCTCCAACACAAAAGTGTTGGTGCCGGAGCGGGCTAACCTCGGGGAATTAAAACTCCACCAGCAGTGCTAACAGACAGAATCAGTAGACTGCAACAATATGAAGAAAATACACAACTTTGTTTTTCATTAGGGATGTTATTTTGGAATTTGATTAAAACAATGTACATAGCTGACTTTTAAAAAACTTATTGCATGTCCGTTTTTCAAAATAAAAGTTTTAAAATACATGTAAACGTCTTAAGATTAATAAAACTATTGAATATTAAGTCGGAATACAAATTGGCTTTTAAGCATTTTTTAAATACATTATTACCTATCTTTGATGAATAAAATGCCTCTAGGTCTACTGCATTGCTTTCTGCAAATGTTGATGTCATGGTTACAATCAGCTCCAGGTCGGATAAAGACCTGCGTTTTCTCCTTCCACTTGTGCACCCTGAAGCTACAACTTCTAGTTCACATGTGTTTTGATTGATACAATCTAAAACTTGCATGTTGTTCGAAAGTTGGTTTCTTAAATTTTCTGTTTCAGAACATGGAACATTTTCGTAAGGAACAGTTGTGGCAGTGTAAAGTCGACGTGGCATATCAAAGGCTGAAATATCCAACAAGGTAAGCATATAAACATACAAAAATACCCTCGAAAACCCCAAAACTGAAGACACAATTTGATTTAATATATATGCGATGGTATCTTGGTGTCCTGCGTTTATTGTATTTAATTTCCAAGTAAAATTATAGAACTAAATGTGTCTTTCCAAATATGGTATCTTCTTTAAAAAGTGCGAGAAACAAAGAGAAGCACCCATCAAGGAAAATTAAACTAAAACCAGCTGGATCAGGGGTAAATAACCTAAAACGCCTTAAAAGTCGACAAAATAAGGTAAATTGCATACTGAAAAAACAAAGGCCACAATGGTCCTCTACAGACATTGAAACAGAATGATGAGCTAATTTAAAATCAGATTGTGTGGTACCAAATTCCTCAATAATTGCGATATTCGGGACTGGTTGTAACAAAAACGTTTCTTTTCTTTCAAATGAAAGAATATGCGGTTTTATTTTTTGCATATTGAAGAAGTAGCTGACTTACGAGCACATGCTGGTGGGATAGCATTCCACTGATAAGAGGTATTAAATCCACATTCGTACTTGTCCAACGGTGAATTCTCCGACATGAAGACATACCCATCACGACATGTTACTTCACAAGAAATATAATCGGTAGACTCGGTGCAGTTGAACGAATTTTTAAACTGCATAATAGTGTAGAATGGCTTGCAAGCTAGAAAAAAAAATATAAAACATCTTCACAATATGCAAAAAAAAACCCCAACACCTAAAATTTTCACTAGTCGAAATCAAAACTTTTCAATAATGGCACAAAATTTTGAAAACCGTTTGTAGTATAAAACATTTGTCGATGTGAAAGGTAAAGGTACTACTCATAGTGCTAAAGCTGTGTACCAAATTTGAAATAAATCTCTTTCGTAAGAGCTGAAAATCTGTGTTTTAACTTTAACCCTTTAAATAGCATTAATAAACTTAAAAAAGGTAAAATGTATACGATTGATATGAAAAGAGGATGCACGGCAAACATCATCATAAAGCTGAATAACAAATTTTAAATTGATCCCTTCAGCGGAGATGTCCGTTACGTAAAGTTATAAGGGACGGACGGACAGATTGACTTGAAGATGGACAAGTTGATTGCAGTAAATTCCCCTGTCTCATGTGTCTAACGGGCGTATTTATCACTATTTTTTTATCATAAAGAAACATATAAAGTACCAGGACATGGATCTTCCTTGCAGTTTTCAACTTCATTGTCACTTCCATGACATGGTAATCCATCCTCTTCTGGTGCAGGTTTGTCACAGAACCTTTGACGTGTTCGAATGCCCTTATCACATGATTTTGAACATTCTGACCACTCAAGCCATGTGCCCCAGTTCCCATTTACTTTAAAATACAACACAATCTATATTTTTACATTTTTACTATTGTGTGAGAGTTTTATGAAAATCCATTGAGGGATATAGGTTAAGGTGGCTCGAGGCTTTCTACAGAGCATCTTTTTGCAAATATTGGTATTTTGTATAAAATTGATAAACTAACTGGATATTGCAGACAAAAACTATATATTATAATATATTTTAACAAATTACAAGCAATTGCAATACAAAAAAAGGTCTTTTTAATCATTTTTAGAATTTCCCGTACTAAATCAAAGGGAGATAATTTATATAGAATTAATACATGTAGGAAAATTTCTTCAGATTTTGAGCTGCTTCTATATAAGGAATTCTTTTTTAGGTTCCTCTATACCTTTTCTCCCTATATATTCTATATTTAAATATTCAAATTTTTCTATTTTTAGAAAGCTAATAGAGCTTTAACTAGAGGCTCCCAGGAGCCTGAATCGCTCACCTGATCTCTTATGCTTAAACCTCTTACCTAGTGTGCAACATGGTCTACATGTACTTGGTAAGTATTAATTATTAAAGAAACTAGTTAGGATAGAAAACACTTTTAAGATCAAGAATACAAAGTTACAAAGCCTTCCATTTGAAAAAAAACCCAAACAATTAAAATTGATTGAAAACACGGATGATCTGACACTTTTGATCCCGAATCATTTTTGTAGATCTCAATGAGCTGATCAATTATGCAATGCTAACTATTCCTCTAACTCTTATCGCTTGTAAGATAAAGTCCAAAAACTGTCAATATGTCAATTTTGACGATTAAGGAGAAATAACTCCTTATAATAAGGAGTCGTTGCACAACTTTGACTAAATGAAGAGTTTTGTAGAGCTTTTGATGCTGAAGGAGGAGGGTTGCTTCGGATTTTCTCTATCTCTTATACTTTTTGAGCTATAAGCTAAAAACTATGGTATGACCCCCCTGTTCTATTTTTTAGTAACGGCAGTCATGTTGGTTGGTCGACGTTCACAAATTTCACAAACTTGGTAGAGGACATCCTAAAAATCAAATGTACAAAGTTTCAAAGCGATCCCACCGGTGGTTGCTTCGGATTTTGTAGAGCTTTTGATGCTGAAGGAGGAGGGTTGCTTCGGATTTTCTCTATCTCTTATACTTTTTGAGCTTTAAGCTAAAAACTATGGTCTGACCACCCTGTTCTATTTTAAGTAACAGCGGCCATTTTAGTTTGTTGTTGTTCACAAATTTCACAAACTTGGAAGAGAGGCCATCCATTCTAAAAATAAAGTGTACAAAGTTTCAAAGCAATCCCACCAGTGGTTTCAGAGGAGAAGATTTTTAAAAATCAGTTAAAATTGATAGAAAAATCAGTTTAAGGGAGGTAACTCTTAAACAGTTGATCTGACAATTTTGACCCTGAAATCATTTTTGTAGATCTCAATGAGCTGAACAATTTTGCAATGCTAACTTTTCCTCTTGCACTTACAGTTTTCAAGATAAAGTCCAAAACCTGTGAAAATGGTCAATTTTGACGATTAAGGGGAAATAACTCCTATAAGGAGTTGTCCTACAACTTTGACTCAATGAAGAGTTTTGTAGAGCTTTTGATGCTGAAGAAGGCAGGTTGCTTCGGATTTTGTAGAGCTTTTGATGCTGAAGGAGGAGGGTTGCTTCGGATTTTCTCTATCTCTTATACTTTTTGAGCTTTAAGCTAAAAACTATGGTCTGACCACCCTGTTCTATTTTAAGTAACAGCGGCCATTTTAGTTTGTTGTTGTTCACAAATTTCACAAACTTGGAAGAGAGGCCATCCATTCTAAAAATAAAGTGTACAAAGTTTCAAAGCAATCCCACCAGTGGTTTCAGAGGAGAAGATTTTTAAAAATCAGTTAAAATTGATAGAAAAATCAGTTTAAGGGAGGTAACTCTTAAACAGTTGATCTGACAATTTTGACCCTGAAATCATTTTTGTAGATCTCAATGAGCTGAACAATTTTGCAATGCTAAATTTTCCTCTAGCACTTACAGTTTTCAAGATAGACTTCAAAAACTGTGATAAGGGTCAATTTTGACGATTAAGGAGAAATAACTCCTATAAGAAGTCGTCCTACAACTTTCACTCAATGGAGAGTTTTGTAGAGCCTTGATGCTGAAGAAGGAAGGTTGCTTCGGATTTTGTAGAGCTTTTGATGCTGAAGGAGGAGGATTGCTTCGGATTTTCTCTATCTCTTATACTTTTTGAGCTATAAGCCAAAAACTATGGTCTGACCACCCTGTTCTATTTTTAGGAACAGCGGCCATGTTGGTCGGTTGACATTCACACATTTCACAAACTTGGTAGAGGAAATTCTAAGGATCAAGTGTACAAAGTTTCAAAGCAATCCCATCAGTAGTTTTAGCGAAGAAGATGTTTGAAGAAAAGTTAACGGACGGACGGACGACGGACGCTTAACGATGACAATAGCTCACCTGACCCAAAACGAACAGTGACTTCCTCTTTTAATTTGAAATTTTTTATCTATACATTAAGGTCTATCAATGTGCCAAAGATGAAAAAAAAAATCAATTAGCCCCGAGACACATTAAGCCTCGAATAAGAGATAGGTATCTCATTTCCGTCAAATAGCTATATGTATGTTTTGCTATGGGAATGCCCCCCCAAACTCTAATTAGATTTTAAAACAGAAGGTTGTGCATAGACATTATGTCACAAAGATTGTGTGAAATTTTCTCAAAATTCCACCGAGTAGTTTAGGAGGAGTTGTGGATAAGAGATGGGTACCCCTTTGCTGTCTAATAGCTAAGTCCATGTTTTATAGGAAACATCAAAAATCAATTTGAACAAATATTAAAAAAGAAGGGTGTACACCTCCATTAGGGCACAAAAAATGTGTAAAAGTTACATTAAAATCATCTCAAGGGTTTCGGAAATGCGGACAAATGTTAGAGATTGGTAGTCTAAAGTAAGGACGGATGGGCTGACACCCCTATTACTATATACTCACACTTTTTAAGAACAGTGTAAAATAATTAACCAATGCAGACTACGCGATATTATTCAATTTATGATATTGTATTATGTTTTAAAAATCAGCTGCAAAACCGTAGCTGACACAATCCATTGTCGACTAAAATTTTCCTACTTGTAAGAAATACCTATTTCTATCTGACAGAATGGGCCTTTATATCCTTCAGCACAATGACAAGTATAGTTTTTGTTTAGACTCTCGCACGTTGCCCCGTTAGAACAATTATGTCTAACACAGAAGTCTGGGGGTACATCACAGGTACGTCCACTGTATCCACCTAAACAGGTACAGTTGAAGTCTCCTTTCAGGTTAACACAGATGTTACCTTCACCGCATGGTTTGGCCTTGCACTCGTCAATTTCTATTGCAATAGATATGCTTAAACTAATTTTAGTATAAAAAGTATTTCGGGTAAAAAGTCAAAATATTATCTATACACGTTATAAGATAGTTTTAGAAATTTGTATTTTAATATATTTACTGTATTAGAAAATAAAATATTGTTAGTCGATCACTGCAGACTTATTTTAAAAATTGGCCAAATTCTGAAAAGACATGTAACAATATAATACTATCGTAGGTCTATTGTCACAGAATTATAAGAATTAAAATAAACAATAAATATAGAATGCCTTTAGATGGCATCTACAAAGTTTATAATTCATTTCACCAGTAAACACAAAAATCTCTTGAAAGTACATAATTTACTTGACACGCCTTGTTTACACAGAACTTGTTAATTGTTCAGTAGAGTTAAGATTTAAAGCTCAATTTCAGTAGTTTATCGTCAAGCCTATCCAGTTGTTCATACTGAATTTCTTAAATTACTGGACACTTTGAAAGTCCAGTTAATCAAGTAGTTGTCAAGTAGGTTATGTTCGTTCCAGAACTGAAATGTTCCCCTAGTGTATGAATGTCCCGTTTTTAATTCTACTGTTTGTACATTTAAGGTACATACCATCACAGTTAGATTCGACTAGCTCAGTTCCATTTATGTTCAGCAGATCTGACATACTGTAAATAGCGTTGTTGATGGTGGATGTAGAGTGACACATCCTTGAGAAAATGCCAGGCGAGGAACTAGTATACAATGCTAAACCAGTAATATGAACAGCTGAAAAAGATTTGTTTCCAAAACATCATATGCAGATAAATATTGTTACACATGGGACAAAGTTTGGGTGATATCGTTTCGACTTGAGTTCACGTTGCTGAATGCGGTTTTGTTGTTATGTGTGTATGTGTGTGTGTTTTATGTTGTTGTGTGGTTTGTTTCGTTATGATGATTTTTTGTCTACTGGTTTTGTCTTTGTCTTTACGGTTTTATGATGTTGATTACCCCTTTGATACACCTTTGCTTCCTTCTTGAAAACATATTAATTATATTTGGAGGAGTGATTTTTCAACACTTAATTTGTATTCTAATTGGCTCAAACTGTGCTTTTCTCCTCGCCGACTTGTTTTTATACTCTTAAGAGACTGAATTTCTTCTGGAATACGTATAAAATAGGCAAGGTCCTTTGGTCTCACTTTCAGATATATTGATGATGTCCTCTCTATCACAACGCTTCTTTTGGTATTTGGTAGATAGTTTCTTCAATATGTCCCCTAGACTTGCTTCACGTGATTCTTGGATTTACATCTTGGATTTGACTCAGGTTGAAACTCAGTACAATAATTTAATCATATATATTTATAAACGGATGTATTGAAAATGACAACATTCATGTAATTACGATTAAAATAGATATCCAACTCGTTTTGTGTAATTCTAACTCAATCTGTAACTCGAACTCGTGTCGAATCTCTATTATTGCCATGATAATCACTGCTTCGAGTTAGCTTACATTTCAACTCGAACTCAAAATTAACTTTCGTACTCTCTAAAACTCGAGTCATAACTCGAACTCTAAATTTGACTCGAACTTGATGATTACCTACACCATTAACATTGCCCACTATAACATGAATATACAGAGAGCGGGACCTCTTATTCATAATAATCCACTCAGTGTTTTAGTAGGATTATCTATTGAAATCCTTAGACATCAGTTGCTAAGACGCTACAGTGGCATATAAACCCTGCTCAGCTACAGACAAGGGAAGCTTATAATAAAAATATGCTTGATGAAGTTTTTTTCATATTCATTTTAAGCACGCTGTTTCGCAAAAGAGTAATGCACATACTAATAAATGCAAAACAAAACTTTATTTAGGTTTATACATTTTACATACATGTTACCGTTAAATTGTTAAAATTATTTTTCTTCTTGTTTATTTATGTATATACTTACATTGGGTAGAAGCTATAATTTCTAGACGATTGCCGACATGTAAAGATCCATCAATTGTGCTGGTGAATGTTTGAGATGACTTCATGTCCCCATTGATAAACATCTTTATGTTTTGAGTCGCTTGTGTCCATTCAAAGTGAACCTGAACCCATGTCACAGGAAGGAACTCATCCCTTACTTCTTGAAAAGTCATCCTTAAAAATATTAAAACTTAAATCCTGCTTTGACAAACCACCTTTCTTTTTGAAATGGCTGTACACTGTCAGGTCTTCAATGCCGTCTGTGTGACTATGTTTTTTTTTCTTTTTCTTCGAATTTGATCAACCCAGCTCGCTAGTTTTGTTATTACATACCTTCATGCATCGGCTTTTAACTCGTAGAATACATCGTTGATCATACCAATATTTTAATGTTTATGCATGATCATAAACAGAAAAAATGGTGTTCCGATTATTGTTGGTAGTAGTCATAGAACTTGTGTAGTTTTTGGTTGTTATCCCAGCGCTAGCGAAAGTGTGGGGATAATGTTTTGCTGTTCGATGTACGTACAGACGTACGTACGTATGGCGTTAATGTCCAGGATAATTTCTGTAACCACTGGGAGTAAAAAGATGAAATTTGGGTCATTGATTGCATTGTGGGTGGGGACTGTGCCTAAGGTTTCGGAATTTTGATATTGCCCCTAGGGGCTGGGATGCACAGGTAGCCGAAGGCTACATTATTCTTCATCACGCAACTCCTAGGTTATTGTATAGCGGCTTATTTTCGCGGTGGTTTAATTTTCGCTTATTTTCGCGGGTCAAGGGAAATCGCTAAAATAAATCCCGCGAAAATACCCATTCAATATAGAAATTAAATACAAATGCATTGACAAACAGCGAAAATAAAACCCGCAATTTTTTTTCACTTACCTTATGACACAATAACCGCGAAAATTTACCCCCGAGAAAATAACCCGCTATACGGTATTTGGACTTCCAAACTGAAACTTGGCTCAGTAGTTCCACTATGGATGTAGATTCTGCCAAAGATTTTGGAATTTCGATATGGCCTCTAGGGGCTGGGCTGCATAGGTAGCCTTATGGCACATTATTCCTTCGTCACGCAACTCCTCCTAGGTTATTTGTAATAGAGAACAGAAACTTGGCTCAGAAGTTGCACGATGGATGTAGATTCTGCTGATGGTTTCGGAATTTTGATATGGCCCCCAGGGGCTGGACTGCATAGGTTGCCCAAGGGCACATTATTCCTTCGTCACGCACTCCTCCCAGGTTATTTGGACTACCGAACTATAACTTGGCTCAGAAGTTGTACTATGGATGTAGATTCTGCCGAAGGTTTCGGAATTTTGATATGTCCCCTAGGGGCTGGGCTGCATAGGTAGCCTAAGGGCCCATTATTCCTTCGTCACGCAACTCCTCCCAGGTTATTTGGACTTCCGAACTGAAACTTGGCTCAGTAGTTGCACTATGGATGTAAATTCTGCCGAAGGTTTCGGAATTTTGATATGGCCCCTAGGGGCTGGGCTGCATAGATAGCCTAAGGGCACATTCCTTCGTCACGCAACTCCTCCCAGGTCATTTGGAATAGAGAACTGAAACTTGGCTCAGTAGCTGCACTTTGGATGTAGATTCTGCTCTGCCGAAGGTTTCGGAATTTTAATATGGCCCCCAGGGGCTGGGCCGCATAGGTAGCCCAAGGGCTCATTATTCCTTCGTCACACAACTCCTCCCAGGTTATTTGGAATACCGAACTGAAACTTGGCTCCGAAGTTGCACTATGGATGTAGATTCTGCCGTGTTTCGGAATTTTAATATGGCCCCTAGGGGCTGGGCTGCCTAGGTAGCCTAAGGGCACCTTCCTTCGCCATGCATATTTCTTTACATTACTAGCACTCCTACTACCAGGGAGAAGTCTCATATTAATACATATACATTTGATAGTATTAATAATGCTCATTATAGTGATAGATTATTTCTTTCAATTATTTGCCCTTATACTATCAAACACCAGAGTAGCGCAGGGATATGCATCGTGGCTGCTTCGACTAGTTTTTAACATGTCTTCCACAAATGATTGTTTCCTTCGATATTTTCGATATAATTGGTTAAACCCCAGGTTTACTCCGTGTATTGAACATGGCAAACATCGATTTTGTTGGTTTTGCATCCTTGTTCGAAATGTTTGTGTAGTGTACGTATCATGTGAGGTAACACATTGAAATATACATATACATCATAACCATATTCACAGTTTTTGTTATTTTGTTATATTTTTCTTCATTACAACCAATAGAGAAAACTCGTTGCAAAATATTCTCGCAAACTCGTTAACTCATACAATGACACTTGCTTGAGACAATATTTTTCCAATGTTCATGCAATTACCCTTTATTATTGAGTTCCAGACAACAAATTTTGATTCTCCTGACGCGCGTTTGCTTTATTCAAGACTCATCAGAGGCGCTCTACCAAACATATTAAAAATGTCAAACACTTTATGATTATGAAGAGCATAGAACAGTAAAACCAAAAATACCAAACTTGGGGAACCAAATTATTACTCAGATGATCAAACTATGTCTGGGGTAGGAAGAACCTTAGTGCTTAGACAATTTTGAAAGTTTAAAACTTTGATGTGATATCCAACACAAAAGTGTTGGTGCCGAAGCGGGCTAACCTTGAGGAATTAAAACTCCACCAGCAGTGCTAACCTTTACGGATGTTTGAAATAAAAATGACAACAAAGTTCCAGACAACAAATTTTATGCCTGACGCGTGTTTCGTCTATTCAAGACTCATCAGAGGCGCTCTACCAAACATATTGGGACTGCCAAACACTTTATGATTATAAAGAGCAACCAAGAGTAAAACCAAAAAATACCAAACTGGGGAACCAAATTATTATTAAGATGATCAACCTAGGTCTGGGGTAGGAAGAACCTTAGAGCTTAGACAATTTTGAAATTTACACGGATAATTTAAAGCTTTGATGTGATCTCCAACACAAAAGTGTTGGTGCTGGAGCGGACTAAACTCGGGAAATTAAAACTCCACCAGCAGTGCTAGCCTTCACGGGTGTTCGAAATAATAATGACAACAAAGTTCCAGACAACAAATTTTGCCACGCCTGACGCGTGTTTCGTATATTCAAGACTTATCAGAGGCGCTCTACCAAACATATTGAAAATGCCAAACACTTTATGACACTGTTATATCTTTTCAACTTTATTGTTCTTTTGTTTTTCAAAGCACGTTTTTTGAGCAATGTTCACTAAGTTGACGTAAGAAAAATCGAAGCAGCCACGCTGCATATCCCCGCACTACTCTGATGTTTGATAATATAAGGGCAAATAATTGAAAGAAATAAACTACGACTGTAATAAGCATTACTAGTACTATCAAACGATATGTATTAATATGAGACTTTCCTCTGGTAGTGGGAGTGATAGTAATGTAAAGAATTATGGGTGATGAAGGAATAATGTGCCCTTAGGCTACCTATGCAGCACAGCTTCTATAGGCATTATCAACATTCCGAAACCTTTGGCAGAATCTACATCCATAGTGCAACTACTGAGCCAAGTTTCAGTTCCATATTCCAAATAACCTAGGAGGAGTTGCGTGACGAAGGAATAATGTGCCATAAGGCTACCTGTGCAGCCCAGCCCCTAGGGGCATTATTAAAATTCCGAAATCATCGGCAGAATCTACATCCATAGTGCAACTACTGAGCCAAGTTTCAGTTCCATTTTCCAAATAACCTAGGAGGAGTTATGTGACGAAGGAATAGTGTGCTCTTAGGCTACCTATGCAGCCCAGCCCCTAACATGCCTAAGGGCATTATCCAAATTCCGAAACTTTTGGCACAGTCCCCACCCACAATGAAATCAATAACCCAAGTTTCATCTTTCTATTCCCAGTGGTTACAGAGATTATCCTGGACATTAACGCCATACGTACGTACGTACGGATGTACGTCCGGACATCCGTACGTACATAGAACAGCAAAACATTATTCCAACGCTTTCGCTAGCGTGGGGATTAAAAAATAGATAAAAAGAAGTATGAAAAAATATGTATGGCTTTGAAGAGATCATTAACGTAATTTTTCAGCAATCACTTTTCTTGGTTGACTATATTTATATAGGGACCAAAACTACTTTAAAAGGAAAATTACTCAAATATATCAAAGAGCCCCAATATATTTTCCTGTCTTTGATCGATAATAATTAAAAATTAATTACCCCAGCTTCTATAAGGTCTTTCCGGCAATGCAACCCGATGGAAGATTTTGTAGAGCTCAAGAGTTCATGTGGGGGTTAACTCCCTTTCATTTTTAACCCCTTATTGAATTAATCCAAACAAAGTATATTTACATTATTTAACCTTGATTCAACTCTCAGCGTTGTTGTGAGCTCCCAAAGCACCATTATTCTGGCACCCGACGATGCAATAAACAATTGAGTATAGAACAAAAAACCTTTGAAACTTACCCAGAATGTGATACTGTCAACTCTGTTCCAATCTGAAAGTTAAAGCCATTGAGGCTAAGACTAACCCATGTTTCTTGTGAATTGAAGCTAAACACCCATAACGCTATAACAAAATCATTTGAGTCGACTGCAACAGCTGGCAACAGTAGCTTTTTCTGTTCAGTGATTATTGCATCAAATGCTAAAACAAAAGTCAAAAATAATGTGTGTCTTCATACAAATATTATATTGAAAGGACAAACAAACTACAAGTATTATGAAACGGCTTTGATTTTGAATGTTCAGCACAGCACATATGTTGGTTTGTTATAGTAAATATTGTATTCATTTTTGTAAGATTTGATATATCCTTGGCGGATTATTTGCGATTGGCAAAAGTGTTGCAACAATACAGAAACTTCTTCTCATTCCTGCGTTTGCATTATTTATTTTTCGAAAAGTCGCTTTGCTGATTGCAGTTTGATTTTGTTTTGGCATAGTTATTTTCTTAAGTGTCCCCGATCCTTGTTTCATATTTTTATTTTACTTATACCCCCAATCACTTTGCTTTCCCAAATAAATCATCAATTCTTTGGATTGGTGCATGGAGTATACAATGGAAACTACCGACTTCAAACAGTATACAACTCACTGTATTATAACAGGCAATCTTTGTTGCTTCTGAGAAATGGTAGTGAAGTACAAAAAAGTAGGACACTAGATTTGAATCTTTGGGCAAGTACTTATCAAGTTTGTTTATTTAAATCATTAACTCTCATTAGAATAAATTGAATAGACAGTTGATCATTCACCGTTTATTACAATAAGTCCCCTAGAAACAAAGACCGGTCCATGAAAAAAAACCAAAAGACCACCATGAAATAGTTAAGTTAGGACCTATTCCTGTCAAAGCCAATACAAGGGTCAATGGTGCCTGCGACCGTCCAAAAGTAAGGCGTTATGGGCCAGTATACATGTAGTAAAGTTTGGTTTACCTAGAAACAAAGAAACATGCAGCTTGAAAATTAAAACGTGTCCCCGGCTTTTACTCCTGACATTATTTCACATAAAACTGAAAGAGTTAACTTATGAAATAATACTCGTGTCGCCGACTTTGCCTCATAATTTACACATGTACAAAAACAGACCAGGATCACTAACGATCAGTATTGGTCTTAAAGTAGAGTAAACTTAAAATCTTGTGCAATGTGGATTAATTGATGCTTATATATTATCTTGAATAAGTATATTTGATAAATCTAAATCAATTTTATTGCTAATGTCACTGTATGTAATATTTTCATTTTTTTCTCATATTAACCAACAAAACTGATTAGCAATTGCCCAAGCATTCAAATTTATTGTCCAATATGTGTTTACTTCACTTTCATGACCTGGAAAGTGATCACAAAAGGATCATAACTATTATAGTAAATTAAAGGTACTGAAGTTGATCAATAATGTTGTTAGCCTATCAGTGATCACATATCTTGCTGAATTTTCTGGAATTCAAACTTTACTGAAGATAACATTCCGTTACCATTCTATATGCAATTATAAATACATTACCTTTACAGTCTGAAACATCAGTTGCACCCAATGATGTAGTAAACTGTCCTTTTTGGCATTTCGTACAGTTTGTAGACTCAGTAAAAGGTTGGTATGAACCAATATTACATGTAGAGCAGGGTATAACACCAGTAGTAGAAAAAGTCCCAGGCTGACAGACGTCTGCAAATAGAAAGCAAAGAAGGAATATCTATTTATGAAAGAGAAAATATAAAAAAATATAAAAATCTAAATATCTTATTGATACATTTCAAGATTGGTTAAGTTGTTTTTGTCAAAAAAACAAACAAACTAGAGGTTGTAGTTCATACAACGTTTGAATCCATTCTCACCTTTTCAAAGGAATGGTTTTAATACCTTATTGGCACAGTAGGAGGCTACCCCCATCGGTGTCAACATTTATCAGATAAAGAATATGAAAAGAATTTGAAACCATATGCGTGTAAGTTTCATAAATGTCAAAACCCCCACCTTATCCTCGAGACATATGTTGATCTAAGTCTATAGCAAGCAGTTGCAATTTCTTATTTTTGCATATCCTTGAGACATATGTTAATCGTCAGGCGTAGCAAAATTTATTGTCTGGAACTTGTTGTCATTTTATTAGTCTATATCAAGCAGTTGCTTTTTCTTTTTTTTTAATCTTCGAGGCATATATTGATCTTAGTCTATAGGAAGCGGTTGCTTTTTCTTATTTTTTTATCATCGAATCATATGTTGATCTTAGTTGATAGCAAGCAGTTGATTTTTCTCATTTTTTTTTATCCTCGAGACATATGTTAATCTTAGTTTATAGCAAGCAGTAGCTTTTTTCTTATTTTTTTTTATCCTCGAGACATATATGTTCATCTTAGTCTATAGCACGCAGTTGTTTTTTTTAAATATTTTTTATCCTCGAGATATATGTTATATGTTGATCTTAATCTCAGCAAGCAATTGCTTTTTCTTGATTTTCTTTGACGGTTTAAAAAATTTTCCGAGCACATGATTTCACTCTCATCACGACTTTGGTTTGTGTTGTTGATTGCAATTTATATTTTATGAAATGATACGGAGTAAATTAACATGAGACCATAACACATAATATGTAAATTCTAACTGCAATTAAGTTTTAGGAGCTGTATGGCCATTTCATAAATTAATTCCTCATCAGCAGCACTAAGGCCAAAATCCACAATTCAATGAAATGTTCAAAATGTATAAACCAAATTAAATCTAAATAATCAGTAATATCAAATATATCTTAGGACAAACTACAATGGAGGGAGTTAAACCTTAGGTTTTAGAATTAATATAAATTAAGATAACAGTTATAATCAAAGTGTACACATGAGATATAATACATTATGTCTAAGAAAAATAAAGAGCATACATCTGAAACACGGGGCATTGTTGTACTACCTCCACATCGCATTATAAAAACTCCTTTAATAGATATTTAATGAAATAATATGAAGTAAATGAACATGAGACAATAACACATATGTAAACTCCTACTGTTATTATGTTGTTTCGTGTTTTTATATTGTCTGTTTCTTTGTGCTGTTCTCGTTTGTGTTTACCTATAATTTTGTCTTTGCCCTTTACGACTTTTGGCATTCGAATGCCACATTAGTGTCTCTTTGCTTCTTTCAATCTATAAAGCCACACAATTATGGGCCATAATTTTTATAAGGGGTCATCTGACAACTTTGTTCCTTTTATAGAGAATGTCGTGAAATCAACGCGAAGTACACTCATGTAATTTTGCACATTTATTGTAACTACCAACGACGTCCATGACGTCGCCGTATCTAGACGTTCCATACATGAATATAATGGTTGAAAAACATAGACGTCTTCCTTTATTTCTCTAGTTCATTCCGCCCATTCAACAAATTTTGGTGCCGTGACCAATCGTATGAGGTTGACCAAATTTTGGTGCCGTTCACGTTCATAAGCAGGGATGGAAACGAAACTGAAAGAAGTCCGTGCAGGCCATAAAGGAGGAGTTACAAGATTGCTACGGAAATTCGAAGATTTCAAGCAGAAAACGGACTTCAAACTCGAGGAGTTAATGACATTATTGGAATCGCTATTGGAAAAACAGAAATTCATATTGGAAATCAATGGAAGGATTTTGGACACAACCACCGAGGATGATGTCGTCAACGAAATGGAAGAATCCATGACATCATGCTGTGAAAAAGAACTCAACCACTACCCCGATACGAATAGTCTATGACTGTAGTTGTTGACAATCACCAGATCACGCTAGTCTTAACGACTGTTTGATGTCCGTACCACCAGTTATAAATGATCTGACAAAACTATTGATGAAATTTCGTCACAACGCTTATGCCGTCAGTACAGATATAGAAAAGGCATTTTTACACGTGCAACTAGATGAGAAAGATCGAGACATGACACGTTTTCTATTGTTATCGGATTCCAGAAACCCAGACAGCAGCATCAATACTTACCGTTTCAAATCTGTCTTATTTGGAGCTACCTGCTCGCCATTTATTCTTAATGCCACGCTTTTAGAACACTTGGATACATATGGAACACCAACAGCATTGTCAATGAAAGACGACGTATATGTTGACAACATTCTAACAAGTTTGAATACAGAGAATGAACTTATTCAGTACTTTAAAGAAGGCCGATCACTGATGTCAGAAGCCGGATTTAACCTCAGAGCGTGGGCATCGAATAGTGCTTTACTGAGAGACATTGTCAATCGCCAAGATGTGTTAGACAAGGACGTGAAAACCAAAATACTTGGGCTTCGTTGGGATACGACTACCGACAAACTATCATTTTGTGATGTAAAGATAGACGAGAGAAATGAACCAATTACAAAAAGGGAAATACTTAGACAATCATCTCGTATTTATGATCCACTTAGACTTTTAGGACCCGTCACAGTACGAGCAAAAGCATTACTTGCAGATTTATGGAAGCGTAAACTTGAATGGGACGAGTCACTATCCGATGAGTTAAGTACACTCTGGAGAGAACTAGCCAGCGGCGTGAAAGCTTGCAATTTATTGGTATTTGACAGGCATTATTTCACCGAAATACGCAAACACAGCGATTTGGAATTACATGTCTTCGTAGATGCTAGCCTTACCGCATATGGAGCAGTGGCATACATCTGTAATGGTATAAATTCATGCACTGTTATTGCAAAAAAAACGCATAGCACCATTGAAAACTTTGACGTTACCACAGCTTGAATTAATGGCCGCGTTAATAGGATCTCGTTTAGCTCAACATGTTATGTAAGCGATTCAGTTCAAGACAGTTGTACACTGGAGCGACAGTCAGATAGTTCTCCACTGGCTTAACACCACAAAATCACTAAAACGATTCGTTCAAAACAGAATTAACGAGATCAAATCAATTACAGGATCCGACTCGATATTGCTTAACATCCGACAATCCAGCCGACTTACATGTACAAACGCGAGGCTTACCGAATGACAAGCTTACGGGAAATCGGTTGTGGTTTAAAGGACCTACATGGCTATGTGAAAAGAATAACTGGCCGACATGGAACCATACAAACATTTCATCGTTAGCATGCAATTTTAAAACTTCATGTTATAGTTTGTCCGAACACAAGGATCAGGAAACCGTGTCAGGGGTAAACCAAATCATGAGCATTGATAGATTTAGTACGTTACGGAAACTAATTCGAACAACCGCATACGTTGTAAGATTTGTAAACAACTGTAGACACAATATAGATAGAAAGCACGACGAAATAACAGTTCAAGAATTACAGAAGGCTACAGAGCTTTGGATATTAAGCGCTCAACAAACAGAATATTCATCCGAGATCGAAAATTTGAAATCAAACACCGAAAAAATAGCAAACTTAGTGAAACAATTGCGATTGTATTTGGACCCGAAAAGCTTACTTCGTTGTGGCAAGACAATTCATAATGCGCCTTTAGAAGAGACGGCGATCTTTCCGTACCTTTGCCGAGGAATCACATTTTTACAAAACTTGTAGTAATGGACACACATTTACAACTTCATCATGCAGGTATGCAAGGAACCTTTACTCATCTTAGACAGACCTAATGGATTCCATGTATTCTACAGTGCGTAAACGTCATGATACACCGATGTTTAATTTGCCGAACATACGAAGGAAAACCGTACAAGGCGCCCGATCCTGCTCCGTTACCGAAAACGAGATTAACTAAGACATCGCCGTTTACAGTTACAGGCGTAGATTATACAGGAGCATTGTATGTCAAGGATAAACAAAATGGACTGAAGACAAAAGTTTATATTTGTCTATGCACTTGTGCGTGCACCCGTGCAATACATCTAGAGTTAGTGAATGATCTCACGGAAGATTCGTTTCTTCTTGCCTTTCGCCGATTTACGAGCAGAAAATCTCTACCCAGGATAATGATATCAGATAATGCCACTACTTTTCAGGCCGCTTCAGAGACACTTGAACAATTAACGAAATCGCAAAAGGTCATTAGCACCTTAGCCAACTACGGAACTTCGTGGCAGTTAATCCCGAAACGAGCTCCTTGGTACGGAGGATTCTGGGAGAGAATGATTGGGATTACAAAATCGTGTTTGCGTAAAACAATTGGACAATCTTTTCTAACGTACGATATGCTTCAGACCGTCTTAGTAGAAGTAGAAGCAATTATCAACGACCGACCGCTTACATACATTTCACCGAATCTCGAAGACGAGGAGCCTTTGACACCCGCCCATTTACTTTTTGGACGTAGGATAACACCGACACCGGCCGTACCCTCTACAAGACATAGATATGGACACTCGTATTGATAGAAGGGATCTATGTAAACGTGCGCAATATCAGAGACAAGTTATCGAACACTTTTGGAAAAGATGGAAAACGGAATATCTCACGTACCTTAGAGAATTCCATCGTACTAACGGAGATAACAAACGAACAATTAGTGTTGCAGACGTTGTGCACGTCCAAGAGGATAAACCACGAAACGCATGGAAGTTAGCAACTGTGGAAGAACTCGTAGTGGGAAATGATGGACACGTTAGAGCTGCAGTATTTAAATCCAGTTCAGGTCGTACATCAAGACCTATCGTTAAGTTCTACCCTGTTGAGACGGATGACCCTACATATTTGCCCGATGATGTCACAAGACGAATTTGAGAAGTTCCACTACGTGATGCTTCTAAAGTAGCGAAGGAAAGGATCTAAAGATTGACACATCAGTGAAATAAACATTAAAGGTCATAAGTGATAAGAATTTCAGTTACATGGACTGTAATTTGGATAAGAATAATCAAGTTCAGTGATAAATTCAAATTTTATTGATACAGAGACAATTGAGTAGCATTTTTCGTTCTTATGTATTTATTCAGTTTTCAGCTTTTTTCAATTTTCACATTTTCCTCTTTTCTTTTGCGGTCCCGAGAATGTCGTGAAATCAACGCGAAGTACACTCATGTAATTTTGCACATTTATTGTAACTACCAACGACGTCCATGACGTCGCCGTATCTAGACGTTCCATAAATGAATATAATGGTTGAACAACATTGACGTCTTCCTTTATTTCTCTAGTTCATTCCGCCCATTCAACAAAGAGGTATTTGACAGGAATAGTTTAAGCACGCAACAGCTTTCCACTATCTGCAATTATTCTCGATCTTAACCGGACAAAACATGACAAAATGATATTAGGAATCAATTTTCAACTCAATGAAGACTTTTGTCAGATTTCTAGCCTATATATTTTTTTTCTTTTCCTTTCTTAATAATAAGCCAACAAGCTGTGATGTGACCCACTCTAAAACTACGACGTCTATGATGATTGATTGGCAATTGGGAATCTTGGCAGAAGAAATCCTTAAAATGAAGTGGGCAAAGTGTATAAGTCATCCCATCAGTGGTTTCAGTAAAATAAAACCAAGAAAAATAATATCGGACGCACTGTGTTCATGTCAGCTTAAAAGGAACATCAATCTACTATTTTTATTTTGATTTCATTTTGATTACGACTTACACTATAATATTGAAAAATAAAAAGAACACACCTACCTAAACACTCGTCTATGCTGCTTGAGCCTGTACTCTCTGTAGAAGTCCCAAAAGGACAAGGTTTACAGGAAATCTGGTACTCCTCGTCTTGATAGTATCCTTTAGCACAGTCTTGACAATCGTCATTTTGAAGAAATGTGCCTGGAGCACAACCATCTACATCAAAATTGAAATTGGTTTTAGGCTACGTATGTGATACTGGTTTAACTGTACAAGTCATGTGGTGATTAGCATCAAGATTATACAATTATCACCCTAGTTGGTGTGTGGCCCGGTGGTTTCTTTACCCGAGAAAGTAAGGTGAGTGAGTGAGTTGGTGTTTTACGCCCGTGCAACGCTGTATAGGTTATTTACAGGCGATGAACATGAAAAGGATGATAAAATGAACATGAAATGATGATGATGAATGAAATATGGGGGTGGGGTGGGACACAAAGGACTGGTAAATTTTGAAGAACCACAGGAAAAGGGGAGAGGTGGGTAGGGGCGAAAAATTTAGCCTATGTGGTGCACTACTTGGCGGTCCACAAAGGGGTCTTTTACGTGCATGAAGCGGAGAAGCTTGTCCCGAAGGTGACCTTAATTTTTCGAGGAGAAAGAAATGACGGGTCACACACCAACTAGTGTGATAACTGTTATATTATATCTAATATTTAAATGAAACAATTCAATATTAAATATTGAAACATGTTTTGAACATAATAACCTTTTTCCATAACCATAAATCCAGTCCATACAATGTTGAAAAAAGTAAACAAAACGTTGGGCGCACGTGCAAAATCTCACAAGAGGGCGACCTTACAATGCGACCAAACGATTACCGGTTGACCCAGCAAAATATCACATGCCACGTGAAGGCATCTTAGCGAATCACAATAAGGATTTTTATATGAGTATATAATATTTAGAAATACATTTTTCATTGATGTGAACTTAATAAACAATTAAGAACTAGTCTCTTTTCTGACTTCGATATCCCTCTAAACAATAATCACTCTATATTGACAAATGGTCCAAATAAGTCACAATCATATTCTGAAACCCTTACAACAATTTTAAACCCTAGAAATTATCGACAAATTCAGAGTCTAGGTTCTTTCATTAAACAGTCATTAGAACTGAGGACAGGGGGCTCATAGACCAATTTATGATTTTGTCGATGTTTTGTTTTTTGTTTATAACTTTATTTTCATTTTATATGTCAAAAATTCAATTTATATTGTATTGATTTACATGACAATAAAAGTATTTATTTATTAATTGATGAGATTAACATTTATCATACATTTAGCTTTGATACCCTTTAAATCGTCCGTGCGAAACTTACAAGCCATATCTTGACTAGGGACTTTTTTTTGCCATATCAAACCATCGCTTGCACAAAAGTGGGCAAATATGGCCATATCAAGACCTCGCGTTCAAAAAGGTGATCAAGGTATAGAGCCTCGCTTTAAAATTTGACGTCACAGTATGTAAATAGTATATTTGTATCTTTATTTGTTTGCTGAAAATGTATGATAAAAAGATTATGACACAGGGTTTTCCATATCAGGTCCTATATCATTCCTCGACCTATATTTGGTCTCGGCTCACGCCTAGACCTAATATGGGAGTCTCGGGATGATATTGGACCTGATATTGAAAACCCTGTGTAATAATCTATATATGGAGTTGATATTGAAAACCCTGTGTAATAATCTATATTGATTATTACACAGGGTTTTCAATATCAAGTCCAATATCATTCCAAGACTCCCATATTAGGTCGAGGCGTGAGCCGAGACCTAATATGGGTCGAGGAATGATATATGACCTCGACCTAATATGGGAGTATCGGAATGATATTGGACTTGATATTGAAAACCCTGTGTAATAATCTACCTCGACCTAATATGGAAGTTTCGGAATGATATTGGACTTGATATTGAAAACCCTGTGTAATAATCTATAAGGTCTAGGCGTGATATAGGACCTGATGTCATAATCGTTTTATCATACATTTTCAGCAAACAAATAAAGCTACACATATACTATTTATATACTGTGACGTCAAATTTTAAGGTGAGGCTCTAGACCTTGATATGGCATATTAGCCCACCTTTTTGAACGCGAGGTCTTGAAATGGCCATATTTGCCCACCTTTGTGCAAGCGATGGTTTGATATGGCAAAAAAAGTCCCTTGTCAAGATATGGCTTGTAAGTTTCCGTCTGTTACACACGGACAATTTAAAAGGTATCAATGCTAAATGTACGATAAATATATATAATATACTAGATTCAATAAAAAAGATTATGGTATCCAACTCTTAAGGTATTATAACATTGATATCTATTCATACATGTCCAAGACCGAATGTGATTTCTATATCGTCGATATCAACATGGATGACCCGATATCGAATCGATATCAGCAACTCATTTTTGTAACGTTTTATTTGGATTTCGATATCGTTGATATCGACATGTACTCATGATACGATATCGACACTCATCATACGATATCGAGCCGGGTCCTCATATAATGTTAATATAAACGCAAAACTAACTTTTATATAGTGTTTTCATTTAATCAAAATACTTACAGCACTGTTCATCGTAATAATCTATTTTCGAACCCTCTTCACATTCAATTGAACTATAACTGAAGGTCATTGTTGTCGGAGACAGACCACTGTAATCGAGCTCACCACTTTCGGATAACGCTTTTATTCCGTTGCTAACAGCAACAATTTTATCATCATTGTCCCAATAATTTCCAGTTTCAACCCATCCCATAGTAAGGGAGAATGTAATGTCTATTTGGTTTGTAGATCTTTTGAACACAGAGTCAACAAAAGACACGTCACGTCTTCGTTTTCCTGTTACCGGTCCACACGTTACGCTAACGTCACTAATGTTGCAGAACGTCGGACAGATGTTGTCCCAGTTTCTGTTGTATGCCATGTCTTCCATCACAGTTATAAAGTGTTCCTTGATACCTTGCTGTACTGTAGCATCATTACAATCCCCAGAGAAGAAGTACAATAACTCTCCTGGCAAGACAACTATGTTTGGGTTTCTTCTCTCTTCAATCAAAACAAATTTATTTAGTTGAGACCGAGCAAAAACAATATGTCCCCGACTATTCGTGTACGGGGACATAATAATAAGAAACGGTGCAAAAACAATAAGTCTCCCAAACTTTGTTTTGGGCGACTTAATAAGAAACGGTGCAAAAACAATAAGTCTCCCAAACTTTGTTTTGTGCGACCTAATAACATATATCTGAGAGGGTGATAGAGTAGATTGTTACCCTTCGAAAAGACATTATCAACCTCGGCTACGCCTCAGTTGATAATGCTTTTCTCAGGGTATCAATCTACTCTATCACCCTCTCAGCTATGTTATTTATATAATGGTCAAATCTGCAGTAGTGTTTCTGATTTTAAGGAGAAACCCTGTTTTATTACCGGAAAGTTGCTTAGCAAGGCTATCGATATCATAAATAAGTAAAACAATTTCACAAAGTTTTCCATAAACATCGATTTCTTTTTAAAAACTATAACTGTACACCCCCATGATTTATTGTAATCGGAATCGCCATTCCTGTTTTCTGTGGAAACGTTATTCATAAAGCAAACCAATTCAAATAAAAAAAACTGGCTTAAAAATTGATGAAGAAGGGGATATTAGTAAAATGTATCGGACCTTGCAATAAAGATAATTTGATACTTACTTACTTACCACTGGCAGTGCGACGGATTTGATGTAGCAAGACGAAACTGCTTACTCTTTCAGAGCACCTTGGTTCACTCTCGTAACGATTGAGGTGCTTATGTTAATTGCTATTATGTTGTTTAGTGCGTTTTTATGTTGCCTGTTTCTTTGTACTGATCTCGTCAGTGTTTACTGGTTTCTTCTTTGCCCTTTCGGACTTTATACCTTCTTAAAATGTGTATTGTCTTTTCAATACTTGTGTCATTTTTGAGCATTGCAGCGATCAAGTGTATCAGTTTTGAGCAAAGTCGCTTCATAAAGTCATTAATTGTTTGAAGAGTTTTCATCTCCATATCATTACTCTTATAACGACGACTATACGAATAGTAAGCAAGGCCTTTACGAAGTCGTGTTCCCATCGGTTTACCGCCAGTGTACTTCTCGTTCATTAATGTCGCTTTCGTAAGATAAATGTAAACGACTAAAATAAGAAGGCGACACTAAATCTTAAATGCAACAACGAAGGCATTACGATGCAGAAGACGGAATTGCGAATACAATACAAGACGTGTTTTCGCACGAATCTTCGGGATTTTTTTTAACATGTTAGAAAATTAAGATAACATTATGCTTGCGTCATACCATTCCGATTTTGTTCCCGATGGATACAGGGTTATGGATATTTTCTAAATTCGGATTATCGTATCCAAATTGCGCTATATTCGCATTGCCCTCTTTAAAGCATCGTAACACCATCGGCCGAAATATTCCAACTTCGGCAACAACTTCGTAATGCATTCCTTGTTTTTAACATGTTAGAAAAACTGCCGAAGGTTCGTGCGAAGGTCCATCTTCGTATTGTATTCCGAATTCCACCTTTTGTATCGCAATGGCTTCTTGGTTGCATATTATGATTTCGTGTCGCCTTCTTATGTCGTCGGTTACTTCTACTTTACGATGGCGATAAGCATGAAACGGGAAGTTTTCCAATAATCCCCGATTGGAACACGACGTCGTAAAGGCCTCGCTTTCTATTCGTTTTGCCGTCATATTTAGAGTATTATGGCATAGAGTGATGGCATGGAGATGGAAACACGGCACTGCAAATAAGCAAGATAATTTCTTAAATACATAAGTCAGCAACTGTATTCATTTGTCGTATGGTTAATTCTTTTTAAGTTTCCCTTTAGTTTTAAGTGAATTTAATGTAATATGCATTAAATTCATTTATTGAAGGAAGCCTAAATTGTCCTTTGTTGCATCCACTTTTGGTTTAGACATGTCACTTGTTTTTAGTTAAACCTTATACCGAAAGTAGTCTCTTTCTTATAGATTCTGCTGTCGCCGAGACAAATGTCTGTGTTGAGTATAAATCATTTTATCCGCATTAATCCACACTTTCTAAACGCAGATGAATTTAGAATAATACTTTTTTTAGCAACAGTTAACATGAATATAGATAAAAGCTGTCGATGGAGCTTACAACCCATTTAATTTCAATTTTTCATTGCATTGTTAGCGTATTGATTTTAAGTTTTTATAATCACCTTAAAGAAGATACGATATTTATTTTTCTCAAACACAAACGTGAAATAACAATTCATTCCCATGAATCCCAATCGATCACAGTTTCCCCCGAATTTTTAAATACACGTACAGGATCGAAATTTCGTCTGCACATTTCACATGTGTATTTGTCAGCAACATGCTTCATGGTAATCCAAATATCCAGTATTTCTTATTTTTTTCCATAAGTACATGGATATTAGACATGTACCGTCAAGAATAAATGGTTTGTTTTTTACCAAGTAAGAACTCCCATGACCATGTTTTGAACACGTCACTTAAGTCTTAAAATATTCAATATTAACCGGCTTCAAATTGAACACAAGCCCGAGGCTCGTGGCTGTTGAAAGGCTTTGGTGGCATGCAAAAATTTTGTTGTTGAATAATGAATGCCCGCCTGGCTTGTGAAAAATTTAAAAGTGTGCTATTACTCTATTTTATTCACAAGGTTGGGCGGAGCTTAAATTTCTCAGTCTTTTAGGTAAGATTTAAACGTAGAATCCCGAAATAATTGACACATGACCAGCCCGGTCAATAAAAATAGAATAATATATAATTTTTGTATGGCTTGTAAAATTTTCTGAGGGCTTGCTAGTTTGAAAATGTACAAGTCATTCTGGCTTGTACTGTGAAAATATTTAGTTGAAGACTGTATTAAAAAGCATTGGTCATGCCAATCCTAGTTATCTTATATTTGACTTATCTTGGTAAATTGTAGTCCACTGCCACAAAATTTAAAAATGTACATTACATGTAGGTGTCAGGGCCATTATTTACAAATTGTCTCTGTAATTTATATGCAGATGTACATGTATCATAGTACTTATCAATCCAGCATTCTGACACCACACACACAGACACCCACACCCACACACCCCCCACACCCACACCCACACCCACCCACACCCACACCCACACCCACCCACACCCACACCCCCCCCACACACATTATTTTTCAAAAATATTATTATAAAATATGAGGAAAAAAACATATATATTTCATTTACTATAATGAGATTTAGTTTCAGCAAAGGGGTTTGAAGAAAAGGAGACTAAAAACAATATAGGAGTATACATGCATACAGGTTTGGTCTGTTAGATCCATTTCTACATGGTCCAAACAGCAAGATGGGACAGGACAGATATCTACAAAAATTTAGCCCCTCTCTTAGCTCATTGGCAAAAAACATGCATGCAAGTCAAAAATATGTGGCAGTTTCCTTCTTATTAAACCAGACATGCAGCAATTATGATTTGTCAAGGTAATGCTGTGAATACAATCATGTTTATTTTGCAAAAATAAATAAACAATTAAAATAAATAAATAATAATTTAAACCTTGTAAAAATTTTCAAAAATTAAACTTAACTTGACAGCCTTGTTGAAAGTTTTCCTTGAGAGTCAATTTCGAGATGTAGATCTAAATATGAGGCAGACTTCCTAGAATCCGTTGTGTCCTTTATCCCAAGCTCCTGGGGATATATGAGATGGAGAAAGTCACCAAATCGAGAATTGTTTAGTGAAAGGACATTATCAACATAACGGAACATGAGGTTGAAAGAGATTGTCTAGAAGAGATTGTAAGAAATCTGCTTCATATGAATGAAGAAACAAATCAGCAAGCAAAGGTGCACAATTAGTGCCAATTGGAATCCCTACTTAAAAACTCGTAAGCCAGTCATAAAATTACAAATCATACAACCCTGTGACATAATTATTATGGAAGTTAAATGCAAATTTCTAGATATAAATATTCATGCATATGGCTTTACAATAAATTAGACAATTTTAATTTCCTTTTTCATTTTGTGTTTATTCTGAGTTTCAGGCACACGGTTCAGAGTCCTGAAAGGGAAATTAAAACAGGAAAGAGCATGCAACTACAAGAACCAAAAGTCAAGGAGTTATGTTGAAAAGGTAATGTAAGCTGTAACCTGTTGAAATGGGAAGGTTATAAAACTAAATTAAACAAGTTAAGATAGTATCCATAAAAGATGATTATCATCAAAATAAAACACATTTCTAATAAAGATATAAAGCCGATCCAGGCGATTTAATTACATTATTGATAAAATAGCCCATGGGATTTAAACCATTTGATAACATATGCCAAATAAAATTGTGATCTGATACAATAGATAAATGGTATTCTAACATACACACAAATACAACAAACAATTCAGCCCGTTGCTTTGACAGGTATTTTTAAAATGTTTATTGGTTTAGACATTTAAGACCCTAGTTACAAAATATTATATAACAGGTTAGTATGCAAATGCACACACACACGAGGCCTGATTTACAAACAATCATAAGAGGTATTGCAATCTAAGCTGTCTCTAACACAAAAAATCCTTGTACCTCTCGTAAGCAAAACATTCGCGGCAATAGCACCATTTATTATGTAGCTATTAACAAACTAAGAGCAAACATTTTAAACAACGAGCCAGAACTGGTACATACAAATACATCAATGGAACAGGTTGCATTCAATTACATGTACCAACATATTTACACCTTTCACATATTGCAAAATACAATTTCTTGCATTAGCAATAAATCAAGAAATCGTGCCTAGATTAAAACTCTTGTACCTCACCAGGAGCATTGATACAATAAAAGTTCTCGATACATGCATGTAGCTTATCAAACTGTTACAAAGAATTTCGATGTCCAACACACAGTACAAAGATGGTACATATTATTCCTGTATTGACGGTAACCAAATATAGGAAATTTGGTAATTAGGAACTGTAAGTCCTCATATTTGTACACATGTACCAGATTCATATGAATGTACAAGGTAAAATGGGGTTTTCAAGTAGTAACTTCTTATAACTCTAGTACTTATTACATAGGCATGATCTGCTCAAACGTAATCATTGGTATGTCATAAACTTAGCCCTAATGACAATTACCTAAATCAACCTTTATTATGATTAATTTATCAGCAATAATTTAATTACACATGGAATAACAAAAATCATTTAATATACATGTAGTTGATCAAATTTAAGTCGTGTTGATACACATGTGGTACATGTATTATTTAAGGTTTAATGATGGCCTTTTGCATAAACAAAAGCATGATGAGTTGCAAATTGAATAATGTGTCAATCATAAAGGAATACTCCTAGCATTGGGTGCACTGTTACACAAAAAGCAAATTTTGAAAGATGCTTTAGCTACAGGTTTAATCATGTTAATTGTTGGAACATAACTTTTTTCAGCCTTTTTCATAAGCCTGCTGTCTTGAAGGACTTGTCCAAAATTTGATTTCTCTTTATTATACATGTATGTGACATTTTATAACACAGTTATAAATAACTGAGAAAAAAGTTGCAGTATTGTCACATTTTAAACTGAGTTGCATAATACATGTATATGTGGGCTAGTCCGCTATACTTAATTTAGTTTTACACTTTGGTGCAATAATTTAAACAAACATTGATGAACATGAATTTTGTATGTTAACTAAGGCTTAAAACACTTGTCATTACTATATAGTTTTTCAAGTATGTATGCACGCAAAATCACTATAAGAAAACTATGTACATGTAAGAATCTCTAAAGTGATCACCATATTTGTGAACTACATATTAGACATGCTGTGAATATTTGTGTTATTGAACATCATAACCCTTATTATAAGCACATACTTAGCAGACACGTACATATAAATATTTCTCATTGAAAACAAGTACAAGAACTTAAAGGCAGTTAATCACAATGTCATTATAGCATATAAATGTATGTATAATAAAACACAAATACAGTGTTATCTTAAGTGATCACTTAGGATACCCTCATCAAATTTACAAAGCATGTTTGTTTATGTTTGTTGTGTCGCGTACACTTATTCCACATCTCAATATCGTCTATAAAAGGTTTTTGTTTTACTTTTTTTTACTGCTCATGAATCTTAAAAAACAAATTTGATATATTAATTTGTTATTTATGTTATATTTTTATACATCATAAAGGAAAGTCAAAACGATATTGGCATATATGTTAAATTTCTTTCCAGGCATTTGAAAATGGAGTCCACAGTAAATCCAAATATCAGATGTGCTTGGTGCTATGCGTATAAACTATGTGCTCATTTGAAAACACAGGAATAGGTAATATATCATCTGTTGAGTTGTTATAATATGTTATTTAATATATTCATTTACATTTAATAGCATACATTTTGTTTCCCACCCCCATGTCCAAGAATCATGGACAAATTCAGGGTAGATAACTCTATTTGAAATTTTGTCACCACTGATAACGAGTTATGTAACATGACTATAGCTGGACCTTTTCACACATACATACTTATTATTTAGTTGAGATAAAAACAAATTTAATCAATAATCAATAATTTGATGAATCGTTATATGTAAATTGTCCATTGTGTGTTAGCATATTTCAGTAACTTAAAGTTCAGTAACTTTTGAATCAACATGATGGATAACTTTTTTTCCAACTTTTTTTTAATATTAAGGGATATTTCAAGATAAACATAAATGCTTCTTCTTATTTGTATTTTAAGCAAATTTCAAACATTGAATATTGTGGCATTTGTTTTTTATTTTTTTTCTTGCTACTTAATACACGGGTTTATTGAATTGACAGTTTAAGCGGGACTAACTTTAAAGTGCGTGTCGTTATTTTATTTATTTATTTGAATTGTTTTATCTTTTATATTTTATTAAATTGCGTCAGGCAATGCAAAAAAAGGAACTTAAGGTCCGTTCACACATGAAATAGGGAATAAGCCAAGTATAAATTAAAGTATTTGAGGTCAGAGTTTAAGCACACAGGTACAAAAAATTATTAAAACCCCCACAATGTAGTATAATTTATGAAATACAAATGTACGGTGTTAACGCAAGTGTTGTATATTTTATTGAAATATATGACTTGATGTACAGTGTAAACGGGCCTTTGGACCAGCATGTTTAGATTTTGGCGATTTTTAAAGATTAATTCTTAAGAATTTAAGAAACAAAAATGTACCCTTTTATTTACTGAAGACGAACTAATTACTTCAAATGTTACAAGTTTTGAACAAAAAAGATGTAAGGGGGGAAATTATGAACCTTGTCTAATGAGTTTTAATTCTTTAGAAAATGGAGTTGCAAATGAAGCTACGATCCTTATTAAAAGATAAAGATAAATAAAATAAAAAGATATTACGGCTATTACGAAATTATTGCTTTATTTCTTAGAGTCCCTTGTCTTTAGTGGTTCCTAGATATCCTATATTTCTGTTAATTTATAGTTTTGGCGTGCATGCAGTTTATTCGTCTTTTTTATGTTTAAAAGTGAAAACAAAACGTGACTTCAATATTTATTACATAATTTGTCCGAAGCTTCGCAAGAAAATCCCACTTAATCAGTCCCGTGTTGGACCCGGGTGGCGAATAGACCCACAACAGAGCCTAGCTTGTCGTAAGAGGCGACTAAGGGTATTGGGATTCTGACGTCGGGTCAGTGCTCAGCCCACAGCGCGACCAAGGTGTGTATCCTAGGTGGCTGAATAGGGTTGCCCTCGTCCGCAGGGGTTGCGAGGCCTAAAATAGGGAAACCCTGAACGGTGACCAAAGTGGGCCAACGTGTGTGATGAGTGCCACGCTTCATGCACGTTAAAAATCACTTTGTGGACCACCAAATAGGCTAAATTTTCTGCCCCTACCCATCTCTCCCCTTTTCGTGTTTTTTTTTTTCAAAAGTTGTTGTTTCCTTTGTTTCCCACCCCACCCCACCCCATGTTTCATATCATTATCATCATCATGTCATGTTCATTTTAACAATCTTTCATGTTTATCGCCTTCAAATAACCTATAAAGTGTTGCGAGGGCCTAAAACACAACTCACTCACTCACCCACTTGATCATACATGTACATGTATTTTAAACAAACTCAGTTTAGTTGATTTGCTCAGAGCTCTTTATTAGTAAGGTAAGACTGGATTAGGGTATGTTCCGCACAATGTCACACCTTACATGCATTGTCTTGTGTATCATGTTCCTTTTTTTTCATTTGGAAGTATGGAACTCTCAAACAGTTCTCAGAAAATGTACATTTATACTCTAATTGATGGAAGTAGATGCGGAATAATTGTACACGACAAAACCTCCATACATTTATAATTTGAGAGTTATATATACCAGTGACATTTCAAGAAAACTAGAAAAGAAAATTGCATCAATATCAGGCGATGATATATTTTCATTCATTAAAAACATAAAATTAATTAAATAAATCTATGCACAATATTAATATGACAAGATAATCTTTGAACGAAATTAAAATCTCTGGGTTCAAAACGTAGCCAAAAATTGAACAATCATTAACATTATAGATTAACAGGATATAAAATTATACTATATTATTGTATAATATGCTAATTATGCATGGCAAACAATATTTGACACTGTAATAAACTATTTATTTTTTATAAAATTCATGGTTAAATCCTTTAAAAGTTGAAACTCGAAAATAGATAATTTTGGTGTTATAGATATCAATTCTATAAAAAAGGAACACATGTCGATAATTAACACTTGTCCTTGTTTAAGGTAGTACAGTGGTATAACATTGAGCATCTTTTCTGGGCATGTTACCAAATTTAAGCTAAGGCAAAAACATTGCTTTTTAACTGTATGAAGATTGTTAGTTTGATTAATTATTCGAGAAAAAATAAGTTTGAAACAAAACCTAACTGTTATATTCATTTTAAAACATTTCCCGTACTTTTTCAAGGGAGATAATTTGTATGAAATGTGTAGGGAAAACTCAGTTTTTCCAGTTTATTTTCAGAAAATTAACGGTGACCCCATGATTATATACCTTATTTTCAAAGAACTAACAAAAATTGATGTTTTGACAAAATATAACAAAAATCTATCCCGTGAAATTTGAAAAAAATAATTTAAACCATTTTCCCCTTTATAATCTATATAAAAATAGTCAAATTTGAACTGTTTTTGATCAATTTTCTACAAAAATTAAGCACGGTGACCTATTCTTTTTATTTTATTTTTCAAACATATGCATATAGATACTTCTTATGACAAAATTTTAATATTGTACTACCTTAAACATTTTCAAAAAGACATGGTGCCCCTCGCTGTTATTTATTATCGCCAATTAGCAAATAATCAACTGGTCTAGTCTGAGAAAGTATGAAACAAAAATGGCTAAATTTTTACTTAAATTTGACAGAAAAAAAAGTTTAAACTATTTTTGATGATACCTATAGAAAATTTAACATTTAAAGCATTTTTTGGTACGTCGGGGTAAGATTTCCGTTGAGAATTAAAGTGACGGCGATTTTTTAAACTAGAGCCGTTTTACCATTTTTAGACTAGTTTATATAGAATTCTATTGGAAAATAACGTATTTTTTTCACCAATTTCAAACCAAAAAATGACAGAAAATGTATTTACTTTAAACTAATATACGATATACTACACGAAAGATAATTGTATAAGGTATTTAGTCAGACGTAGGGCTAAGGTTTTATGGGATTAGTTACTTGTCAATTGAAGAAAGTATAGGGACTGTCAAAATTTTTCCATTACGTTCTATTGTAATCAGTTGATGGTGAATGGTGTCCCCCCTATGGTGACAAAATCATTGGAATTAATTAAAGTTGTCCACCATTCTTGAGTATGAACCCCATATTTCAATGGTCATCATCATTTCGTGTTCATTTTGTTGTCCTTTTCGTGTTCGTCGTCTGTGGATGACCCGAGTGGCGTTTCGCGGGCGTTAAACACCAACTCACTAACTATTTATTTGCAATGTACATATGTTCTTATTTTTATGATCATTTACCTGTCCATTAAATTTCAGCATGCCCCGATTTTGACTAGTTTGTTTAGAATGACCTGTTTTTAATAAGGTTATTACGTTATTGTGTTTGATAATTGTTTATTATACTGATGAATCTATAATCTTTAAATTATTTAACATCGATTGCTAATGTTGCGTACATTTTCTAGACCCTATTTATAGTATACATAAATATACTTCATCTATATATTTTATCTATATTAAAAACGAAAGAATATGGAATATGTGCCAGAAAGACACGATCCACATATTGAAATGATTTTGATTAATCATGTAAATGTACAAAAGCAAAATTTCACTGCGTGTGAAGCGCTTTTCTGGATAAACCTTCATCAGACACGCTAGGAGTTAAAAACTTGGAAAACCGGTAGAATATTAGATTTGATAAAACAAAAACAGAAGCCAAAAATATTACAACAATGACCAAACAGATAAATTTATCAATTTTTTAAGAAATAGTCAAACGTTGTCAATTTTTTGAAATATGTAAACTGTGTCTTTCCAACACATATTCCAGTACTCGAAAATTTATAAGAGCATACAACTGAAGCACAGGGAAGCTTTCTACGACCTCCACACGGCACTAAAGCCAAACTCTGAAATAATATTTAAAACGAAAGAATATCTCTCATTAATTATATATATATCTTATTTACAGAATTTACAGACATATATTTACCATATTTACATATATAAATTTCAATAATGGCCACAGTAGTGCAGTTGACTCTAAAGTCACATGTTGACATCTGCCTTTATAGTCATTTTGGCAGATTTTCACTGCACTGGTTCCCCTTGTATGAACTCTGTATCCCAGGGTTGCTCTTTCCCCCATATAGATATATACATGTATATCAGTTACATTTCATATATGGTCTGTCATAATATGCGGCGACCGACATATAGACATTAAATATCGTATATTAAATTTAATATTCATATATTCAAAATATCCATATATTATATTCCAAATATTATATTATATATTGAATTATTAAATTGTGACCATTATCGCCAATACATTCAGCACTCTCTGAAATAATATACTAGTACTATAGTATTGATTTTTGTAATTTTCACCAAAATCTGCCAAATTGACTAGATGTATATTTACAAAAGATGGAACATTTTAGATGCAAAGAGGCACCAATTCGAGTGTTAAAATTTCGAATGGGCAACGACGAAACCGGCAAACACGAACAAGAACAGCACGAAGAACCACAAAACACAAAATCAACTGAACAAAAATCAACAACACGAACTCAAGTCGTAACAAGAGAGAACTCAGGTGCTCCGGAATTTAATTCATTAACTTTAATTTTATTATTGTGATCATTTTTATATTTGAGATATTTCAGGACAAATGTGCTATCAAATCAAATAATCAAAAGAAGTATTAAGGGCCGACCACTTAACTTGATAGGGTTGATTTTTGTTTTCCAAAAAGTGTTATGAATAAGATTTTTAATGAAAATTTAGTAAGACAACAGAAAGATTTCTGCTTTATTTGAAAAAAAATGCTATTACTGAGTTAAAATATTATGTCATACCACGTTAAAAATAAAAATAGAATAATTATTTTCACGCCCTGTGCGAATAATAAACTTTTGTAGAACCACAAAAAAAAAAAATAAAAAAAATACCAAGTCCTCCCCGTAAAGTTGATAAAGACATAGACAAATCCAGGAAACAGAAGAGACAATGACACAACTACAACAACATAAAAACACAGCTTGATTGTAATCGGGTACCATAAATTTAGTAAAATAGTATCTGAACTCAAGTATTCCCAAAGAGATTTTGCTAGTTGCAACGCACGTGTATCGTTAAATTAATTTAAGGAAAACATTAAAAAACAGCATAATATATTGTCAATTCGCAGTGCATGTTCTCTGTAAACGTGAAGCGGATGGAATAGTACACACTTCCAAAACAAGCCCCATCTTTAGGAAGTACTCCACAAATAGGATTTTCACAGTATTGTTTTCGTATGTGGCCCCTGTGAATTTTTTTGTATATGAAAATATTGATTCGGTTTTTAAAAAGAATAATTTAAAAAAAATCAATCCCTATGCTCATTAGTCTCGATCACCCAGACGCTTATCAATAGATGATAAGAGTCTGGGACAGTCCCATTACCTATTTTGTTATGTGTACGTTCGGAGTACGTTCAGGCTTTATCATAATGTTCGACGAAAATCATTCAACCGTAGGTTCAGAATTTTGTGCCTATGGTTCAGTGAATTTATGCAAATACAATAGCGAGAAAACTTCTCGAATTGATGTGAGTTGTTCTCTTATAACATAATATTTCTTATTTTACAATAAGACGTCCTAATTTACATTTTTGAACACAAGTTGGTTTTGTTAACAATAAAACAATTCATTTTATCGTTAAATTGTACTCACGGGCGTCTACCTGGTTTTTGAAATTGTTTATGTTTATTGGAGTCAAAAATTGGGACATTCTTGATTACAGAACCATACACGTTTGACCAATCCGATTCTCGATTTTGCAGAACCAGTTGTCAAAAACCAAGGAAGACCAATGAAACGTTGAGTTTTCAAAGTTGGTTCATTTTAGATTGAAATGAATCTTGTATGCTTAACACGTCATATACACACGTGGTAAAGGTTAAAAGGTATAACGATCGCCACCTAGAGGTTACGAGAAATCAATAGGTGTTTTCCCAGACTCACTACCTTGGTAGTATGAGTTTGGGTTCGAGACTATATGCTCATAAATCATCGCTACCGGCTGGGCATGGTGACCAGCGGATTGGCTTAAAATTAAACGTGCTATTTTTAGATTTTCAATTTTGAACAATTTTTAGCGGGTTTATTTGGCCTTAAAAGAAAGGACTGGTTTTGGGCTTTCATTTTATACATGTTACGTTTCACCTGAACCGAAAGCTCGATTACTGGCAACATTAAAAAAAACACAAAACCCCGATTTTTGCGTTTTTTTGTACCCAAATTTTTGACAAATGTTAAGAGTTGCTAGGGGCAACGAGTACAACAAAGAAACCAAAAAAACGGCACTAGACACGACTAAACATGCCCCGAGTTTGGAACACCATCTAGTTTGAAGTGTAAATATCAGTTTAAGCGATTTCAAGAACCCGGGACAAAATAGTCAACGTCAATTACAAGCAGCACATGCAAAAATGTGCCAAATGAATTATTTATGGAGTACTACCTCATGCAACTTTAATAACGGCTCACAATTTTTTTCGAAAGGCTCTTGTCAGGTTCCCTATGTTAACCTATTTCAAGTTAGTTCACAAGTATTCATAGTACCTTTCACGCCCTAAGAGAAAGGCCTAGCTCTTCGTTGAAAAGCTGCCTGAAATACAATATAAAAGTATAGTTCCTACGATTCACACCCCCATTTAAACATACCTGGTTTTTATTTTAGAAATTTAAGGTAGCTTTGTTACAGAGATATCTTCCAGTAATATCACAAAATATTTTATCTTTGATAAAAAAATAGATTTGAAACCACTACACTGGAGTAGTAAGTGACTATAGTAACACATGGAAAGAGAAGGTAAACGCCATGTCATAAAGTCTGATTAGAATTTCTTCTTAGCATTGATTAAGAGTTTAAAACCAAAATTTGAAGCATATTTCCTAGAATCTGATGTTTTAATTTCAATACTTGTAAGAAAATCCTTAAATCGAAACGCACAAAATGTTAGATAAATGGATTAAGCAAATATGTGTGTGTTTTAATTTTCTCAACTTTTCGTTTGAAAATTTGATGCATTTTTTCTCTTTTCATAAAATCTGTGATTTATACATGATTTAAGAAGAAAGATTTATAAGCCAATGAATTGGACCGATTCGGAACTCTGATTTTTATGTGCGAATGGGGCCTTCGTCAACACGTTTTCAAAATACATGTTATATCTATCGTATGCTGAACACGAAGTCGTACATTCATCGTAACACCGTCTTACAGACCTCTATATACTCTCGGATTTGATTTTTTACCAAAGTAATCAACTTCGTTCAAAGTTCGAATTAGGTTGCAGATGATGGTAAACGATGGCAACACGAAGAGTGCAATTTGGCTATGATCACTCACGATTTAAACAGATATTCATAATCGTGTATCTATCGGGGACAAAATCGAGAAAGTATGACGCCTAACCGAAATTATGACTACAGCAAAAGTAGCACATACGAATATCTGCAAACCTTATACAAAGTGGGAACGTAGTTGTCAGCTTTTGCCAAAAATAGATCCGAAGGATAACAGAAATCTTTACGACGGTGTTACGGTGAAGATTCGACTCCGATTTAACATACAATGGATATAAAATGAATTTTGAAAACACGTTGACGAAGACTTCTGACATGTAACAGTTCCAAATAAAAACCGGGTTTAAACCAGATCTCAATCATTTGCATATAATTCTAAAGAGCCAAATATTTATATATTAAATGAATGGAGAGAATTGCTGAATTCTTATATTTTTAAGTCCCATTATACTATTGGTGTTTCAATTTAGGGAATTTCTTTCGGGAATTTAACATATTATAAGAATTATGCTTAAAATTTAAATAAAAACCTCTAAATCAGTGCCATATGAGGATTTCGTACCAGGTTTTATGACGTATATAGAGTCTTTCCTTATCTTTTCTTGCACACTATTCTTTTTACTATTTAAGTTACTTTCTTCCCCAGTGTAGTAATTTCTATCAACCACTTGTAAAATGCCGTAATATAATTGATAAAAAAAGAGAATATTTTTGTAACATGGTCACCTCAAATCTATAAAATACATGAATGTAAGGGGGCATCGTAAGAATTTTACTTTAGTTAAATCTTTCATTTAAAAATGTTTTATTTTTACACGACACTTTCTTTAAAAGGCATTAATGGTTCTATAAAAAAAAACCAAAAAGCTAGCGTAAATAAATTTTAAAAAAGTAGAGGTACAAATGGGGCATACGAATGTCAAAAGTCTGAAAGGGCAGAGACAAAATCAATAAACCGATAACAGGACGAAAAAACAGACAACATATAAAACACAGAAGAAATATCAATTAACAACGCAAACTCTAGTCGTTACGAGTGTGAACTCGTGTGCTCTGGATGAGTAAGCAGTCCCTGCTTGCTATAGCACACCCGTCGAGTTGCTTACAGTCAGTGTGTCAAACCTGTAAAGGAAGACAAAACAAAACTGTATAACAAACCAACATTTGCACTCATCTGAGAGATCAAAATATCATATTTGCCTATAAACGCATGATTTTTTTCCGTATAATTTCAGTGAAGATAGCAAACGAAGATCAATGTGCATCCACATGTTTAAGCAATTTCTGTGCCAGACGTGACGCTCTGCTAAGGAAATCGAGCCACAAGCTTTAAAATAACGAATAAATTGTGATACCAATCCATTAGAATATGAGAAGGATGGCAAGGACGGCCTCCAGAAATATTACGATTGTTATTATTCTGAAAAAGGTTTCAATCAAATGTGGATCCTGAAGAATTCGAAAGAAGTGATGGAGAGTTTTAACTCTAAATATGTTTCACCTTGTAACAGTATCAAAACTTTCGCATTCTCCACATGAACAACTAATATTGCGACTGGCACAACTGATTAAACGCAACTTTTTTCAAAAAGAAAGGAAAAAGCAGGTACAAATATCTGGTAGTCGATTATACTAAGATTTAAATAAAATAACTGTTTAGAAGGTTAAACCACATTTAAAAGGAAAATCCAAATAAATAAATCACAATAAAAGCAAGGTAAAAATCATACAAAAACAGTAAAAAAGTACCCAATTTTTTTTACCTCACGTCCTTCTTCAGGGGCGATAAAAGAGAAAAATGTTGACACAGCAACTGACGAGAACCGAATGACAAGTGACAACCCTGGGTATATCACCAGTGAAAGAGATCAAAGTTTTAAAACGAAATTTTAATCTTTTTCACTGGCGATGTACCTAGGGTCGGCACTGTTAGTTGATGATTCCACTACTGTTCTCTTTTATTGTCCCTGAAGAAGGACGCGAGGTAAAAAAATATGGACATCTTTTTACTGACTTACTTGACTTATTCCACTTCGTCCATGGGTGGACATAGGGCGACTACAATGTCCTCTTTCTCAAGTCGTTGACGAGTCAGAGGATTAGCATTTGTAGTCGTTTCTGTAACCATTTCACCTTTTTACTGTTTTTGTTTAATTTTTAATTTTTATTGTGATGTATACATTTAGATGTTACATTTTAAAAGAGGGTTTACCTTCTAAACAGTTCTTTAATTTATTCATTTATAAACCACCATGCAACATCTTTTATTAATAAGACTTTCTTTGATATTAGTAAGTCGATTTGTTGACTATTTACATCTCATATATCCGAAGGAACTTGAAATAAAGGACACTACAGATTCTAGGAAATACGCTTCATATGTGGACACATTTCTCGAAATTGACACACTAGGAAGGCTTTATACAAAGCTCTATGACAAACGTGATGACTTTAACTTTCTAATAGTTAACTTTCCCTTTCTGTGTAGCAACAGTCCGTCCGCTCCAGCATATGGAGTTTACGTATCACAATTGATTCGTTATTCCAGAGCATGTGGGGAGTAAAACGACTTCCTTGATAGAGCTACACGACTGACAAGCATATTATTAACACAGGGGTACGTTGCTCCCAGGTTGTTGTCATCACTCAAGAAATTTTACGGAAGACATCATGTGCTTGTATACAAATACGGGATTTCTATCTCTCAGATGAGCATAGATGTTGATTTGACATAGAGTTTGGTAATGTCATCTTTTCCGGATTTGACGAACACTGAATCGATCTTTGGCAACGTGACAGGTGTACTATAGCAAGCAGGAACTGCTTACTCTTCCGGAGCACGTGAGTTCACTCTCGTTGGACTTGAGTTCACGTTGCTGAATGCGGTTTTGTTGTTATGTGTGTGTATGTTTTATGTTGTTGTGTGCTTTGTTTCGTTGTGATGATTTTTTGTCTACCGATTTTGTCTTTGTCTTTACGGTTTTATGATATTGATTACTAGTACACCTTTGGTACACCTTTGCTTCTTTCTAAGAAAAAGAATAAAGTTACCACATAGTCGACATGCTCAGATTCCCATTGGTTCCGTTTGGTGGGCGTGTTTTTTAGTAAACAATAGGCACTAATTGTGCATCTTTGCTTGCTGATTTGCTTCTTCATTTATATGAAGCAGAATTCTTACGATCACTTATAGACAAAAAAGATCTTAGACTAGCTCTCTCTTTTAATCTCACTTTCCGTTATATCAATGATGTCCTTTCACTTGATAAAGTCTGGCAAAGAGGACTGATTCATAAAATGAAATCATATGGAGTTAAAGGGGGATTTGGAATGGTTTAAAAGTTATCTATCTGGGAGAAAAGAAAAGGTCCTTTTAAACGAGTCATCGTCAAACTTTTGCGACAATACAGCAGGAGTACCACAAGGTTCAGTTCTTGGTCATCTCCTATTTATAATTTATATCAGTGACATAGCTGCTAATCTTGTATCACTTTGCAGGCTTTTCACAGACGATACGTCGTTTGGATATTCCAATAGAGATATGAATGCGGTTAAAAATGTTATAGATCGGGATCTTATTGAACTTGACACATGGCCAAAGAAATGGTTGATGTGTTTCAATCCAGATAAAACTGAAATATTGATGTTTTCTAATATCCCAGTACAAGGTACGAGGTTCGAATTAAATGGCCAGACTATTTTTTAAGTGAAACACACAAACATTTGGGTGTTGTCCTTAGCAACGACGCAAAATGGAACGCTCATATCGAGAAACTTATTGAATCAATATGTAAACATTTAAATGTATTGCGGAAACTTGTACAAAAAATCTTGAAAAGCTTTATTCGACCAATATTCGAATATGCATCTGAACTATGGGACAACTGTGGTGCTACATGTATCAACTCAAACAAACTAGAGCGTTAACACCTAGATGTTGCAAGAATCATCATTGGCTTACCATTTTTACTAGTTCCTCGATAATCTATAATGAAATTGGGTGTGAAAATCTTGAGACCCGAAGAAAACGTAAAAAAGACTTCAGCTTTTCCATTCTATCTACAACAATAGAGCCCCCGAGTATTTGTGTAATCTTCTTCCTCCTTCGATTCAGTCTACTACCGTATATCCACTTCGTACCGGAAGTGACTTAATCGTGCTTTTCTGTAGACTTTCCACGACATCTAACTCTTTTTTCCGTCAACAGTGCGAATGTGGAATGAACTTGACTCGAAATATTGTTAGCAAGTCTAAGTTCAAATGTGAACTTTTAAATTCATCTACTAAATCTAAGGTACCAAACCATTTTTATAGTGGACCAAGAAATCTGAATATAACATTAACTCAACTTAGATGCTCATCCTCCTTCTTGAATAATGACTTATTTAAAGTCAATATTGTACAACGACCTAACTGTAACTGTGGTGCAAACTTGAGACCGTTTACCATTATCTCCTAGAATGTCCAACTTATCACACAGCCAGACAAAAATTATTTCTCGATCTAAATTTGGTTCTACAGTACGGAAGTCTTGATCTCGATCTTCTTCTTTGCAAATCTAATACCCTTACAACTGAACAATATAAAAACGTACTACCCCATGTCTTTTCTTTCATAAAGAAGGCAAAAAGGTTTCTCATAGTATAGTCTGTTTCACATGCCTACAGACAGACGGACAGACAGACACACTACACAAACACACCCAGGCCCTTCTTTATATTATCTTAATTTATTCTCCCCCTCTTGTATACTTTTATAATATAGTCTCTTTTGTTTGTTTCTTTTTTTTTTCAAATTAGACATATATTATAATTTTATTGAATTTGATTTTCACGCCTTCAATATTATAGATATATTGTATTGCATTGTATAGGTAAAGACTTCATAAGTAGAGAATACTTGTGTCTAATATCTTTTTGTATTTTATGCAAATAAAATATGTTTAAATTATGTCCTTTCACTGAGCAATTCTTGATTTGGTGTCTTTTTCCATCGTATATATTCCTCAGGACATTGAGACAAAAGACACTACGGATTCTAGGAAGTCTGCTTCATATTTAGATCTACATCTCGAAATAGACTCTTCAGGAATTTTTTGAGAAAGATCTATGCAAACGTGATGACTTAACCTTTCAAAGTCAACTTTCCATTCTTGAGTAGCAGCAATCCGTCCGCTCCATCTTATGTTTACGTATTAATAGATTCGTTATTCCAGTGCTTGCGATGCTTCCATCGATTTCCTTAGCAGAGCGTCACGTGACACAAATATTGCTCACACAGGGTTGTGCTGCTCCGTTGCGACTGCTGTATTCACTCAATAAATTTTACGGAAGACATCATGCGATTATAGACAAACATGGGATTTCGATCTCTCAGATGAGTGTAGAAGAAAATAGGCACCAATGGGGCATTTGAGTGCCAAAAATCCGAAAGGGAAACGACAACACCAGTAAACACGAACAAGAACAGCACGAAGAAACACAAAATAAAAAAAATCAACCGAACGGAAATCAACAACGCGAACTTAAGTCGTAACAAGAATGAGCTCAGGCGCCCCAGATGAGTAAGCAGTCCCCACCTGCTATAGCAAACCTAGCGCGTTGCCAAAAGTCAAATCAGTGTGTCAAACCCGGTAAAGGAAGACAAAACAAAATCCCTTGACAAACCAGCATCTACAAATATTCGACATGCGTAATTTTCTTATCGACAACATATTTGTTCAGTTTAGTGGACGTGTTTTTAGCAAACTGGACACGTTCACTGCCATTTACAAAATACCTATAGTCGATACAGTTACATGTGAGGTAAATAAATGCTATCACAAAACTAACAAAATTTATACATTTTCCCATAGGAAAAACAAAATTGTCGCTATATTCAAGGGGACATTGTACACATGATGTTTATGTTTAAGTATAGTTTAGAAGTAAATGAATGTGCATTCAACACTTAATATTGAAACCGGGTAGTTGGTATCTGGTACCCCTACCAGAAAAGACAACATCAAAATCGCATCTACCATCTGAGTAGAAAGATTTATTATAAATATCCTTTGCAAATGACAATATCAGTTTAATAAAAATCAAAATCATATGCACTATGGAAAATATGAATACATGTAGCAAAACATACCGACATATTTAAGGATATTTCTCTTAAATAAAGCAATAATAATAAATTGAAGGAGATACAGGTAGACACTTCGGAAACGTAAGTGAATCCTTTCAAATTGTTTAATATAATTATTTTATATGTTCATATTTACTAGATTGTATCAATCAATCAATGTGAATAAATGCTTTGAAGTACGATTAAGTACGTACGGCATTTATACATACCTGTACAATTAGGAGGAATGCCCTGAATCCATTCTTGTTCATCATTGCAAACAAATTCAGACGGTGGTTTAAGTGGAGTTTGGTATCTATCGTTACATGACATAGTACAAATTTGATTTCCCAATACTGCAGAACAAGCCAAAGCTCCGTTGGCTGGTGCAGGTAACGCTGGACATGCTTAAACGAAGAAATATTCAAATATATGAACAAGAAAAAAAGTTTTGCAGCTAGGATTTCCGATCATTGACCGGTTTTTAATTGAAAGAAAATACATACCTTGTGATAAGATGGAGACGATAAACTCACATTAATAATTACATGTGTAAAGTTAACAAATAGGAATTCTTCCAGCAATTGCATATGGCTTATTCAATTTTTGACGTATTATCCAAATTGGGGCTCCATCCAAAGAGGTAAAATTGTGTTTATTTTTTAGAAGATTGAATTAAGGGATAGCATAGACAAAATTGGCTTATCTATTGATGTCTAAATGCTCAGTTAAAGCTAACTAGTTATTTATACGAACAATGTACAAAAGCACATGTGACACTTACTCAGTTTTTCACAAAACGATTCGGTGTCATTTTCCCATTTCCAGTACCCGTGTGTACCACTGCCGTCAATCTCACATGAAACTGTTTCTCCTCCTTTCAACACATAGCTCAAAAAACATGACAGTTGACATGACGATCCGTAAGAATATCCATTGGGACATCTGGTTATAAGGAAGTTGTCAGTAGGGATTAATGGATCACAGGTAATAGCTGAAAATCAAAATTTGGCATTTAAATATAAACAGAATTGTTTCCAAAATACTGTATGACGCATACATTTATTGCAACCTTTTGATAGCAGCTTGCTGTAAAAAAACCCAAGCCTTATTCATTATTCAACGATTCCTATACACTGTTTTTCGTGTTTTAAATGTTGTCTGTTTTTCATCCTGTCCTTGTTAGAGTATACTGGTTTTGTCTCTGCCATTCGGTATATGCCATTTGGACACCCCATTGGTGCTTCTTTTAAGTCCTAAATAATCTCAATATGCCGCGAGATGGCAAACGAAATGCCCAACGGACTTTGAATATGCATGTCCTGATTATCATCAGATTTTGGTTAAAAACTAAATTGGGATGGCATTTTTAGTAAAAGGGTGTGAAAATGACGACAAAGATTACATCTGTTAGCAGAGTAAAGCCATCTAGAAAATGACAAAGCTTAAAGACGAAATCTTCTAGCTGATTGTAGGGAGTGTGTTGGTCAAATGTTTTAATGAACGGACCATAAAAACACATGAAACAACGAAATTACGAAAAACAAGCAGGATGACAACATTGCTTTTTTGTTGAATAAAAAGAAATTTATAGCACAGAAACTTTCCATTTGTCTTAAACTGCCAAAGAAGGACCCCTTTGTGAACATAGAACCACTAACATTAAGACAACGATTACAATTAAACAAGCTAATAAAAAGATTCCTGGCACAGGAACAGACATTTATAAAATTTAGCGTTATTATACTATAGTTTTGATGGGCTAACCTTTCTTCTAATGATAATTCCTTACAAAGCACAAATAAAAGTAACACACAGTGAATATATATTTTTTAAAAATTTCAATTCAACAAAAAACAACTTGACACATAAAAACAACATGAAAACACGAGAAGTATAGAACTATTCTTAGACACTTGCGCATGCTGTTACATAGGTAAGCTGGCTAAAATATATATGATATCATGTAAAATATAGATTGCAGCATCAACTCAAATGAGGAGAGAAAAGCAGGATGTAGATGTATACAAATTTTGTTCCTGGAGACGCAATATTCAAATCTATATAAATATATATAGAAAAAAGTTTACATAGTAAAATGCATTAATATTTTGATTGAATTGTTAAAATGTTAAGTTTTATAGGGTCTAGATCGAAATGGATCGCACTATCTCAACCTTTAAATATTTTCATGAAAAAGGCCTTGCTCATGCATGAAACTGTGGTCTTTCTTATTATCTATGTTTCCGTTATGTAATGCAGCTGGTTTGATCAGAATAGTACACAAAAAACTCATCAAATATTCCTCTTATCAGCCAATGATATACCTTTAGATTTGATTACGTCAAGTTCATTCATTAAAAGGTAAACACAGGTGAACTAAAGTAAATTCTTCCAAAGGTATTTTTATTTTAGTTAAAACCAGTCAATAACATTGAAATGCGCGTTTTTTTTTATAAAGTGACTTTGCATGTTATTATGTTTTGTAAAGTGGAAAAATATAGGTTTATATATATAAATGGTGTTGCGCACAGCTCTGTAAAGTAATTGATATAATATAGAATGGATATGGTGAGCTGCAAAGTTAGAAAGGGGTGTCCGTGTGCCAACAGTGATGAAAATCATCTTTTTAAAGCCGTTGACACTAGTACAGACGAAGTTGCCATAGATGACAGAGTACATGTATGGGTTCGATTCCAGCTCAACCCCATGCTGGATTTCCGGTGTCAGCGGCTTTAAAAAGATGATTTTCATCACTGTTGGCACACGGACACCCCTTTCTAACTTTGCAGCTTACCATATATATATATATATATCAAAAATATAGGTTTCTTTTTCGAGCAAAAGGACTTATCGAGTAACCACATATAGTTCGAAAACCTGTTTAATACAACATTCTTATGATGAAAAGAATCAATTTACTTTTAATTGATTCAGTAATTAAAATGTACCCTAAGAAAACAATGTGCTTGGTCTTTAAGGTTAAAGAACAGTTCACCTGTCACACAATACACAAAGAAATCGTAGTTTTTATTCGGAGACGAGTTAAAACTGATTTTGGACTTTGTATCTTAACTTTTAGATATTCGTTTAAAAAGGACATATTTGTGTGAAATATGCATTTACCTACCATTGTGGAGATTGTTAAATATGTACCGGCGATAAACTCGCTATAGGAAAGAAATGAGGCGCCGCTCTAGATACATTTCTTATCGCTATCGACATTAATCAGTTTCTAAAGCTATAAAAACCTGTAACACGTAATTACAGATTCATAAAACTGTTTGTGTGTTGGTTTTTCTCTAAGTTGCCTCAGCCTTATCGAAATAGATGTTTTTCTGATTGTTTACAGACCAAGTAAAAAAGAAGGTTTTGTATTGAAATAGACTTCAACACAGAAGGTTTTTTCGCAGGGGAGATAATTCGATACCACTAGATTTAAGACTGCTTGGGTATCTCTGGTCCACCAGTAGCAGTTATCGACCATGTGGTTTCAAAATACAAATACCAAAAACGGGTTTAAGGTGGAGAAGGACAGTGGTCATGTGACTTGCCCAAAATAAAATGAAATTTGAAAAATGTTTTGAGATTTTTGTGTTTTTAGGATCTTTATACCTATTTTAGGCACATTTAATCAATATGATTAAAATTTGTATTCTAAAAGTATTATAAGTTTTTAGCTAAAGTATGGTCAAGGGAGATAATGTGGCAAAAATCATGAAAAATCATCGTTTTTGGCTCATATTTTTGCTAGTGCATAAAAATCAAGGGAAGAAACCCCACTTTAAATTGATTTAAGATGATGAATTGTTGGAAGATCTATAAAATGTCAAAAAATTAGGGAAATCTATTGACAGGAAAAAAAGTAATGGAACATATTTGTGTGTTTTTATGGGTTTTCCTATATATTTCATATTAAAATATTGATACTTTAACTTGATATAACTCGGAAAGTAGGGAAGAAACCCATGAATTTTGAATCAAATTATGAAAGAGTACATCATTTTGGACATTTATGCCAATTTTGAAGAAAATCTATTGACAAATTAATTTTGGACCCAGGTGCCACGCTCTACCTTAAAACGGTTCAAACATTTGAAAACTAGTGCAATCGAGAATGGCAAGGACAAAAAATTAGACATAAAATCACCATAAAAACAAACAACACAAATCACAATAAAAACAACCACGTGTTACAACTTATCATCAACGTTAATTTAAGTCGAGACTAGACTAGACGAGACTCTGATGCTCAACAAAAGAAAGCAGTTACTGTTTGCTAAAGCGCACATGGAAGAACAAATCTACATACATCCATGTTAGAATGTATATGATGCACATATCCGTATAAGTAAACAAAACAAATTTGAAAAGTAATAGCACCAAAGGAAAATATGAAAGTAGAAAAAAAAGTTAAGCCAGCACTAGCAATGGGAACAGCGAATTGAAGTAAAATCTTTAGAGACTGCAAACGTCCGGACGACATAAACATTCATCGAAGGGAGACATAGGTAGCTGTAAACAATTTTTTTGTCAAATTGACTGATAGGGTTTAGTAAATAAAGAACTTATATTTTCTATAGACATAGAAGAGGAGTCATTTTCAAACATGATGATGCACTGAAACTCATAGGTAGAACTGAGAAAGTATAAATATTTGAATATTTTCTGATTTATGGTATTATTTAGTCAAATACACGTGTCTTTTCCCGTGTTTTTTGGATAGTCGATCCCTTATCGATTGAAGCAAGTGTCTGTGTAATGATTATTGTGTAAGTGAGTTAGAGGGAATGATATTCATTTGGAAATGGTTTTGAATGCGCATTTTACTGTACAGCATTTTTGTGTTTTCCCTAAATACATTATAGTAGAAAATAGAAAATAAAGAGATGTGGAATAAGTGTACGCGACACAGCCCACAATTAAACGGCAATTTAGAAAAACCACAATGGACAACCGCCAGCAGCCTTCAACGAGGCCATTTGGCACTGCTCGCGGTTCTGCAATTGGCCCATGGTCTAAATAAGATGCATATAATTCAAATCCAGCCCTGAAATAGTCACCGATAGACCCCCTTCTTAAACAATGAACAGAAAACATCAAAAAGACAAGTACAAACGAAAGCTTTGTCAAAGATTCCTGGCTTAGGACAGGCACATGTAATATGTGGCGGGGTTAAACTAGTTTTTTGGGTCCAACCTTCCCCCTATCAATATTCCTAGTACTTACTATCTATTATTACATAAAAAGTACATGTATCACTAAGTCCTTTGTGGTCAGTAGCTTCATATGTTACGATATGAAATCCCTTTGGAAAGTCAGATCCTTTTGTTAGACCACTAATCTGTCTCACTGTTGGAGAAGCAATACTTGTACCGTCACAAGCCTGTAAATTTTCAGAATTGTCCGTAGCTATTGGGTCATCCCATGATACACCAGTTGCAATGTTGGTACCTCTATCTGTATATCTAGTTATTGTGCTAGGACAGGACTCAAACCTTGGCGGCTCTGCATCTAAACCAAATATAACGATTGGTTGAAATATCTATTAAATCTACATTGAAAAAACCTAGTACATGGGAGACTTAATATGGACACATGCAGTCCATGCGTGGTTGACTCAAAATGCTGTTTGGAATATACGTTCTGTGCTGCGTATTTGACATATATGAAATATATCTATAAAAAAGGCGAGATGTATCGTGACTGTAAACAATTTGTCCAGACAAACGAAAGAACATTGTAGCTTGAAATTTGTTGGAAAGAACATGCTGTTCTCTATAGAAAATCAAATAACCTTGATTGGTCGTTCTTCATCGATTTGGTGACTTAATGACAACAGATTTTGCCTACATGTCATTACTTATTATAAGCATGTGGGTGTAAATTAATTATTCATTCTTTCGTTTTTTTTGTATCAATACATGCAAAGCATTTTACAATACTGAATACAACTTAAATTACTTTACAAAACATTTCAACTTAAACTTCAATCAGTCACAAAATGTACCTTCGCAATCTAAAATAATGTTTGCTCCCTCCCAATTATCTCCGTCACATTTCATGAATCGGCTCATTTCAGTTTCAAATCCATCATTACATTTGGGGAAACAAACAGAGTCATATTCATAACTGGTGCTTGTACATGTAAAATCTCCATTACATAAAGATCCCGGCGAATTGCACTTCTTTTCTATGAAAAAAACCCAAAAGAATTATGGCTTGATCATAAAAAGATGTTAGCTGGTTTATTTTTGAGATTTCTTTCATATTTGTGGAATCCTTAAGTTAAAAACATTAATATCATCTAACTATTTGTCCAAAAAAATACGGTACCATTTTTTTTGTCATAGTGTTTTTTTTTTTACAAAATTGATATTAAATTTTGTTTTGGCCAAAATTCAGATGAATAACGCTAACGTACAATGAAATAGTCATGTTATTATGACATACATCATTTTAGAAAAATAGTAGTGAAAATCATAACCAACCAACAGTCTACCAAGTATTTGCAATGGAAATAACACGTATCAAGGTTTTGGCCTATTGATAATGCATAATATTCTACATAAAAACTCTAAAAAACGGGAAATAAAGATGCATAATTATTATAAAAGATCATTTTATGTTGCGTTTTAGCAACGACAAATGAGACAATCTAAAGATTTGCACTGAATGATTGGCTTCATTTAGTACTTACTTTTACACTCTGGTGTTGCACCTGTAAACTGTGCACCTGATGACGTCAGTTGACATGTTAATTGAGCATTGCCTGTTGATTGCTCATACCCGTCATAACATTCAAATGAACACGTCGTTCCTAGAAGTTTGTCATCCCTATCACATTTTGCATATCCGTTTCTAATGAAAAGGCTCTGGCGACAGTAATGTACTAAAACATGAAATCACAAATACAAATTTTAATGTATATAAATATATATGTCTGAAGATCTTCCTAACAATGTATGAACTGCCTTATTATGTTGCTCCTGCAAAGCTTTGCCAGCTGATCCCTTATGATCAATGGGATTCGCATCCATTCTGGACGATCTATGGCAACACCACCTGCACTATGTACAGCGCCCTAGACCACTTGGCCAGATAGGCTATATTAAAATATAGCTTTGTTTGGCCAAGTGATACCTCCTCATAGGTTTAATCTAAGGTGTGTAACATAGTTCATGGTGTATGGTTGGAGCATTTCAGCAAAGTGGCGTAATTCAGAGGATTCGATGTCAATTTTGAAAAGGAATACAGTCACTCAAATATATTATTTTATATATACCACCCGGGTTAACGTGTGATCGTGAAATCGGTGGTTATTGTAAACTCGGTTGGGCAAAATGTAAACAAACGAGAATTGGCCAATGGGAAAAGAAAAATTTTGACTAACATTTTGTCGTTAACGCAGTATAATATCAAAGTTGTTGTCGTTTAACTCGGTTTAAATTATCGTCAACATAACATGGTTACATGCCATCAACAGTAACTTCCCAAAAGGTTTACAATGAACATTCTGGAACGGATTTCCCGGATCTGTGCACAAACGATTTATGAAGCATTTTCTCTATGATAATTAGAAAATTATATAAAAAGGTATTTTCCAAATAGTTGTTAACAACCCATTAAATAATAAACAGAGTGTGCAGATTCATACAATATATTAATTGTTGTAACAAAAAAAAATTTAAGAAAAAAAAACGTGTACAGCCTATTCTTCTTGCTTTTCTGGACTGAATCAAACGAACATTATTTAAACGACAAACTAAATCCAGTTTTACCGAAATATTATAGTTTATCATTATTATCATGACGTACACACTAAACTTTTGCACAGTATTTTAAGTGACCGACCAATTCCGAAAAAAACCATGATAAATCTGTAAATCTGTTTTTTTACAGAACATTGAAAAGACTTTCTGCTATATAAAGTGAATAAGGTTGTCAATAAAAATATTTTGTCATGAATGCCTGTAAAATGTGTTTTATTTAGCACGGAGGTAAGGATTGTTTGATTGTTGGTTGTTTGTTTTATGTCCAGTCAACAATATTTCAATCATAATCAGAACTAATTAAAACAACGAACTGAATTGTGACTCAAGGCACAGCATCCATAGCATAGCCTCGTGTATGCCATGCACAAAGGGCTAATGTTCGACCATAAAAGAGAAGGAAAACGAACCAGCTACCAAGACAGGCTAATGTACCCCCAATGCACCATAGGTCAATGTACCAATGTACCCAGAGAATAACGAAACCCTTCCCCCAAAATTCGCATAATCTAGAACTCTTATCTATGGTGACTGAACATGAAGAACCCTTGCCTGAAATGAGTTCATACTATAGTTGGAACTCTTACCAGTGTGGGATATTGCCAACCCTTTATCAGGTTCACATAGGCAACCCTTATCTGTCGAAAATACAATACTGAACCCTGGTTGAACATACACACACTGAGCGAGAAGAAAGGGGTTGGGTTGGGAAGACCACAGGAAAAAGGGCGAGGTGGGTAAGGGCAGAAAATTTAGCCTATATGTAATGCACTACTTGGTGGTCCGCATAAGGATTTTTTACGTGCATGAAGCGTGAAATATCAAAGGCGGGTTAAGGACCGGCGTGCCGGGAGCGCACCCTCCCATTTGACAGGAAAATTTGGTTAGGAACTGTATTAAATAAGAAGTCCCAAAGACTTTTTTGAATTGCGCCCCCTTTCAAAATTTCTGGATCAGCAACAGGCCCAATCCACACTTTGACCCCACTATGGTTTGCGGTAAGATTTTCCGAATTTAAGCATGATGACTCCGGCATTCATCATTACACGACTGCCCCATTCAACCACATAAGGCACATATCCAAGTCGTTTTATAGGATCCAATGTCTGAGTGCTCTTTAGTGGACTTCTTCCGACAAGCTTAGCGCCGTTGTGGACCCATTCGCCTCCCGGGTACCGCATGGGTTCGGAACCAAGTGGAACCCTCTTTCAAGTTAAATATTCTGTACATAACGACCGCCATAAGATTGAGAATTAATGATAAAGGTCAATAATATGATTAAGGGTCGCAAATATCCCTCTTTTTGCTGGATTCCACGAAGTAAAAAATCCGGTTTATAAAATAACAGGAAAAAAATTCGTAACAACTGTCTTAACACTTATCGCAGCCTTTTGGTATTTGGTGTGCAGCATAAGTATGACGTGGGTTTATGGTTTTAATGATATCTATTCCGTTTGTATGTCCGTCTATTAAAGGATTTTGATAACTTATTTGCTTATGAATTTGACCCGAATTCGAAGTTGCAATGCCATATCGAGTTCCAAGATTTAATACAACGACCAAAAACAATTAAACCCAGTTGTTATGGAAAAGTTAAATAAAAAAAGTAATATAAATCTTTATAAAGTACTTTAACAAGGTCAGAAATAAATATCGGACGCATGGTTAGACCTCAAGTTTCCAAAATATAATACACCGGCTGTAATCAATAAGAGAGTGGTAAAATTGCATATGGTTGATAACCTTGCTATTATTATAGTCCGGTAATTTTGTTATTACCTACATGACCTATATTTACCCTTTTTGGTTTCATTCCTTAATGAGATACTCTCAATTACAAAGACCCAAAAAACTAATTTGTTACACTAGCAAAGGTTTCAAACATCTGAACTTACAGTACTATTTGATAATAAATTAATTTAGATCAAGATCAATCTGCATGCTTAAAACATGATAAGAACATGAGATAATACATTCAGATGATCTGCTTACACTTTGAAAATTTGTGTTATATTTTTCAATGGATGAGGTTTTTGAACAGGTCGGGTTCAAAATGGGGATTTTGATTTAAAATTGTTTTCAAATTATTTTTTCCTATCATTTGATGTTTGAATTGAGAAAACATGTAATTGAAATTTATTTATAAGAAATGACCACAATATTTTTTCTGTCTATTTGAAATAACATTTTAAAATATTATTTCTTCATAGACAGAAAAAAATTTGTGGCCATTCCTTAAAGAGAAAGAAGCTTTGGGTACATATTACATTATAAAAATTTGCAGCTCACGATAACTGCAAAAAAAAACAAACCTGTTTCAACAATAACATTAACCGCGTGAACGACTTCATTATAGTCAAAATTTCTCTTTCCTATTGGTCTATTCGCGTTAGTTTACATATTCACCCCTAGTAAGGTGAGTTCACGTAAAAATGGTTTTGGTAAACATTTGTGCTTTGATACGATAATTTAAATCACATAGATAGAAAACCGATACAAAACAGAATCCCAACTTGTTTACTTTTTTCTTCACTGGACAAAACATATCCAATTTAAATGCCTTACCAAAACCAAATCTACGTGAATCTTGGTAAGTTTTGTTCGTTGTTCGTGAACTCCTCAAGGTGAGGCTTACCAGGTGTGATATTGCCTAACCGAGTTCGCTATAACCACCGACTTCATGATCACACGTTAACCCGGGTGATATACGTCAGTACAATGTGACAACTCTTTTTACTATTCCTCTCCTTTGGATCTCATCATTTTATGACGAAGGAAGATCTTCAGACGTCGTGGTAATCGTAAATACAATGCACCAAAGCTTTGCGATGTTTCAATTAATGAATTGCTACCGGTTGTCCAAAAACCACAAAGGATTCATCACATTCGCACTAATTTGTATTCTATACCGGTACCCCTTTCGATACCTTGTACAAACAATGTCTTGAAAATCCAGTCAGTGACCCAAATTCCAACCCTTACCGATTGACCACTATTGTTCTTGATATCGGTTACAACCGCCTATTCAAAACTGTCGAAGCCCGGGGTGTCGAAGTTCCACATGAAAATAGTAAAGACGAAAATAGTAAAGACAACCGTTCTTTTCTCTCACTTCCCTTTTTAAACGAAGGTTTGGATGCCATTAGTTTAGCGAATATTCTACATCATAAATCTGTTACGGCACATATTCCTCCTTATTTCATTGACAAAAGTATTCCAATCATCTCTTATACCTATACTTCTACTGTTGCACCCAAGGTTTTTAATTACAAAAAAGTGTTGCGGGATTTCCAAATCAATAATCTCAAAGCAATACCTCCAGACTGTTCTTGTGAAAAATCCCCATTCAATTATGGTCCTTCTGGCCACGTTATCACTGGTGACCTGAACATCGTGGAAAAGGACTTACTTTGCGATGATTTGGCTAAAGGACCAAAGTATCGTGAGCCTAGACGAATTAACTGGAACCATAATTTTACAACAATAGGAATTCAGTTGAAGACTATACCAGAAAATATGTCAAGAAAGAACAGGAGAGAGAAAATGAAGTTTTGTCGGAGTGGATTAAAGCTGTGAGGTCATTGATTTGGAAAAGAATCAACAATTCTTTGAAGAACTCAAGGAGCACTAAGGCAATATCAATTTAAACAACGCTGATGTTGCAGAAACACTGTCCACCTTACATGACAAATATGTTGTTGTACCTGCAGACAAAGCACCAAATAACATCATGTTTGTGTGCACGAAACACTATATTGGCTGCTAGACAGCTGAATTAAGGGTTGGTTGTACCAGCAATAGAACCACATACACAGCTACAACACAGTCTAAGGAGGAAATTATTGCCAATAAAAAATCTGTCATTTCCTCCTTTGGGCTCGCTATTGGTGCTGACAATGATGACATTCCATCCCTGTATTGGATTCCTAAATTACATAAAAATCCATACAAACAGCGCTTCATTGCAGGGCCATCAAAATGTACCACTAAACCTCTTTCAGTTCTGTTGACTTCAATACTAACGGCAATAAAATCCGGCCTCCAGAAATATTACGATTGTTGTTATTCTAGAAATGGTGTCGATGAAATGTGGATCCTGAAGAATTCAAAAGAACTATTGGAGATTCTTAACTCGATATCAGTTTCATCTTGCAACAGCATCAAAACTTTCGATCTCTCATCTCTATACACTACTATTCCGCATGAACAACTCAAATCACGATTGGAACAGCTGATTAAACACAGATTTTTTTCAAAAAGAATGGAAAACGCAGGTACAAATATCTGGTAGTCGATTACATTAATACTTACTTTGTCATCAATGAGTATAAGAAAAGAACAAATATATAGAAGACCATGCTCAATTTTCTTATCGACAACATATTTGTTCAGTTTGGTGGACGTGTTTTTCATGGGATTCTTATGGGCATAAATTGTGTACCTTTGCTTGCTGATTTGTTTCTACATTCATATGAAGCAGACTTTTTACAATCTCTTCTAGACAAAATAGATCGTAGACTAGCTCTCTCTTTTAACCTCACGTTCCGTTATTCTGATGATGTCCTTTCACTAAATAATTCTCGATTTGGTGACTTTCTCCATCTCATATATCACCTGGAACTTGAGATAAAGGACACAACGGATTCTGGGAAGTCTGCTTCATATTTAGATCTACATCTCGAAATTGACTTTCAAGGAACTTTCAACAAAGCTCTATGACAAACGTGATGAATTCACCTTTCGAATCGTCAACTTTCCCTTTTTGTGTAGCAACATTCCGTCTGCTCCTGCTTATAGAGTCTTCGTATCACAGTTGATCCGTTACTCCAGAGCTTGTGGGAATTACATCGATTTCACTGGCAGGGCGTCACATTTGACACAAAAATTGCTGACACAGGGTTATGTTGCTTCACGGTTGCTGTCCTCACTCAAGAAATTTTACGGTAGACATCATGCACTCGTAGACAAATATGGTATTTCTATCTCTCAAATGAGTGCAGATGTTGGTTTGTCGTAGAAATTTGACACACTAAATTAGAAATATACAACACGACGGGTGTTCTATACCAGCCAGCAACCGCATTTCGGAGCACCTGAGTAACTCATGTTACGACTTGAGTTCGCGTTGTTGATTTCAGATCGGTTGATTTTATGTTTCGTGTTTCTTCGTACTGTTCTTGTTCGTGTTTACCGGTTTCGTCGTTGCCCTTTCATACTTTTGACACTCGAATGCCCCATCGGTTCCTTTTCTGTCTCTTAATCAGTGGTATTATTGATAGTATTTATGTTCAATAACATTTCTCGCAAAGTGCTTATTATTAATTAAGTAAATATTAATTAAATGCATATACTAACAGACAAACGCCTTAACTGTTAACAAACAAACATGACAAATGAAAAGTGTTTTCTTAAGTTATTTCACAGCATGCACATGGCAACATTTTATTTCAGTTTAAGGAAAACAAAATCCATGCGTAAAGGTACTGAAATGGTTAAGTATGTATAATAAATAGATTTATGATAGATAAAAGAATTTTTGTCTGAAAGTGATAAACAACTGTTTTAATTTACAGAAATTTGATTCTTCTATTTTCTGTAGATAAGGTTCACCCTAGGGTCAAGTAAATTTCCACTGTCTCTCGCTCCCTTGTATTATACAACATTTGACCTATTTGTTAGCTAGCAAGGTTATCTACACAAACATATGCACGGCCGCTTTCAAGCCTGAAAGTTTGAAATTTTATTTTGTTTTCTGGAAAAGTTTAAATATCCACCCTCTTCCATCCCTTTTATTATAAATGTATACATTTTATTTTTTTTTATTATTATTAATTATAATTATTATTATTTTTATTTTGTTTTTATTTGTTGTATTTTTTTTTTCCTACCATCATTTTTTTTTGCTTTTTGTGTATTACAAATGTAATGCTTTTGTATAAATAAGCATGTATTGGTGTTCTTATTTTCATATATGGTGGCTGCTTTCATCCCACCTTCGCATTTTGTTGTCGTTTATTCAAAGTTCAATTATGATTGTAATGTAATGTTATGTAACTAAATTTTGTCCTTAATGAATAAATGACATTCACTTCATTTGTTATTTTGTTATCTGCAAACAGAGCTCGGGCACCTTAATTGGCATTGCATTCTAGAATTTTATGAAACTTAGCTGACAAAAATAAATTTTAGAAAATTACCAGTTGCACTTGCATTGAAAGATAACTGGGTTTATTTTCTTGTTAGCTTTTTAAAAGTCAAAAGAATTTGATTGGATTAAGGACGCCTAATATCGAAAAGAAAGTATTATCGAATCCAGTTTAAACCGGAATACAACAATGAAGTTAATATACCGGACGCCACGTGCATTACGATTGACAGGTGTAAATATTAATACGCCGATTTATTTAATCGAATCATGGAAAATACATTAATTTACTAAATTGCGCCGAAAACATCAATAATTTAATTGATAAGTATTAACTGTAATATTTTTTTTGGTTTATAGATGCAATAAACTATTTTTTTTAATGATGCACATTTTACATTATTTTCGATGTGCACCATGAAAAAAATAGTTTATGGTTCAATAAACCCCAAAATTATTACAGATAATTTTTAAAGAAATTTAATAACATAAAGCTGAGAGGGTGATCGAGTGCATAATGTAGATTGCTACACTTCGAAAAGACATTATCGACTGAGGCGCAATGCTTTTTCTCATGGTATTAAATCTTAATTTTGTTTGTTTGCTGTGATGAACAAACATGAACAAAGTAAATACATGTTCATACACAAGCATACACATGCAAGCATATGCTTTCAGTGAGGTATGTACATATCTATAAACTGCTGCAGTGCCACGCAAATTCCTTGAAATAGAACATCACTTTTTAGAGTATGTACTAGAAAGCCTAAACGCAAGTAATATACATAAAGAATTTACTTTTTTTCAATCAACTTAACGTTGTCTTACCTGTGACACGAAAATTTACACTACAGACTGCCATGTTTCCTACATCATCAGTTGCGGTGTAAGATATAATGTGACTACCATGGTCAAATTCAGAACCAGATATTGGAACGCCACCGCCAACGCTAAAAGAATATGCATATCTATGACCATTAAAATTTACAACAACGTTTCAGACATTCAATTTTACACAGGGTATACTTTTGTTGGCAAACATTTTTCTTTTTTGTTTGCTGTAGATTGTGAAGAATTAATATGAAGTAGGCTTTAGGCTTAAATCGGACGAAGTCAATACCTCTTGAAATGAATTAAAGATTTAAAAAAATGCTTTATAATTTAACATGATGATCAAGGTCGTGCCTCCTTATGAACGGGCATCGAATTCAGGTTTCATTCTGTCATTTTTTTTTAAATAATGCGAAAGACTAAGAGTATTAGTAGGACTGAGACATGGAGTTAAATTTGACAAGGAACAAGATATTTGATTTAATTGTATTCTTGCCAATTTTGGTATGATTGCTGTTAATAAATATATTCTCTCAAAAAAGAAACGCAACATACAAAGATATTTAAAATACCATTGGAATAAAAATTATTATATTTCAACTTAAAATTGTTAAGAATGTAAAGTTTTGCACGTTCATTGTGCAGTGATCAATCTTACGTGTGACATAAACAAAATTCAATTCACCAGCTAACGGAGGCGTGATGCCAACTGTGGTAATACCGATTAAATGCTTGCATCGCGACTTTACTCGTGCTCTCCCTTGTTTCTAAAAAAACGCTGCATACGATCTTCTGGTTCCAATTTCACACATATTGTAATACTCTATTTTTTTCACAAGGTTGGGCGGAGCTTAAATTTCTCAGTCTTTTAGGTAAGATTTAAACGTAGAATCCCGAAATAATTGACCCGTGACCAGCCCGGTCAATAAAATAGAGTAATAGCATCTGCTCTTTAACCTCAGGTTTTTAAAAACATTGGGTGGCGCTAGCGCTTATCCAAATTTGAAAATTTTTTTACTGAAATTGATGGTCTTGGCTAACATCCAGTAATTCTAGTGCTTGAAAATGTATTTTTTTGGTTCAAAACCCAGGCGTTAATCTTCCTTTTTAGGATACCATCATTATCATAACGATAATTCCTCTTTCAGTGGTTGATATCAGGCTCAAAAAGAGGTGTGAATTTCGCCCGTACACGGCATATTGATTGCAAGAGTTTTGAACAAGGGAATTCCCCTTCGACTTTTCGTCCAGAGAAAAAATCAGCACAAAAACATTGTCGTGAACTAAAATACCAAATTTTACAAATAAATTTTCTGCAAAACATTCCAACAAATGACAAACAGTATGATAAAGGAAGGTTCAGAAATTTTGAAAAAAATGGGAGGAATGTAGTGCATCAAGAGTTACATGGGTACATGAGAAGCCTTACCAATAGCATAACAAACGTAAAACACGAGATATTTTTGATTTTTAAAGACCTTCTGAAAATTCTGATCAAATAGAAAATCGGGTATCTTCTGATTAAATTGAATCTGTGCATGCGCTTACGCCTAATTGCACAATCGAACATCAAGGAAAGAGGGTGCACATTAATGGGTGATTAAAATCTGACATTGAAAACTTGCACGCAACGTTCTTTTCAATCTAAGTACTGTATTTGCAAACAAACCGATTGATTTCCCATTGATATAATTCTTAATGACATGCGCACTCGATTTGCCCACAGTTTATTAAAATTTTAGCAATCAAATAAAATGTGTCCCTCTACAATAACCTAGTCAAATTTCAAAATGATATTGTAACAACTGATGATATAAAACCTGACTTTTGTATGCCATGTAATTTCATATGCTGCGTTTCTTTTTTTAGAGAGAATACTTTGGACCAATAATTATGAGAACTTTAATGAATTGTGCAATTAATAAATACTAGTAACATTTTGAAACAAAAATCGTTATAATAAAGGGACAACTTTCAACGGGGACGAAATAATCCCTTTATTGATCCGTGACGTCATTTCCCTGGGATCAGAGAATTTCACGCTTCAGCAGACAAAAAAATCATGTTTATTATGTCAGGTTTTGGGAGATTTTCTGTAGCCGATGCAGTATTTATTCTCAGTATTGGTTTCAGAAAGTTGATTTATAAACCCGTCGAAAACAACGGCAAACAGGACTACAGAATCCCCGCAGGATTTACCTTTGGCTCAGGTAGGACCCTTTTCTTTATTTCATTTAAATTTGTTTATTAGTAAAGCATTGAAATATTTTAAATGAATGCTTATATATCATGGATAAATTGGTTGAGTTTTGTCCCTCTGTCATGCAAACATTTTCTGTAATTATTGAATATGTTGTCATGGTGAGCATTAGGTTGTCGATGACGTCATTTAAAACGTTTTCTCTTATTTTTGTGTGTAAAAAATTTGAAAACCGACCCGCAAATAATTTAAATCATAAACAGATTATGTCTTTGTTACCTAATAAACATCATTTCATTTAGTTAGTGAAAGTGAAAAAATCTTTTACAACGGAAGTTGTAAATATCTTAAGTGGCCTTGGCTGATTTAAGATGGATACCGGTATAGATTTAAAAGTGCGACTTCCGGTTTGAAACTCAATATATTTGTTTTAGACTAAGTCGGACTTTGTCCGATATAAAATGATAAGAACAAGGAAACTGTGAATCACTGCTCACTCAGTTTACCCCCGCTGATCCTCTAAATGGACTAAGTCAGTAAAAAAGAAGTAGAATTCCGACAGACCTAATTTCGATAGTCACGACAAAGGACCTCATAGTGGAGTCATATATCAAACACCAAGCCCCGTGATGGGTTGTAGGTAATCATCGAGTTTGAGTTAAAGTTCGAGTTACGATTCCAGTTCGAGTTAAAAGTTTGAGTTAGAGTTCGAGTTAAAATTTTAGCTAACTCGAAGCAGTGATTGCCATGACCATGATGACAATAATCGAGTTACGACTCCAGTTCGAGTTAGAGTTGCAGTTCGAGTCAGAGTTCGAGTTAGAATTCGAGTTACAAGAACAAGAGTGAGATATTTAGTTTTAAGATAGATTGTTATGAAACATTACTTTTAACTTTCTTAAGATTGCCGCCTTGCATTATACTGGACATTTTACTCGTATATAAAAGACGATAATGAGATGTGGAATGAGTGCAAGCGACACAACCAACATAATGAAACGGCAACTTATATATTAAAATTTTAAAAAGGTATGATTCAAATCCAAAAAATGTGCATATTTATATAATGTCACGAAGAATATGTACAAAATTGGCAAAATAATGAAGTAATTCCAAGTTTCATGAAATCTGTTCAGGGGTTCAACTTGAGTTGCAAATAAGAGATGGGTACCCCTTGTTGTCTTATGGCTAAGTCCATGTTTGCTTTGAGAAACCCCAAAACTTCAAAACAATCAAACTTTAAATAAGCGCGTCTATATGTCATAAAGATCATTTAAAAATTTCATGAATATCCATTGAGGGGATATTAGGAATTTCGGACAAGCGATAGGAAATAGTATCTAAGGAGAAGGGTAGACGGACAGACACCCTATCATTACATAACCCCTTAATTTTCAAACGGAGGTATAAAAGAACTTGGTATACATATGACTCGGCACTGGACCAACAAGGCGGCATCCCCGTCTTTTGACTACATATGTAAAACCTTACATATCTTTCTGTTTTCAATATTGACATGTATATTTTAAGTTTGGTGTTTACCTTCATATCTCGAAAACTAGGTTTTGGGTCAATGTAACTATGCATGCAATTGTTCTGATGTAAATATGTTTAAAAAGTTGACTGTATTTTTATTTAGAAGAAAAAAAGGGGGGGTAATTAAAGCATAAACTAAACGGATTATGTAAAATGTGCAACATGAACAATTTAGTTAAGAAATGAATTTATTGATATATTCAGCGCAACATTTTGTTAAAATTAAGTTTGCTTTTCAAAAATTTTTGCGTAGCAAAATTTATTGTCTGGAACTTTGTTGTCATTTGTATTTCGAACACACGTGAAGGTTAGCACTGCTGGTGGAGTTTAAATTCCCCGAGGTTAGCCCGCTCCGGAACCAACAATTTTGAGTTGGAGAATACATCAAAGCTTTAAATTATCCGTCTAAATTTCAAAATTGTCTAAACTCTAAGGTTCTTCCTACCCCAGACATAGGTTGAATATCTTAGTAATAATTTGGTTTCCCAGTTTGGTATTTTTGGTTATACTGTTCTATGCTCTTCATATTCATACAGTGTTTGGCATTTTCAATATTTTTGGTAGAGCGCCTCTGATGAGTCTTGAATAGACGAAACGCGCGTCAGGCGTAGCAAAATTTATTGTCTGGAACTTTGTATTTCAATAAAACCTTCAAAATTCGGTCAATTAAATAGGCGTACTAGTATTAATCTTTACATCCAGCTGTCATTCAACAAATGCGATAAAATAAATATCTAACTTGCTTTGTAACTCGAACTCTGACTCTAACTCGAGTCGTGACTTGATTATTGCCATGAATATTACTGTTTCGAGTTAGGTAAAATTTCAAACTCGAACTCGAAAAATAACTCGAACTCTAACCATTCTAACTCTAACTCTAACTAGAACTAGAATCGTAACTAAGAACTTTGACTTGAACTCGATGATTACCTACACACCCTGTGATGAGTTCCTGCTAATGTGGAAATTTGACTAAGTCGGTAAACAGGAAGAAGATATCCAACAATCTTATTTCGGTACTTGCCATAGAAGACCTTGCAATGAAGTAATATACCAAATTTCAAGTCACTGTGATTTGCAATTGTTGTAAAAAATGTTACTAAATTTATAACAATTGACCTATAATGTTGAAATTTGACAAATTCAGTAAACAGGAAGTAGATATTGGACAGACCTAATTACTCACGAAAAAGCAGCTCATACTAAAGTCATATACCAAATCTCAAGTCACTGTGATTTGAAGTTGCCAAGAAAACTGTCACGAAAAATATGTTGCGGACGGACGGACGGACGGAAAGACAGAGGCAAACTAGCATTTCCCCTCTTCTTCGAAGCGCTGGTATACATATAATTAAATAGCAGATTGTGTCGTCATGCTGCTTACTTTAAAACCTTTGTTACGGTAAAATCACCAGACAGATGAATAAGTGTACAGTTAGAAAATAATGATATGTTGAATAAGTGTCCGCGACACAGCTCACATAACAAGCCGTTATTTAGAAAAAAAAAACACAATTGAAATAGAAAATAATGTGATGTGGAATAAGTGTACACGACCCAGCCCACAATTAAACGGCAATTAAGAAAAAAATCACAATGGACAACCGCCAGCAGCCTTCAACGAGGCCATTTGGCACTGCTCGCGGTTCTGCAATTGGCCCATGGTCTAAATAAAATGCATATAATTCAAATCCAGCCCTGAAATAGTCACAGATAGACCCCCTTCTGAAACAAGGAACAGAAAACATCAAAAAGACAAGTACAAACGAAAGCTTTGTCAAAGATTCCTGGTTTAAGACAGGCACATGTAATATGTGGCGGGGTTAAACTAGTTTTTTGGGCCCAACCTTCCCCCTATCAATATTCCTAGACAAAACACAAAAACTAAACGCACAATGAAAATAAAATCGATCAAAGTCCAATTCCACTAGAGAGAACATAAGACAAACAAACAACAAGAACAAACAAAAGGACGGTAACGGAACTCTCAATAGAACACTTGCTGTTACCATGGTTACTGACAGCTAGCTGAAAATCATCAATCGACTGATGTAAAGAAATCGAAGAAATCGATTTTAAATCCGACACAACACTTCAAACAATAATGATTTAGTGAAGTGTCATCACACAAAACCGACATGCTTGATCGCTATAATGCTTTAAAATGACAATAGTAAAAACGTTTATGGAAGTTTTAAAGTAAGTATCAAGTTATCAATATTTCTGCCAAAAACACTAAATTCAAAGATTTAACCAAAATATTCAATTCATATCCTTTCCGTAATAAATTTTGAAGCCAATTTTTCATTTCTAATGGATTGATTATAAATTTATGAGCTTTATAAAAAAACATTACCATAAAATTCAGGATGTGATATTCCTTTCACTATCAGAAAACGACGTGTACATTTAAATTTTACAGATCGATACTTGTGGAAGAATTTAGAAAAAGATTTTACTAACTTGTGGTATCGATAACCTTGTTTTAATATTTTTTCAGTAATAAAACGGTTTTTATTATTAAAGTCAGAAACACCACTGCAGATCCGAGCATATCTTACTAACTGTGAAATGTAAGCGCTAGTGGAACATCTCCTACAAGAAAAGGGAAATTTATAATAGGGTGTGTAAAGACGTCACGTTTATAATATACTTTGGTTTGTAATTTTCCGTCAATTATACTTAAATCTAAATTTAAAAAAGGACATCTATCACCGGTGACGTTAGATTTGTTCAAGGTTAATTCAGAAGGATAGATAAAATTCGCCAGCAGCCTTCAACGAGGCCAATAGGCGCTGCTCACGCTGCAATTGGCCCATGGTCTAAAAACTGCAAATAACTCAAATCCAGTCCTGAAAAAGTCAAAGATAGATCCCCTCCATGGAATAGTGAGAAAATATCAAAAAGACGAGTACAAACGAAAGCTTTGTCAAAGATTCCCGGATTAGGACAGTCACATATAAAATGTGGCGGGGTTAAACAAGTTTTTTGGGGGCCCAGTCCTCCCCCTATCAATAATTCCAGACATAGCATAAACAAATAAGTAAACAAGTGAACTTTTGTTCGAATCTAAGGAAAATATCTGGATAAAACTTTTAAACTGAATATTAATAATGTTTTTGACTTATACATTTGTTTATTACATGTATTATATATCATGTAAATATTCTTATCTGAACATAGGTTCATATATTTAAAATATATGTTTATATAAAAATTTAAGCAAGTTGATAAATTCACATACCTAGGTGCAGTTGTAAGCACGGAAGATCCAACACAGAAAGACATAAAGAACAGACTGTCAAAAGGGAGAACAGCTTTTCACAAGTTACGACCTATATGGAGATCAAATCAATATAGCAAAAAGACCAAAGTCAAACTCTACAACAGCAATGTTAAATCAGTATTGCTATATGGAAGTGAATGCTGGAGGGCAACCAAAGCAGATATGAGATCTCTATCAAGTTTCCATCATAAGTGCTTACGTCAAATCTGCAAAATATTCTGGCCAAACACCATATCAAATTCAAATTTATTGAAAATGACAGATTTCAAATGCATAGTTGACGAGATCACTCAAAGAAGGTTTAGATGGCTTGGACATGTTCTCAGAATGGAGGGGAAATGCTTATCCAAAGAAGCATTAAGATGGACACCCCAAGGACCTCGCGGAAGGCCGAAAACAACATGGCGACGTACAGTGGATGCTGAACTAAAACATCTGCACATGACTTGGGGAGAGGCTGAGGCCAAGGCAAAGAACAGGAACGATTGGCGCAATCTTGTATTGACCTTATGCTCCACTGGGAGCGAAGAGGATAGGTAGTAGGGTAGGTAGGTAGGTATATGTTTATATAAAGCGAAAAACTGTATGTATTTTTTTTCATCACAAATTCATTTCATAAGGGTCGTCATGTTCATCTCCAGCCTTGCTCAGTTTTATGTGTTTCAATGATGAACGCCCGCCCAAGCGTTGGTCAAGTCAAGTATTTCCAGTTTTATCATTTAAATAATCTAAATCGGGGAAATAAACTTTATGTCGGAAAACCTATAGTCAAAAGTATTCATTTTATTTTCCATTAGTTTAATATTTTGTTGTTGAAATTTCCGATTGTTAAATTCAAAAGTGTTTGAAACACCTGGTTTCTTTCCTTGTACTGCACATGGTCGATATCCTAGGTCAACTTTTTACAGGAAGTGACATCGTTTTTGTTCTTTTATGCGTAACATTTTCATGTTTTTTTTTAATCATTTTGCTAATTAATGTGTACATTGGTGTATTAAGGAATGACTGTAATATTTAATTTTTAAATGTGCAATTTTTTTTTCATACCCCAATGAAAAAAAATATGACAGTCATTGCCATATTTAATTTTATATGACGTCACCAAGGCCACAATGCTGTGACGTTACAATAGCTATATGCCAGAATCTTTTATCAATGTGACTTCTTTTGTTTTGTTTTTGATGTTGCCCCTGTTACAATACATGAAAACAACTTAAATATTTGGGTCCATATTGTTTATTAGTTATTAATCTGTCATATAAGTCCGTTACTTTGTATTCTTAATGCGTGTGTTAAATTATAAGGAATGATTTAGTTGCATTTGATGTTTTAATCCGATGGACATATATATGTCCGTGTGGCAGCGAACCGGTAGTGGGCACATATGTCCCTTTTGGCAGCAAGAGGGTTTTAAATGTCACTGTTTTTTATCTGTAATGATGATGTCAAAATACTAACGCACATCTTTTTCAAAACTGATTAAAACTGATATTTCTAATATTTTTTTTCATTTTGATACTGATGCAAATACAATCTGTCTGATTTTCTTTTAGTGTTCTGTTATTACCCAAGTGATTACCTGACTTTTTGTCCTTCGGGGTCTTTGGTTACGGGATCAGGCCATGTAACGTTAGCAGTTGTCTTAAGAGGATCAGCAGCTATGTCCGCAGATGGAATAGGCGAACCACAACTAATTGAAGGAGGTTTGTTTGCTAAAAAATATAAAAATCAATTTCTAAAAAAGTCATTTGTTCTTTAACAAATGTAAGGTCTTTCCCTAACTTTTTAAAGCGAAAAACATGTATTGCTAAGGACTGCGATTACTGTTGCTAGGCAACCAGATCAAACCTCCTGTTGAGAAATGACTGAAAACATAATTTTGAGTCAAAACATATATGGTTGCTAAGGAGTTCTTAGTGTGGTATTCTCGTTGATATGGTGTGACATCTTTGCAAAGGAAAGACAACATCCAGGACAGAAAGATCTCAGAATTAATGATAAGGCTATCAATTACAACGGCTAACCTTAAATCTTAGGGGTAACACTAGATGACAAACTAAACTTCAACAGTTATATACCGGTACTAAAAAGAATCTTGAGAGAAATTAAGGGAAACGTCAAAACAGAATTTCTCATCCAATTTTATAGTAGTCTCATAGGATATATACTTCAGTATGCCAGTAGTGTTTGGCAAATCGGATCTCAAAGTCATCTAAACAAACATAATTTAGCTATTATTCTAAGGTTACATTCGACTGCAAGCTTAGAAGTAAAGGGAGAAAATTGCTAGAATTATACATCTTTATTTAAAAAGAGAGGAAAGAGCAGTAAGAGATCTAGCCAAAATTTTCTCATATTTTATCAAGCTTCCTATCAAATGTCAATTGAATAACTGGACAATGAAGGAAACTCACGATAGGTATATGACACCGCTTTGTATGATATGCGTTCAAGCGGAAGACATGAGAAAAGAAATCAAAATTAGTGTAAAGCAAATATAATCTGAGTTTGAATTCCGTGGGTTATATGCCATGAAATCTGCACCAGAATATTGGAAAAACTTTGGGTCATCGAAAACAAGAACTAACCAACAAGAACAAGTAGGAACAAATAGGAGAATCTCTAATAACGCCACAACTGGCAGAATTAGATGATCACACTGCAGTTGCCTTCACAGATGGGTCTTGCCTTACTAGTCCTGGGCCATGCGGGACTGGAACAGTACTATGCTTTGAAGAAAATATACTTGAACTAAAATATCCGGTATGAAAATGAGGTTCAATACTGTTAGGATAGTTGTTGGCAATCAATTTAGCACAGGAACTAAATCAGAAATCAAAAGAAAAAATCATCGTGTTGGATTTATTTCGGACAGCCAATCATCGATGAAATTTTATCGCTAAGCTGGTAATTTGAAAATCAAAAATTCACAATAGCTAGTATTAAGGATAAATGTGATTAGTAGGAAAAGAAGCCATATTTGTTGATCTGAAACTGACTCCATGGCATGTTAATGTTATAGGAAATGAGATGTCTGATAAACTAGCGAAAGAAGCAGAAAATCAAGAATCTTATGCATATCATACCATCACAAAACAAGATGTAAATAGGGCAGCTAGGCAAAGCATAGAGAAAAAATGACAAAGTAGATGGGATGCAAGTGAGCGAGGAATATTTTACTATCGGTTCCATACTGATGTAACAAAAAAAAAAAAAACAAACCAAAAAGATTTTTCAAATAAAATTATATCAAGTGTAGTCAACAACTTGAGAACTGGATATGCTAAACTCAATGACATCTGTCATAAATTAGGATTTGTAGTCAGTCCAAGTTGTACATGTGGTGAAATAGAAACCGTTAAACATTACCTGCTTAAGGCCCTGTCACACATTAATTTTTCAGACAACGTGCACGTGTGCCGAACGTTTGAATGATTGTCTAAAAGGTTGGAAAACGTAGGCAGTTGCTTTAAAAAGTTTCAAAAATATCTCGGTGAACGAACCAAAGCGTCAGACTAACTACCTGCAACGCACAACACGCTTATTCAAAACTTATCTATAGCATTTGTCCAGCGTATTCCGTACTTTACGATTGCCGTACGTATGTGTGGCGATTGCACGAATACATAACGTTCGTATAACTTAAATTTTTGCTCTCGATGAGGAGACCGAGAAATTTTGTTCTTTTTATTTAAGTATTATTATACAATGAATCCAAATAGATGTACATGTCTTTTTGTTTTAAATGTATTGTTGGATTAATGAATAAATACATTTACATGAAGTTTCGTTATAAAAAATAAGGCTTTCGACATTCTGGTACTAGTAACATGAATGTATAATTATATTGAAACCGTTTTTTAATCTATAGTGGTGATTTTTGGCACTTAATAAACTGAAAGAAGAAAAAATATTATAAATTTCATATTTTGAATTCGTTTATCTTATATAAACACAAGTGAAATTTTTATGACACAATTTTACTATTTCAGCAAGTTATTTTCATTGTGCTTCAAAATGTGCCACTTGAAAAATAAAAATGGAACATTTATGAAAAAATAATCAAATGTAACATAAAAATCTTTCGCGAATTTTTAGTGATTTTTTAAAAAATACATGTATGTTCAGAAACCGCTTCACAATACATTCTTCAAAATTTAAGAATCTATACACAAAAATTAAAAGAAAACATTAGGTATTTACACACTTTAGTCACCATGCTGTACATGTACATATTTTTGAAGTGTCCTGTGTATTGTATTTCACAGGAACACTCGGCAAACTCTGATTGCAAACTTTACTCAAACGGTTGTATGTCCATGATATATAGAGAAGAAGTAATGCACTTGTTAACAAATTCTCAAAATATCAATTGACTTTACAATTTCGAAAATGGTCTGTAGAGTTTGTCTAGCATCCTTTTCTGCATCTGACGAATCAAAATGATCGCCGACAGCACGGTGGATGTCCTTAATAGATAAAAACGAGTGTGCTTAGCAAATTTTAAAAACACCCATTATTTCACATGAGTAATACAGGCAGAGATGCCCTTTAAATCAAACAAAAGAATTGAAACTATTTGTTATAAGAGGCGAGAAATGATCGGGAATTTATGTACATTTTTATCCCCGAGCTAGCAAATATGGAATATGGAACTGAAACTTGGCTCAGTAGTTGCACTATGAAAGTACATTCTGCCGAAGGTTTCGGAATTTTGATAATACCCCTAGGGGCTGGGCTGCATACATAGCCGAAGGGCGCATTATTCCTTTTTCATGCATAATTCTTTACATTACTATCACTCTAACTACCAGGGAAAAGACTCATATTAATACATATACATTTGATAGCACTAGTAATGCTAATTATAGTCATAGTTTATTTCTTTCAATAAGGGACGGACCATTTAACTTGAAGGGGGGGGGCTTGGTTTTCTTATTTGGTCAGAAAAAATATTTATTTTTCGAAGGCATCGCGACAGATTATCTTTTTCATTTTTAACATTATTTTATGTGGCATAAATCCTTTTTCAGAATTTTTTTCTTACCCTCTGCTCTCAAAATATTTTTTTCATCAAAAATAATTTTCAGAATATTTTTTTAAGAAAAAAAAACCAAGGCCCCCCTTCAAGTTAAATGGTCGGTCTCTTATTTGCCTTATACTATCAAACACCAGAGTAGTGCGGGGATATGCAGCGTTGCTGCTTCGTCTCTTTGTATCATAAAATAAAGCATTTTTCATTAACTAGAATATAAAAATTGAATGTTGATTTATTTATTTTGTTAATTATTGTAGATTTATGTTAAATTTTGAACAAAAACTCATTTATAAAAGCAAATTGGCAAAAATAAAGGAAAATATGAGGTCTCGTTATTTTCTGCTACCTTTTTGGTCGTACATATGAAATGTATCTTTTTGACGAAATTTTAAACTATAATAATATTTCTTTCATTTCATGTCATCGATACGGTCGCACAGCCGATTTTTTTTCGTTTAATTCAACATCTAAAACATTACTATTTTGGCGGGAGAGTTATCACAAAGGTCGACGTCGAGCACACCAAATATGATTATGTTAAATATCGATTGTTTCGTAAACATTATTTTTATTTAGACTTTTTTAAAATGTTACTGGGGCAAAATTGTTTTAATAATCAAGAATACATGTAAATTGTGAGTTTGCAAGAAATATACAACCCGTTTCCCAGATTAAAATACATGTGCCTAAGTACAAAGGTCATTTAAGGTAATCCGTGTTTACAAATATACTTATTTCTAATAATAGAATGAACACGTGTACCAGTTCATTTTATAGTGTAAAACACAACACTTTAATTACAATTTACAATTTCATCTTAAGATATTATTTACGATATTTTTTTTTTATTGTCTTTTGTTTTAAATGTATGCGTAAATTCAACAATGCATGTATGAATTATTGAAACCAGCTTATTTATAATAGACATGCGTACATGTAGCTATCAAGTTTCAAGTGCACAAAGTATGGAAACCTCTAATAAATGTAAGGCATCATCTGACAACTTCAACCCTATCGAGACTTTTGTAGAGCTAAATGAGCTGAACATTTAGGCAAGCAACAGCTTTTCCCTATCTGCAATACTTTTCATTCTAGAGGCCAAAAACACAATTTTACCCCTTTAAGGGGCTGTAACCCCTAAAAGGGGTCATCTGACAACTTCAACCGTATTGAGACTTTTGTAGAGCTAAATGAGCTGAGCATTTAAGCAGGCAACAGCTTTTCTCTATCTGCAATAGTTTTCGTTTTATAGGTCAAAAACACTATTTTTCGCCTTTAAGTGGCTGTAACCCCTATAAGGGGTCATCTGACAACTTCGACACTATGAAGACTTTTGTAGAGGTATATGAGCTGAACATTTAGGCAAGCAACAGCTTTTCTCTTTCTGCAATAGTTTTCATTCTATAGACCAAAAACACCATTTTTCGCCTTTAAAGGGCTGTAACCCCTTAAAGGGGTCATCTGACAACTTCAACCCTATGACGACTTTTGTAGAGGTAAATAAGTTGAACATTTAAGCAAGCAACAGCATTTCTTTATCTGCAATAATTTTCATTCTATATGCCAAAAACGCTATTTTTTTACTTTAAGGGGCTGTAACCCCTATAAGAGGTTATCTGACAACTTCCAACCTAGGAAACTTTTGTAGAGCTAAATGAGCTGAATATTTTTTAGCAAGCAACAGCTTTTCTCTAACTGCAATATTTTTCAATCTATAGGCCATAAACACGAAAAATCACTATTTTTCACCTTCAAAGGGCTATAACCCCTCTAAGGGTCATCTGACAACATCGACCCAATGGAGAATTTTGTAGACCTCAATGAACTGAAGGTTTAAGCAAGAACAGCTTTTCTCTAACTGCAATCTTTTTCAATATATAGGCCAGAAACCTGAAAAAAATCACTATTTTTTACCTTTAAAGGGCAATAACCCCTCTAAGGAGTCATCTGACGACTTCGACCCAATGGAGACTTTTGTAGAGCTTTTGATTCTGAAGAGCCTAAGATCCTTTAGATTGTTTCTATCTAGTTTTCAAGTTATAAGCCTTTGAATATGATTTTACCCCATGTTCTATTTTTAGTAACAGCGACCATGTTTGTTGACAAATCAATTTTTAACCATCATGCCCTGATAAATATTTTGACCAAGTTTTGAAAAATTCCCTCCAGTAGTTTCAGAGAAGATTTTTGAAAAAGAAACGGACGGACGACGGACGACAGACGCGGACGACGGACGGACGACGGACGCATGGCGATGACAATAGTTCACTTGACCCTTCGGATCAGGTGAGCTAAAAACTGCTTACCCTTCCAGAGAACCTGGGCTTACTTTCGCTGCTTCTTATTGGGATGTGTGAGTTTTTTGTGTGTGTGTTCGTCCTTTCTCTACGGTCATGACAGTATAAAGAAAGTATAATTTGTATTATTAGCCAATTTGGGGAATTATGTACTGATCTTGTAAATGTTATCTTTGAAAATCGAAAAGTAACAAGGCAGGTCTTCAAAAGTACAGATACATTTTCATTCGTCATGTTCGTCTACACCTAAAATGTAAAAAAAAGCATAACATTCTAAAATAAGTACACTATGGGAACGACCATTTGATTAATTTTGGGGGTGGGGGGGGAGGGGGCTATGGTAAAATTTGAAATTAAAAGGCAGGATGCCAAAAATCATGAAATAAAAAGGTAGGACAGTGTTTTTGAAATAAAAACAAGAGGCTCCCAAGAGCATGGCCCTCGTTTTACTAAAGGTCGTAAGTCCTAAGTTTGGTTATAACTCTTTAATATTCTATATAATTTACGACCGATCATAGGTCGTAAAGTATTTAGTAAAACAGGGCCCTGAATCGCTCACCTGAACTACACAGATACATATATTTGTAGATATTATTGTGCTTAACCATATGCGAATATCTTGATTATCTTTAAGATATTGGGGTTAATAAGTGCAAATTTGTTTAAAATTAGGAAAAAGAACAATAACTCCCACATCAACAGTCCGATCATTTTCCGAAATTTCAGGACAGGTAGATCTTAATATGATGGTCACTTTTGATTCTTGCACAATTTTGATATCTGAAACCATTTTTGAGAATTAGCAAAAAAATGCAATTTACCCCTATGTTCTTTTTTTAGCCATGGCGGCCATTTTTTTTACGAATCAAAAGCTGAGTTGTAGCATATAAGCTTTTTAACAAGTGTGCCATGTTAAGATGCAGTTGGTCTTACCATGTCGGACAAGTTCATCTTTGAAATTCAGGGAAAAAATGTAATGCAAAATGGTAAAAACTCCTAAAAGAAATGGTCCTACAGCTTTGACCTAAATCCATGAAATATATTTCTTGATGTGCTTAATCATATGCAACTTAAATTTTTTAAATATCTTGTATAGTTTTCAGGGGAAAAGCAATGACAAATGGTAAATTTTGACGCTTTAAGGGCCATAACTCCTAAAAGAAATGTTTCTGCAGCTTTGACCTTAGTAATTACATGAAATGTAGATCTTGATGTACTTATTCATATGCATTTTGAATTTTAAAAATATTTTGTATAGTTTTCAAGATATAGGGCTAAATAAGTGCAAAATTTTGAAAAAAAAATCCAGAAAAAGGGCAATACAATTAACTCCTATGTTGATTGTTGGATCTTCTTAAAAATTTCAGAGCAGGTAGATCTTAAACTGTTGATTACTTTTGTTTGCCATCTGAATTTTGATATCTGTAATTATATTTTTGAGTAATTAGCAAAAAACTGCAATATACCCCTATGTTCTATTTTTAGCCATGGCAGCCATATTTTTTGACGAATCAAAATCCGAACGATAGAATTGTAGCATTTATGCTATTAAACAACTGTGCCAAGTTTGGTTGAAGTTGGATGTATAGTGTCAGACAAGTTAATCTTTGAAATTCAGGGGAAAAGCAATGAAAAATGGTATATTTTGACGCTTTAAGGGCCATAACTCCTAAAAAAATGGTTCTACAGCTTTGACCTTAGTAATTACATGAAATGTAGATCTTGATATACTTAATCATATGCATTTTGAATTTTAAAAATATTTTGTATAGTTTTCAAGATATAGGGCTAAATAAGTGCAAATTTTTAAAAAAAAAATCCAGAAAAAGGGCAATAACTCCTACATCGATTGTTGGACCTTTTTGAAAATTTCTGGGCAGGTAGATCTTGAGGTGTTGATTACTTTTATCTTGCTAGAATTTTGATATCTGTTACTGTGTTTGAGTTATTAGCAAAAAACTGCAATATACCCCTATGTTCTATTTTTAGCCATTGCGGCCATGTTTTTTACCGAATCAAAACATCTGAACAATACTTTTGTACACATAATGCTACTAAACAACTGTACTAAGTTTGGTTGCAATTGAACTTATGGTGTCGGACAAGTTAACGTTTGGAAAATTGTTAACAGACGACGACGACGGACGCCAAGTGATCATGGTTTAAGCTCACCTGAACCTTTGGTCCAGGTGAGCTAAAAAGGAAGGATGAAGTTTACGAGGAAAAGTTATGATAAACTTGAAAATGAAAAAAAATTTCGCACATAAGCGCGAGAAAAAAATCCAGTCTCCAAATTATCCGAAAATAAAAAAGGCAGGATGAAATTAATATCCATAGCCCCCATTAAAATGAAATGGTTACCCCCTAATTGAATACTGTCGGGGAACTTTCATTTTAAAATGATATAACAAAGGGGTAAATGAATTGCATATATATAGAGTACATAACACATAGTCGGAGGGGGTGTTCAAGGGGTTCGGCCGACTCCCCCCTCTGAGAAAGAATGAATGTCGATAAAAATCCACTAAGAATTGGTCGTGCGCACTTAAAACCTAAGAAATTTTGTCTGAATACGAATCCCTCCTTAAAAATTTCTGGTTACGGGTATAATAACATACAACAACGTTCATTTATATCGACGAAATTTTCCATGATCTTGCATGGCCAAAATCACCTTGAAATGCTACCTTCTTACAGATCAATATTCTTCACTCAAAGGAACACGCGAATCGAGCCAGGTAATTTTTACTAACACTTTATATAGGTGAATAGTGTCTAAAGATTTTTACTAACATGTTAAGGATTTTTCATAACCCTAATTTTATGTCGTATGGAAAGCCGTAGTGGATCTCCGCATTTACAAATTATTTGCAATTGGTGTCAATGGCGAAATGTTTGAGTTCCATGTGTTCGACAATTCAATAAATTGACGAACGTACAATTTATATTTCGAACGAGCGCAGCCTTAAAGATTTCTAAGAAAAGTTATAAGAATAGAGCTAATGCAGTTTATTAAGAGAAATCTTTTGCGGAGTTAAGTAAAAATTACCTGGATCGATTCGCGTGTTCCCAGGAGTGTTCATTTGTTGTGCTACTTCAATCAAAATTTCTTATTTATAGGGGAAATCTTATAATCAAATTAGTTAGCAATAATTTCATATTTAATTTTAAGTTGATATATGTGCTTAAAACTGAACATGTAGCAAAAAATGACTGAAAACGTGAGAACAAGAAAGAACAATTATCTTTCATCAGAATATCAATTAAAAGATTTCATTATATAATGTTAAAATGTGTCACTGTCAAACACAACTAAAAACTAAGCAGGCGTTTTCTTATTATTTCCCCTGATAAATCCTAGCAACAGTGTATTAAAAAGTGCCACCTTTTTTTTGGCCGTACAATAGATTTCCTTTTTTCCAATGGATTCATGTAGAATAATATATTACCCTTTTATTTGACATAACGGCTAGGTGGCACAGCCGAGAAAAAATGTTTAAACTTGCTTTGAATCTTTGTTATTTGTAGTTCCGGTATTGTATGTCTTCTAACTTATAGCTTATTATTTTACTCAATTGTATGAATAAATATATATTTATTGTTTGTTCTTAAAGATAAATTATATTTGAACTCACCAATATGAAATATGTACGTCCGTAACACTGTATATCACTCCACAATTGCTTTGTTTGGGTCCACCTGAATCACTTGTTTACATCACGGAGATTATGCAAACAATAAAGAGTGAAATATAAGAGGGAGATAATTTTGAGAAAGCGTATTTCGGACTGAATAGTTTTGGTGTTAGCCTGTCTGTGGATTCGAATGTTTTTTCACCGACGGAACGACAGGTGTATTACAATTAGCAAGAACTACTTACCCTTCCAAACCACCTAAGCTTAACTTTGTTTTATTCAAATTTTCGCATTTTGTGGCCTTGTTCATTGTTATTTTCTAAAAAGATATTTTTATCAGGTTTGAATTAATATTTCAATGTTTTGAAATTAACTTTCCCCCTTGTATTTCCTTTTTACCTATAGAATTCGGGGTTGATGCGCTACTCGTTCGTTACAATGACACTCTATGCACCATGTACACATTTTTAACACGTTACATAGGTTTCTTGGTCTTAAGACTTACGCTACACGAGCGATAGACTATCGTTAGACAGACGCTACACGAGTGATAGACTATCGTTAGACAGACGTTACACGTTCATTTCGATTTTGCTCGGCGTTCATCAAACGCAATTTAACGTGTACAAAACTGCGTCATAGTGCACATCAGCGTGTGTATAACGTTTTTTCTGTCTTTTATTTAACGTTTGAATAGCTTATAACGTTCGAATAACTTATTAATGATACGTTGTCAAACGTAGAAAATTTTAAGCATGTTCAAAATTTTGCGACGCACACTGAAGTTTACTAACGTCTTTGTACCGTGTTTATAACTTATATGTACAAAACTTACGCAACGCGCACCAGCGTGATAAAAATATATTCGGAGACAGAGACTGCGATGAATGGCGACCTTCATAACAAAATCATAACGTTTTTTCATTGTAAAACAGCAACTGCCACTATATACCATATTAAGTTTACACGAAAGTAAATACCGTGAGAGATTTTCATTACACGCGAACATTCACTCAACAGTACAGGAGAGACGGTCTAGTGTAAAATTTATGACACGTATAGATATAAGATAACAGCAAGGCGTGCAATATCATACATTTATTGACTGTGATAGAGGTGAATACCAGTATTACCATGCCGAATAAAATTATATTCACCGAGCCAACGGGGAGGTTGGTATTATTTTAAGGGTTGATGAAACCAGTATTCACTGATATCAAAGTCTCTTAATGTTTTTTGATTTAGTTTACTTTTGACATATTTTATTGTCAAACATATATACAAAAGGATTCGGCACACGTTTTAACAACTTACAAGGCCTTATCAAGAAAACAATAATACACACAATGATAATCAAGATGACAGCAATTACTATTAAGTACACACATAACTAAGTTTAAACAAATAGTACAAAACGAAAAATACAAAAGAGCCAAAGAAAAAAAAAGAAAAATAGTACGAATGATATTAATTAAAAGTAAGATATATAAGTAAGTGATCATGGGTACATTTCAAGCATAAAAAGTGAGTTTGAAATACACTGCTAATGTTTAATTATTGCTGAAACGATTTGTCTTTTTGATGTAGCAATGAACGTTTCAAAAAAGAACTTTGTTTTGTTCAACGCTTAGCGTTTCATTGCCAAAAAGAATATTTTCAATCGGAAAAGTTACAAATTGAGTATTTCTCATAAGTTCCACACGAAAGTTAAGATATAACGGACATTCCAAAAAGTAATGAATTGCGTCCTCCAAAGGCCATCCACACGGACAACTTGAGTCATTGACTAAATTTACTCTGTATAGATCAGCATTTAAGGAACTACATCTATGTCGCAGTTTTGTATGACTTTGAATAATATTATTCTCTCGACTACCAATAAAACAAGTATCATTGGTACCTCAAGTACCTCAATCTTTGTTTAAAACCAATATTTGAATTAATAGATGTGACATCGGGGCTCAATGTGTTCCAACATCGTATAGTGGATGGAATTTTTTTATTTGACTTGATTACCAAATAAAGGAAACGATAAAAGAAAGAAAACAAAAACCCTTTACTTAATTAGTAGAGAAATATATTTAAAACATTATTTTTCGTATGTTTACCTAAAATGATGAAATGTCTCAGAGTGAAATCGTGCAAAAAATCATGACAATAGAGTCTACAACAGAATCACACCGTTTAGAGATCTATTAAAATACACGATTCTGAAACAATAAGATTTTGGGACTTTTTCTCGATAAATTGAGGTCATAAGTTCACCCACTGACGTCACAGTAATGATTCTATTTTTAGCGACTGAAAAGGGATAGAGCTATTTTAGCGACCCAAAAGTCAAAACTTTTTATCAGTCTATTTTAACTACTTTTAGGTTAACATACTCTTTGCACAATACTTTTGATGATATACTGGGCCAATTGAAATGAAGATAATTTTTTGTCATATAATAACAAAAAAATATGCAACGACAAAAAATACACTTCGTAAATGGAGAAAACAATATACGAAATGTAAAAATATTTCTATCTTTATATTTTGTGAATAAATTAGTTTAAATTTGTGTCTAATTCGAGACATCAGCACATCAAAGCAATATGCTTTGAAGAAGCGAACATTTTCCCCAAATTCCTACTCAGAACGGATTTTATCCTAACACAGTTTATTGCTATATTAACATCAATTAATATGGATTTAGTCTGTAAAGAACATTTTCTAAAAGTGTTAAAGTAAAAAGTATAGATACATACGTGGAGGTGGATCGCTTCCACCACATGAACCAAATATACAACTAAAAAAGCCAATAAGTCCTCCGATAACTCCACCTATGGGACCAAACGGTAATCCGGATGCAACACCATTGAACGTCGATGAGACAAGATCGCCTAAAAATCCTCTTCTTCTCCTAGCTAATAAATATAATCAAAAAATCATATACATTATAAGTGGTTTAGGGGTATAAATAAAATCCACCATTTTTTTTCTAAAACTTTTAAGAATTTAACTTCAGTATATAAACTTAAAAAAAAAAACCATAAATAACAATAGGAGTCATGGACATTTCAACAGATTTATGACCTTACAAACCTAAACTTTGAAAATATAGATCGTGTACAAATATTGGTTTTTAATCAATCAATCACTAAATTTGGATGAAATATTAATATAACAACAAAGTGCATTAAAATTCATCCTGGCTTTAAACCATTTTTACTGATGGTTGCTGTTTGATAGTACATTTCTGTTATTATACTTACAACACTATAAAGTAATGCATTTTACAGTGCCATTTATGTATACAGGTACTATATACATATTAAAAAAGGACCCATACTTGCGGAATATTTAGCGAAAGAATTTAGATCAATCAATAGTACCCATTTAAGGATAACATAGAAATATGTAGAAAAAGAATCTACAAATGTACAACATAGTATCTCTTAAATTTTACCAAAAATAGATGAAAGTCCATTTGTATTAATTAGACAAAAAAACCACTTTATATAGCTCAGCTATTGTATATATAATTATTGTTATACATATTCTGCGGATTCTTCAATCTAGTAAGTAACTGTGTTGCAATGAACATTTAGCTAAAAAAATAAATAATGAATAGTTTTGTTATACATTGTATATACTTGTAAACGTACGGGCTCGCAGTTTTACCGTTTATCAAAATGAATTGTTGGTGATATATCTTATTTTATTCCACATGTCATTAACTTTTATATACAAATTTGTACAAAATGCATTTATAGCAATAGCTGAATTTACAAATGAACTTTGACTTTCGACAATAAGATGTACACAAGCATCATTACGTTGTTCGATTAAAATGGGTTTTCTCGCATATGAGTAGGTTCGAGGTCGCAGTAAGCACCCTTCAATTTTCGTTGTCCCATATATAGTCACTATAAAAACATATAATTCTTACAAATTCTACTGTAATGTTATTATTATGATTATAGGACAATCGTGGAGTGAAATAAGAGATGAAGTTGTGATCGGGTTTAGTGCAAAAAGGTAAATGAGGCAAAGAGCCTCCAATTGGGCATTCGAGTGTCAAAAGTCCGAAAGTGCATCGAAGAAACTGGTAAACAAGAACAAGAACAGCACAAAGAAACACAAAATCAACCGAACAAAAAGGTGAATTTCAGGGTTTGAAGCAATTCCTGCTTGACCCTCATAGGGATCAACTTTGACTATTTTTTTTCTCAAAAGTTAAAGGGTACTAGGATGTTCTGGAATTTTCGCCCAATTAAAAAAAAAACTTATACACTTTATGTGGTCAAAATCTCTTTTGAAAAATAACGTAACGTTGCATCTTTTAAGATCCATAACACGTAATATTGAAAAAGCATTAATATTGCGAGCTAACTACCGCCTCGTGCCAGTTTTTCCTTGCGGGTGGGATTATGTAACAGAATGATTTTTTCTTGTCAAATCAATTATCAATTGCTTAAAGATGTGCAGAACGCAGTTTTTTCCCTTACTGACAACAATAGGTCTTCTGCTTTGTTAAGCTTATCTCCTATATTTAAAAGGATTGATATCTGTTGTCAGTACGGAAAAAATATGAAAAGATTAGAGTGAAATTTTTGGCTTGTAATACATCGAGTCCCAAGTTTCTTCAAGAACGCTCTCTTTTTCCTTATATTCTTTCGAGGGTCTAAAAAATAAAGCTGCTTTATAAAAAAATAAGGAAAACCCAGTCAGCGTGCTTATGTTGGGCCAACGTTGGCAATTGGTCGGCAGGTTGGCAATATGTTAGGGTTGGCAAAACAACGTTGGGCCAACATTGGCACTACGTAGTAATTGAAAATTGATTGTCAGGTTTAAAAATCATTTCCTTACACCTTTCAAAAGAAATATTGAATTAAGTTGGATCAAATTATAAAATAATGACATAGTTCTCATTAATTATACTTTTCAAGCAAAGATATTGTCCAACATTGGGCCAACGTAGGCCCAACATTGGATCATAAAATTAAATCAGAATACTCTACCATTAATGATTGAAGATTAGAATAGTTCTATTCATAGTGTTTATGGATAAAGAACCTGACACTACCTTTTTACTGTTTAGAAAATCCTGAATGACTATGTTGACCCAATGTTGGCCCAGCGTTGGTCATGCGTTGGACAAAGAAAGAGTCTTAATTAACATTTTCGAACAAAAATTTTAAAATCCTAATGCATGTTACATCGGTTATATAAATTACACAATTAAATAATTTCACATTTTTGATTTAAAGCATTCGTTTCTGATTTCTTCCTTTACTTCTATATACTATGTTGGCCCAACGTTGGTCCAACGTTGGCTAACCATGAATATTTTGGAGAAAAAAAACGTTTATTTTAATATGAGAAAAATATATTTTTAAAAAAGAGCATTCCATACTAAATCGTTTATATGTATAGCTTAGAATACAAAACATTGTACATAGTTTTCTAAAGATAATTATCTGATAAAAATAAGGTCAGCATTATTCCCCGGATAAACTGATACACACAGCTTGGAATCTCTGATAAGACGATGATAATTTGATATATAAGAACAAACAGATGGTCTTTCCACACAACACATTATCTTAACTGCCAGTTATCATAGTAACTAGCTATCGGATGTAGTTCAGAATAATTGTTAACAGTTTTACGAGTTGAGGAAAGACATGTAAGTTTTGATTTTATATTATATTATATGTAACTTAAATCTAAAAGTGAGATATAATTTTTAATTTACTGTCGTTTAAATTCTTTAACATTTATTTGTGTATTACAAATTTATAATACTTTGTTACTTAAGTTTAGGACTTTGATCCCTATATATTTTTTTTAAAATAACTGCAATGCACGATTTACTTGATCATTAATCACTGATTTAATATTGGGCAATAATCATGCACTAAAATTAGTATATTTGAAGATTGTTTTATACTTAAAATTGTGATTAGTTTTATATAGTGCTAATGAAGGCCAGAATTTGAAACAGTGTTCATTATATGTATAACTCTTTTAATGTTTGCCTTCAATTGGATGTTTTTTTTCTTAATTCCTGTATGTCTCTGCAAAATCTACTTCATATTGAATAAAATGTTTAAAACAGACAACGAAAATTTGAATGAAAATAAAATAGAACTTTGTCATTTGCTTGTAAAATGCGAACTTTATTAAAAATCTTACCTGTATTTTAACATCGAGTCTTATTATCATTTAAAAATACATTTCAGATACAGATCTTGGAGAAGGATATATATTGGATCAACAGAATGACGTCAATGAACTAGCATTATTCAAATATATATAGTATAAAGTTGGCCAACATAATGCCAACGTATAGCCACAGTTGCCCAACATAATGCCAACATATAGCCAACGGTTGGCCAACATAATGCCAACATCTTACCAACGATTGGCCAACATTGTGCCAACGTAATACTGTAAGTTAGCCAACATCGGGCCACCGTTATGCCTACGTTGACCCAACTTGCACTTATACGTTGGGCAAACGTAGTTTTACAACATAGGGCCAACGTAACGTGATACGTTGGGCCAACGTTTACATGCTGACTGGGAATGAAGATGCTTTATTCTATTAAGAATGATCACATATAAATAAGAGAAAACTAATCAAGCTGAGAATAATGAATATGCCATAATTACCGTTACGTGTTTTCAGTACGAATAAATATCCATTGTAACATTCTAAAGTTTTGAGGTTTTTGTTTCCCTGTATAACGTCACATATCTGCCCATGTCCTATGATATTTGAGACAATAGTAGCATTGCATATGAGCTGATCATGGAAAATTCTGATTTCACATCCTACGTCTTTTTCTTGTTCAAGATGATAAATCTAAAATAAAGGTATTATTAAGCATGAAATGCGCTTCCAAGATGTCGTAATAATTTTGCAGTTTTCAGATTATTAAATTTTTAGATTCAGCGGGTCAGACTTTATATGATTTCAAATGGTTGTATCTCTTATCCAATTAAAAGTGTTCTTTTAGACTTGTTGTGACAATATATCAAAGTTCAATATTGTCTTCATAATTAGGATTCCAAAAAAGTCGTATACTTTGGGAGTTGTGTCCAAGAAAATACTTTTGACAGACATTTAGGTCTATTTCTTCATTTTATATAAATTCTTGTCATCAAATAATTGTTAAAAATCAAAACAATGGTTTCATTTATTGATTTTAGATAAAATATTTTAAACAGAAAAGTTATAAAACGTTTTGTCATTATCAGCATAATGCAATATATATTGCAAAGTTAGTAATTATACAGATAGGTGCAGACATAACCTGTATGAAAGTTAACATAAAGTTAACTTTGTGACTGCTTTTCGCGTCTGCTCGTGTCTGCTATAGCAGATATCTAAGTTAACTTGCGTTAACCCATGACTGGTCAACGCAGACTTGCGACAGCTTTTCTATGACTGGTCATAACCAGTCACAAAGTCATGACTGCTTTAGTCAGACCAGTCATGTCTGCTGTACCTGGACTCTGTTTGATAATGCAAGGGTTTAATTTGAAAAAAAAACTGTAATATTAATTAGAAATTAATTTAAACCACAGTTTAGGTGATAGAACATAAACTTTGTCCTTTTACATTTAGTCTTTCAAGCAGACCTGTCACGAAGTTAACTTGACCAGACCTGTCATAATTACGCGACTGCTTTTAAAAGCAGACATGGAATTATAATATGATTTAAGTCGTTAGAACATAAATCAAGTTATCGTATATGGTTGTATCATTTATCCATTATTACTTATTTCTTCGTGACAGAAGTCCTTTACTTATTTAATTGCACAAGGGGGATAAATACCTCCTTCTTTCCGCTAATTTCATCAGCAAGGTATGACAATTATTTCGCACCAAAAAATGAATTTGCATCCTTTAACATCTGACCTTAGATCGGTCAAGAAATGCATTAGTTTAGTGCATATGCATTTGTTTGGTATGATTTATGATGAGATGCCATTTAAATCGTTCATATTTTATGTTGAGCCATCGGCATTCATGGCATTGTAAAGCAATGCGTTTGCCCACATGTCATTCATGTACAGCATTGTAATGTTGTTTGAAATATTTAGATGTTCGAACGTATTTCCGAAATGATTATTGCTGCATTTTATCAATTTTGTTCTTAAAGCCGAAGCACTGAATTTTTATTCAAATGATTTGCGGATTGTCTTTGTTTTTTACCCCCCCTTTTTTCCATGCTGTCAGTTCATACTTGGTCGATGATGATCCTTTGTTTTTTCTAATTTAATTTTTTGCTCTATGGACTGATAAGTTTTTTACATTGTTATTCATGTAGACGTACTAGTATGGCAGTTATAAGTTTCTGGTTACAACTGCGCAAATGCAAACCTCTGCCACCGGTAAATTTTTTACCCTAAGATAAAGCGTGGAATAAAATACAGACAGCAACGTGATTGGTTGATATAAAATAATATTTAAATAGATGAATGAATAAACTTATGTTAAATATTGACAAAGAAATTCTGGTGCCAATCATGTGTCTGCAGGGCGCTCGCATCTTTGAAAATTTGGGTATTGAAAATAAAATCGAAAAATCACCCCCCTTTTTTCAACCTAAAATTACGTTCATTAACGCCGCATAGACATAGGATTTTTATTGGCTAAAAATAAACGTTTGGATGTTAGCTGAAAGATTTTGACCCATAGAAAGTGAAAATCGGTCAATAACTATTTTTTTAAAAATTGAATACAAGGGTACCCCCTATGGAAAAATGCATTTTAAGCATTTGCGCAGTTGTACCCTATAGAAACTGTCTCTTTTTACGTTGCATTGGTTGTTATAAAGCTTTATTTGAATGGAACGTGAAATGTCGACGTGTAAATACAAATTATGACATTTGGTCTATATTTAGATCGCAAAAACCGGTCTATAGTCTGTTTCTTAATTCTGTAATAAGAAAAAGGAGAATATAGACCTAGGGACTCATAAAAAATTAAATCTGTTGTTATTATCGATCAAAGATTGGTTGTTTGCATTTTTTTATTTTGCTTAGATGCATAGGTAATTGTTGAACGCCAGTAAGTACACAAAAATGGTTCAAAACAGGACATTTTTTTTAAAAAGCCCCAAGCGAAAATTTTGTCCATTTGTCCACAATGGGGGTGCATTAAAATTGTTAATTTGAAAAACCTAAAGAAATAATTCTCTGCTTAAAACTATTATAAAATATATGTATAGATGCATATGTAACACATTGCATACAAAAACACAAATTTTTTTGTGCTATAAGAAGGTTATAGTCTGTTTCAAAATGCCGCATTTTTTTCTATTTTCCAAAAAAATACCATATCTTTATATTTAGACCCATATTTTGGTCCAAATAAGCCAAAGGTATATCGAAAGTCAATCTCATCTATAGATAATACATAAGTCTTCTATAAAATATGGGGTAAATCTTTAGCTTTTAAAGAACGTTCTGGTAGAATACCGTATTTCCTCTAACAACCACTTAAAAATTTAGAATTTTCTGGCAAGAGGGGGCTATTTAAAATCAGGTCTCCAGGGCTTAAACAAAAAGATTATTTTTTCTCACTACTTATATAAAGTCTAGATATATTAAATAAACTTTTGATAAAAGAAAAGTCTCCTTCTGATTTTTATGCAAAAAGTATAGAAACTGTCTCTTTTTACGTTGCATTGGTTGTTATAAAGCTTTATTTGAATGGAACGTGAAATGTCGACGTGTAAATACAAATTATGACATTTGGTCTATATTTAGATCGCAAAAACCGGTCTATAGTCTGTTTCTTAATTCTGTAATAAGAAAAAGGAGAATAAAGACCTAGGGACTCATAAAAAATTAAATCTGTTGTTATTATCGATCAAAGATTGGTTGTTTGCATTATTTTATTTTGCTTAGATGCATAGGTAATTGTTGAACGCCAGTAAGTACACAAAAATGGTTCAAAACAGGACATTTTTTTTAAAAAGCCCCAAGCGAAAATTTTGTCCATTTGTCCACAATGGGGGTGCATTAAAATTGTTAATTTGAAAAACCTAAAGAAATAATTCTCTGCTTAAAACTATTATAAGATATATGTATAGATGCATATGTAACACATTGCATACAAAAACACAAATTTTTTGTGCTATAAGAAGGTTATAGTCTGTTTCAAAATGCCGCATTTTTTTCTATTTTCCAAAAAAATACCATATCTTTATATTTAGACCCATATTTTGGTCCAAATAAGCCAAAGGTATATCGAAAGTCAATCTCATCTATAGATAATACATAAGTCTTCTATAAAATATGGGGTAAATCTTTAGCTTTTAAAGAACGTTCTGGTAGAATACCGTATTTCCTCTAACAACCACTTAAAAATTTAGAATTTTCTGGCAAGAGGGGGCTATTTAAAATCAGGTCTCCAGGGCTTAAACAAAAAGATTATTTTTTCTCACTACTTATATAAAGTCTAGATATATTAAATAAACTTTTGATAAAAGAAAAGTCTCCTTCTGATTTTTATGCAAAAAGTATAGGTTACAACTGCGCAAATGCAAACCTCTGCCACCGGTAAATTTTTTACCCTAAGATAAAGCGTGGAATAAAATACAGACAGCAACGTGATTGGTTGATATCAAATAATATTTAAATAGATGAATGAATAAACTTATGTTAAATATTGACAAAGAAATTCTGGTGCCAATCATGTGTCTGCAGGGCGCTCGCATCTTTGAAAATTTGGGTATTGAAAATAAAATCGAAAAATCACCCCCCTTTTTTCAACCTAAAATTACGTATATTAACGCCGCATAGACATAGGATTTTTATTGGCTAAAAATAAACTTTTGGATGTTAGCTGAAAGATTTTGACCCATAGAAAGTGAAAATCGGTCAATAACTATTTTTTTAAAAATTGAATACAAGGGTACCCCCTATGGAAAAATGCATTGTTAGCATTTGCGCAGTTGTACCCTATAGAAACTGTCTCTTTTTACGTTGCATTGGTTGTTATAAAGCTTTATTTGAATGGAACGTGAAATGTCGACGTGTAAATACAAATTATGACATTTGGTCTATATTTAGATCGCAAAAACCGGTCTATAGTCTGTTTCTTAATTCTGTAATAAGAAAAAGGAGAATATAGACCTAGGGACTCATAAAAAATTAAATCTGTTGTTATTATCGATCAAAGATTGGTTGTTTGCATTTTTTTATTTTGCTAAGATGCATAGGTAATTGTTGAACGCCAGTAAGTACACAAAAATGGTTCAAAACAGGACATTTTTTTAAAAAGCCCCAAGCGAAAATTTTGTCCATTTGTCCACAATGGGGGTGCATTAAAATTGTTAATTTAAAAAACTAAAGACATAATTCTCTGCTTAAAACTATTATAAAATATATGTATAGATGCATATGTAACACATTGCATACAAAAACACAAACTTTTTGTGCTATAAGAAGGTTATAGTCTGTTTCAAAATGCCGCATTTTTTTCTATTTTCCAAAAAAATACCATATCTTTATATTTAGACCCATATTTTGGTCCAAATAAGCCAAAGGTATATCGAAAGTCAATCTCATCTATAGATAATACATAAGTCTTCTATAAAATATGGGGTAAATCTTTAGCTTTTAAAGAACGTTCTGGTAGAATACCGTATTTCCTCTAACAACCACTTAAAAATTTAGAATTTTCTGGCAAGAGGGGGCTATTTAAAATCAGGTCTCCAGGGCTTAAACAAAAAGATTATTTTTTCTCACTACTTATATAAAGTCTAGATATATTAAATAAACTTTTGATAAAAGAAAAGTCTCCTTCTGATTTTTATGCAAAAAGTATAGGTTACAACTGCGCAAATGCAAACCTCTGCCACCGGTAAATTTTTTACCCTAAGATAAAGCGTGGAATAAAATACAGACAGCAACGTGATTGGTTGATATCAAATAATATTTAAATAGATGAATGAATAAACTTATGTTAAATATTGACAAAGAAATTCTGGTGCCAATCATGTGTCTGCAGGGCGCTCGCATCTTTGAAAATTTGGGTATTGAAAATAAAATCGAAAAATCACCCCCCTTTTTTCAACCTAAAATTACGTTCATTAACGCCGCATAGACATTGGATTTTTATTGGCTAAAAATAAACGTTTGGATGTTAGCTGAAAGATTTTGACCCATAGAAAGTGAAAATCGGTCAATAACTATTTTTTTTAAAAATTGAATACAAGGGTACCCCCTATGGAAAAATGCATTGCTAGCATTTGCGCAGTTGTACCCTTCTTCACATCTGCAGCATTTTTACTTCCTGGATTTTGAGTTTTCTATTTTTGTAGTTTTGTTTACATTCAAATTTAAATAGCGGTCATAGCCTATATTCGTGTTCTTCTATGCATACATTTTTATTTGTCGAAGCTTTTCCATTGCAACAATGCAACATTATTTTATTTATTACATGATTTTGTCACTCAAGATATTTTCATGTACTGTCAGACATTACATGTATATATATGCTGTAACAACATGAACAAGATGCAAATACATTTGAACAACATATAGAAATTTAAATTTCTAGACAAGTCACATAGGTACATGCGTGTATTTGCTTAGATCAACTCTTTGAAACATATCAAACACAGTCTTGCGGTGTGGTTGAAGAGTTAGATATATATATGCAAATTGCATAAAATTATATGCAGGTTTATTGTATTAAATGGTCTAAAATCATACACATCACACATGTCACATACAATTTGTACTTTCAAAATACAGTTTACATGTACATTTTGTTAATAATGTTGATCAAATTGTTTGAATGCCTATTAAAACAAATATTTATTTGCCTGAGTTTCAGTTAAAATGCTGTGCACATTGATCCAGTCGAAGGGCAAAAGTGGAATTGCCTGTATCAGCCTGTGCATGCTGAAAGTTGACGTCCTGTGATTTTGAAGCATAAACTACAGCTGCACATTGTTCAAACATCTAAAAGGCAGGAGAAATACATTGTATCTATGAAATTTAGCACTCCTTTTATGTGTTTTGTGAAGAACATGAAAGCAATATTTTACATTGACCAAGAGTGTATGTTTGCCTAATACAAGTACAACATAAGTGATCATAAGTCTCAGCTTGAATCCTAGATATACATGCAGACGCAGTATTATAGTTTGTCAAAGGTAATGTTTTGAATGCAATCCTGCTCATCTTACAAAATACAATATTTATAATGTCTTTTAATAATTTTGCAAACATTGCTAATTTTTCATATTTACAGTATGTAATCAATTTTCACTTTAATAGTTGAAGGTGTTATTATATGGCAAACACCTATATATTTTGTACACTTACAGTTAATTTCATAGTGTTGACATTAAAAGTTAAAAAAATACCCAAGTACAATAATGTTATATAAGAAGAAGGTATATTTTGTTAATGCCAATGAAAATAGCATGTACATGTGCACCTAAAACATTTTCTTTTTACAATGTAACAACCACTTTGTGAGTTGTCATAGGCAACAGAAACTTTTATTATAATATTTTAGGTTTGATTATGTTAATTTGGTTTTACTTTCTGTGACATGGAAAAAAATTAGAAAAATTCATGGTTTAAATAAAGGTATGTATGGCTAATCAATCATATGTCCGTTAAAGGATGAGTTACACAATACTCGGCCAGTTAACCGATAGCCAGTGAAGTACTCAATAAGCATAATTGTTATCTGTTTTAATCTGTCGTCATTGTAATCTTTTAAGATAATTTATCCTCTGCTTGTTAAAGGCTTGGTTACTGATAACTCAGTCCGTTACTTTGTTAAGATAACTAGGCTTATATTGATTGAAAATAAATAAGTCAATTAAATGAAGGTCTGCAATTCACATATTAACAAGAGTTATCAAGCATTTTAGGTTCTTAAAACACATTTAAAAGTACATGTACAGTAGTTGAATGCTTATTTCTATATATAAATATTTGTGCATGTGCCATTATGATAAATTCGACATTTTATTACTTCATTTTCTGTTTATTCTGAGTTTCAGTGGCACTTTTAGTTATGTTAAGGAGATCAAAACAGACAGTAGTCTGCAACTACAGGAACCCAAATTTAAGGTGTAATGTTAAAAAGACAAAAGGTAATGTAACTTAGAACAGGATGAATGAAATATACTATGCTTATGCCTTATGAAATCAAATTAAGCAAGCTAATGAGTATTATTCATAAAAGATTATCATTAAATAACAACTCAAATATGATCTAAGACATAGAATTTGCATTTTTAAAAGGATCTAAAGACAAGTTAAGACTATCCAAGGAATTGAATTACATTTTTTTTAAATAGCTTATTTGAGTTAAAGCAGTTTATAACATGACTGCATTTGAGATATTTCACATCAGGTATAATTGAAGAGGGAGCCTACCTACACTGATTCTTACCACACACACGCATACATATACACACACACACACACACACACAAACAAAGCAAACAATTCAGTATATTTCTTTGACTGGTATTTGATAAAAGGTTTATTTTTTATGGACCTAAATTCTAATATATGTAACACAAACACATATGTCCACACACAGTCATGTACACATCTGAGATCACAACACATTTCTAAGTTTAGACTATCCAGGCGAATCGAATTGAAAATTACATTATTAAAATAACTTATTTGAGTTAATCATATTCACATGAATGTATTTGAGAAATTTCAGATCTAGTTTAATTGAAAAGGCAACCTACACTGATTCGCATCACGCACACACATACACACAAACACACACACACCACCACAACACACAAAAACACACACCACCACCACACACACACACACACCAATTCATTATATTGCTTTTACTGATATTATTTAAAAGGTATATTGGTTATAAAATCGAGGCCTGATTTGCAAAATATTTTATAACAGGTTTGTACAACATACACTCGTATATACATACTCACAGGAGACCTGTTTTACAAACTATAATATATTCCTTTTTGAATAGGTCTTGCTTTGTGCTGATACAAAACAAAAATCCATGCATATGTCCTTAGGAACTTATTTGTTACAGTTTCAATATTTTAGCCATAATTTATACATTATTATGTTTAAAAGCATTTTATCTCATCGGGGGATATAGGTTATATCTTGACAGAACATGGTGATATAAACGTAGAACATGGAGGGGAGCTGAGTTTTACAATACAACTGGAATGTTTGTGGTGGGTCTCCTCTCAGTTCTAACATGTCTAATGACCGTTTGGTTTTCTCAGTTGTAGTTAGATGTAGATTTTTGTTATTTTTTTCTGTTTTATTTTGATTCGTAAATGTTGTAAAATTGTTGCAAAAGGACAGTTCAAGTGGTGAGGTTATTTAATTTTTCTTTTAACATTCTCATGATTCTAGTAAGAGGTGTGACTCGTTGTCAAGGCTGTTACATTTAGCACATAGTGTTAAACTGTTTGTTCGCTGGGAGGCTTTTCTATGCATGCCAAATTCTCAGTCATTAGTTCAAGATTATTTAGTCTAAATAAAGATAAAAGGGTTCTTTGGTTTTTTGTGATATGAGCAAAAGTATTCCATTTAATTTACATTATCAGGATTTGGTTTTGCTGATTTATAAATACAGTTCTTATTTGTTTAGTTCATTTAGCTTATTAAAAAAAATTCAATTTACTTTAATTATCTAATGCTGTTGTTTAACTCGTTTCAGGGTTTGACACTTGTTTAAAATGTCTAAATCTTATTCAGATTACAACTATGCTGACCTATATCCATACTATGTTTGGCAAATGTTAACCAAGAATATAGTTCAATAACCCCTTTTGATTAGTTTGAATGCCTCCTAAGAGATGGTTTACATTCTTTGACATGTGTGCCAAACATATTATACAAGTCACCTTAACTAACGCATTACCAAGATCTGCATTGTACAATGTATGATTTGATTGAAACTACTACATTTTTATTTTTGCAGTCATGGTTACCATTTATTCATTTATGATTTTGCATTTAATTGGTCATCTTGAATATTTTATCCTAGTTGAGCATTTGTTTTTAATTTTATTTGCGGTACTTGGTCCATTTAAGATTCAGCTCATTCCCCCATTGTTATGGCGGTTGACTGTAAACTCATTTCGATTTGTTTACAGTCAATTTGGCATTATTCGCTGCATCTTGTATACAGATTTATGCATATATAACTTTAAATAGGGAACCTTTCGGTGTTGTTGTCTGTGTATCCCACGGCAACTCTAAAAAATTCCATAAGAGCTGTGTATCCCACGCTCGTATACATTTCTAATTTCATTGGTTGCCATTATTTTGCGGTAACCGTCATTTTCTATCATTGTCATTTTACTCATTTATATCATTGTCATTTATATCATTTATTGCATTGTAATATTTTATTTATAGTAAAGGCTATGGCCAAGTACCGCCATTTGAGTATTTTTATTACAAAAGCCATATGTCGGGATAATATGATTTAAGTCGTTAGAACTTAAATCAAGTTATCGTATATGGTTGTATCATTTATCCATTATTACTTATTTCTTCGTGACAGAAGTCCTTTACTTATTTAATTGCACAAGGGAGATAAATACCTCCTTCTTTCCGCTAATTTCATCAGCAAGGTATGACAATTATTTCGCACCAAAAAAACCCTCCCACCATCCCATGTAAAACAATGATTAATTAATATGAATGTTTGATTTTATTATATGAATTAATCAGGTTGATGGTTTGCAGCTTGCAAACCCAGTTGTCAAGTTTTCTTTTTAGCTTATTTGGAATAAACAATGATTTATGAATATGTTTCTGCTGTTTTTTTATTTTTTTATAGGTTAGTTGTTTGCAGGTTTCAATCCCAGTTGACAAGTGTTTTTAGCTTGGTGTAAACAAAGGTTAATGTGTATGTGGTCTACTGCTTTTTGATTTTATTTTACAGGTTGATTGTATGCAGCCCTAGTTGACAAGTGGTTTAGCTTGAAATGAATGAAGCAATGCCAATGCTTAGTTGAATGTGCTCTGCTGTGTTTTTTATTTTATTTTACAGGTTCGTTGTTAGCAGCCCAAGTTAAGAAGTGTTTTAGTTTGAAATCAATGAAGCATTACGATTAATGAATATGAATGGGCTTTGCTGCGCTTTTTTATTTTATTTTCCAGGTTGGTTGTTTGCTGTGTATTCCCAGATAACAACTGGTTTTCAGATTGATATGAATGGACTTGTGGAAACATATTGGAAGGATCAGGTTGAAAGGACTCAGATGCGCATCTACTTCATCTACTGAACTGATCATGACATTAATTTGAAAGTTATTTTCAATTAACCTCTGGAAATTCTAAACAAGCCATGGAAACTGATTGTTCTTTAAATCGCTAACTTCGGTGTGAATCTACAATTTTAATGTCACAATGAAGTCATCTACCTTAATTGTGTTAATGGAACATTCAAGTACTGTTTATGTTATTGGAACCTTCATTAACTACATGTAGATTTACACGAAAAATCGTTTCAATGGAACTCTGGACCAATTATTTTCGTCTAGTAGCCTGTGATAAGCATTATTCGCTGCATCTTGTGTACAGATTTATGCATATATAACTTTAAATAGGGAACCTTTCGGTGTTGTTGTCTGTGTATCCCACGGCAACTCTAAAAAATTCCATAAGAGCTGTGTATCCCACGCTCGTATACATTTCTAATTTCATTGGTTGCCATTATTTTGCGGTAACCGTCATTTTCTATCATTGTCATATTACTCATTTATATCATTGTCATTTATATCATTAATTGCATTGTAATATTTTATTTATAGTAAAGGCTATGGCCAAGTACCGCCATTTGAGTATTTTTATTACAAAAGCCATATGTCGGGATAACTGCTTTTCAAGTTAACTTGAAACAAGTCGCGCGTCTGCTCAAAGCAGTCGCATGACCAGTCACAAGTGAACTTGACGTTAACTTGATGTCTACTTTTCAAGTTAACTTACCATACAGGTTATGTGTGCACCCATCTGTATGATATTTTTTCTCAACATGGAAATTATGATAGGTTCTGAAGAATCTATAAGAATTGGCAAATTTAACAGGTCATTGTATGTTATTTCATTTCACAGTCGTCAAAGTTTCCTTTTTTTGTTGCTCTTTGGGGGTTGTTCATTCATTAGTATTGCTTTCTGGCCTTAATGTTGAATGTGTCAAAATGTTGTATATCATTAACTAAATGCAGTATACACATTGTGACACATGTGCATAGCAATCAAGATAAAAGAAGCAAAGGTGTACCAAAGGGGTAATCAGTATCATAAAACCGTAAAGACCGAGACAAAACCGGCAGACAAAAATCATCACAACAAAACAAACCACATAACAACATAAAACACAAACACACATAACAACAAAACCGCATTCAGCACCGCGAACTCAAGTCGAAACGAGAGTGAACTCAGGTGCTACGGAAGAGTAAGCAGTTCCTGCTTGCTATAGCACACCCGTCACATTGCCAAAGATCGATTAAGTGTTGGTCAAATCCGGAAAGGATGACATTACAAAACTCTATGTCAAACTTTATGTCAAACCAACATCTGTGCTCATCTGAGAGATAGAAATCCCGTATTTGTATACAAGCACATGATGTCGTCCGTAGAATTTCTTGAGTGATGACAACAACCTGGGAGCAACGTACCCTTGTGTTAACAATTTGCTTGTCAGCCGTGTGGCTCTATCAAGGAAGTCGTTGTACTCCCCACATGCTATGGAATAGCGAATCAATTGCGATACGTAAACTCCATATGCTGGAGCGGACGGAATGTTGCTACACAGAAAGGGAAAGTTAACTATTGGAAAGTTGAAGTCATCACGTTTGTCATAGAGCCTTGTACAAAGCCTTCCTTGTGTGTCAATTTCGAGAAATAGATCCAGTTAGAAGCGGACCTCCTAGAATCTGTAGTGTCCTTTATCTCAAGTTCCTTCGGATATATGAGATGTAAATAGTCACCAAATCGAGGATTGTTTAGTGAAAGGACATCATCAATATAACGAAATGTGAGATTGAAGGATAAAGCAAGTTTGTGGTCATTTTTGTCTAGAAGTGATTGTAAGAAATCCGCTTCATATGAATGAAGAAACAAATCGGCAAGCAATGGTGCACAATTTGTGCCCATTGGGATACCTATTGTTTGCTGAAAAACACGTCCACCAAACTGTACAAATATGTTGTCGATTAGAAAGTTGAGCATTTCTATTATTTGATCTTCTGTAAATTTGTTTTTCTTGCTAGACTCTTGGATGACAAAGTAAGTCTTAATATCGTGTATGCCATAAAATGCAACGTCTGCTCTATGGTCTTTTTCGGTGAAACTTACTTGCGACTGGGTGACCGATTTGCTAGACATCTTAATACTGTTAAGACAAATGAGAATTTCTCAGTCGCTCAACATTTCAATCGCCCTCTTCATTGTCATGTTAGTAACAATTTTTGGGGAGCTCACTACGGAGAAAAGAAGAGAGAATTACTAGAGATGAGGATCATACATTTTCTTGGCACCTTAACACCGAGAGGCATTAATGTAAATTTTTTTTTATCAATAAACAGTGCATCACTTAGACTTAATTGTCCATCCCTGCCCACTTACTCCCTCTTCTTGTGGTTCTTCAGAGTTGGCTACTCCTTTTTTTCCTACCCACCTCACTTTTTCATTTGTCATCATCATCGTTTCAGGTTCATTGTGTCATCCCTTTCATGTTCTTCGCCTTCGTATGACCGATCACCTTTATTTCATCAAGTTCAAGATTTATAACGATGACGTTCTTTCTTATCTATGAAAAACCACGTGACTAATATATCTCACCCCATTGAATAGTGTTCAGTCCATGGCGAGACGTTGTGATGTTCACTCGTTTTAGTTTTATGTCAATTCATGTTTTTTTTCTGTCCGAAAATTAGGGCCACATTTTTACTTTCATCTACATTTTGATTTCGTTCTTATTGATTGCTTTGTGTGATTTTACCCCTTTATATGTGGTTTACCATTATCCAACTTTTAAACTTTTTTATTCTATACAAATAACACGTACTTTGGAACAAATGTACTGTCATAATTTTTTCATGACGCCTGATGATCTCTTAAATTAACAACCCAACAGGTTTTTATATTCTAACAACAGTTAAATGATAATTCTAAGCTCGACAGCCTTGGCAAGAGCTTGAAGTTTGTTAATTATCGAAATTGAAAAAATTGTATGTAGGCAAAATACTGCCATATCAAATTCATTGATACCATGTACTGTTTGTTGCAATAGATAAATTACAGTATAATATCAGAAATCTTAAATAGCATGCATAAATTCAATTTATCAATCGGAACTGATTTATTTTTAATTAATCAATTACATGCTCTTGCTCCTAAGAACTACTGTACTTGACCAACCACGTTCTAGGAATCAAAAGTCCTTCCTTTGGCATTTCCAGTTGTGTAACCGGAAGTCCATTTTTTGTCAAAATGTGATCCTTCTACGATCAGTGTTAACATAAATATTGAGGGCAATAAAATCAAACCTTCAAAAGTATTTTCGATTGTTCTTACTCTAGAAATGGCGTCAACCAAATGTAGATTGTTTCCTAAAAATTCTAAAGAACTGGTGGAAATTCTCCATTCTAAGTCATTTTCATCTGGTAATAGAATTAAAACTTTTGACTTCTCTACAATATATACTCAATTTCACATTCCAATTGAAATCTCGTTTTGGTACAGTTGATTAAACGCAGCTTTATCAAAAAGAAAGGAAGACGCAGGTACAAGTATTTTGGAGTCAATTATAGAAAGACTTATTTTGTTGTTTTGCAAGAAAAAACAAATTCAAAGAAGATCAAATAGTAAAAATGCTCAACTTTCTTTTTGACACCATATTTGTACAGTTTAGTGGACGTGTGTCTCAAAAACAGCAGATAATTGGTATCCCAATTGGCACATATTGTTCACTATTGCTTGCCGATTTGTGTCTTCATTCATATGAAGCGGAATTCTTACAATTACAAAAAGGATCGCAGACTTGCTTTATCCTATAATCTCACATTTCGTTAAAGTGATGATGCCCTTTCACTAAACAATCTGGTTTGGTGACTATTTACATCTCATATATTCAAAGGAACTTGTAATAAAGGACACTACAGATTCTAGGGGGTCCTCTACATATTTCGATTTTTCTCTCAAAACTGACACACTAGCAAGGCTTTGTACAAAGCTCTATGACAAACGTGATGACTTCAACTTTCCAGTAGTCAACTTTACCTTTCTGTGTAGCAACATTCCGTCCGCTCCAGCATGACATGGAGTTTACGTATCTCAATTGATTCGTTATGCAAGAGCATGTGGGGAGAATAACGACTTGCTTGATAGAGCTACACGGCTGACAAGCCAATTGTCCACACAGGGGTACATTGCTCCAGGTTTTTGTCATCACTCAAGAAATTTTACTGTAGTCATCATGTGCTTGTAGACAAAAACGAGATTTCTATCTCTCAGATGAGCACAGATGATGGTTTGACATAAAGTTTGATAATGTCATCCTTTCCGAATTTGACGAACACTTAATCGATATTTTGGAACATGACGGTTGTGCTATAGCAAGCATGAACGGCTTACTCTTCCGGAGCACCTGAGTTAACTATCGTTTCGACTTGAGTTCACGTTGCTAAATGCGGTTTTAGTGTTACATGTATGTGTGTTTGTTTCGTTGTGAGGATTTTTTTCGTCTATCGATTTCGTCAATGTCTTTTGAGTATAATGATGTTTGATTACTCCTTTGGAACACCTTTGCTTCTCTAGAGGTAGAATTTTTTTTTCGACAATTGACTGAAGAGTTGTTTAATCGGATGAAAATAAGAGAATCTTTATTGACCCCAAGATGTACCGGTAGTACCAGAGATATGGACCATTACTAGCAAATTAACCAAAGTCGTTCATGCGTTAAATATAGGTCGCAGTGACCTAGTTTGTAGTGAGTGGCGAAGCACTACGCAAGAAACATCATATACCTCAACATGTAATACCAGATATTTGTACCTTAACCAATGTTTTAAGGACGGACGTACTGACGTACGGGCGTACAAGGGTAAAACTACAATGTATATGTCCTACCAACATATATTTGCGGGTAAAAAAATAAAAACCAGCATGTCAGCTGGAGGGGCTTTGTATGGTCTGTATAAAAAACTTTACATTTGAACTCATAATACATGTTAACTTTAACTTTAAAGTAAACATATTTATTTGCTCAAATAAAGCAAAGGGATTGGACATAAGTTAAAACAACATTATGGAGGTCCTCTCTCTTACAGATACATAAAATGTTTACAAGAACAAAGATTCTAATGACAGCTAGTTAATATATGATATTTCAGGTGTTTTGTAACATACAGTGTGAACATTTTACATCATTTCATAAACTAAATTAAAAAGGAAACAACAAAAAAGGTAAAAGTTGGGGACCTGACGTATGGTTCATTTGAATATATTTAGGTTGTGACATTTCATTAGCCGAAGAGGTGATTATATAAGTTACAAAAATCAATAGTGTTAATAACTCCTTTCAGAATTGAATAAGGAGTACAAAGTAACTCTTTTTATTTTTTTACTATATATCTTACCACATCATCAAGTACATTTGTGCCCGTTATTAATGGAAGAACAGAATACAGCGCATATAAAAATATTGGAAGGAACATCTTTGAATCGATCTGAAAAATAACAAATAAATGAAACGGCTAAGGTATACACACTTTAAAACAATCACTTTACAATAAAAATAACAATTTGTCATAGGGGTTTGCCTCGGCCTAATGCAACAAAAATGAAAAACTAAAAACTGATCATGTAATTGTAAATTTTCCGGACCATACGAGTATCTGGACCACACGTATGGTCATGACCATATGAGTATACTCATTACATTTGAGCTATAAATTCAGAAATACAGATTTTAATTGGGCTATTATTATCACTTGACGTTTGGTCTTATTAGATCGATTCATTTACAGGTAAATAAAGGTAGATTTCTACTAGATAATATGCATAAAGGTGAAAAAGAAAACTAATTCAACAAAAGTGAAAAATGTTTGTGTATAATAACCAGATTTAATTTCTTCTTTATCCTTCTATTCATCGTGTATAGAGAGCACAGCTCGTAGAGGGAAGCTCTACAGCAAGTTCCCGCAAAAAATTGCCTTATGCTGATATTGATTTTTTTTCGTCCGGATATGCTTCTCAAAGGATTTCGGAGTGAATGTTGAAATTATTACCCATTTTGAGTGTCGCATTCCAAAATTTTTTAATGTTATAGATTATAAGGAGAAAAATAGTCTGATTACGATGAGTCGCTTTATTTTTTATAGTAACCAAATTTTAATCGACTTTTTTCTTACTTTTCTATTTTACGTTCGTTCGCCCTAAGCATCTCGTCCCAAATTGAACGTTTTAGAAAATGCACCAAAATAAAAATAAAGTATAATTTCAGATTATATATCACTGCATCAATTCGAAATCAAATCTTTTTTATTCGTTTATTAAACATGTTAAAAAAAATATTTAAAATGATACTTCAAACACGTAAACTTTATATGTCTTCTGTTCAAAATTGATCAATCAAAATATTTTATTCGGGTAACTCGGAAATTTACCCAAACGCACCTCGCACATGTTTTTACTTTTAGGTAAACAAATGACTAGTTAACAAATGTGTTAATATGTCCACGTCTTTCCGGGAATGGGGTTTTTTAAATGTGAAATTTTGATTTCTAAAAGATTTTATTCCTCAACTGAGACCTGGAACTCCGTCATTTGAGAATCCATCTGTTCTGTTCAATGTTGTAATTATGTGGAGAGTTTTTTTCACATGTATTTACAAAGAAAATATTTGTCAACCTTTAATTGTGCTGGCAGTTAGGCAATGCCTATTTCATATTATGATTTAAGCATAGCCTAGCTGTAAGCACAGCATAATCATTCCATTGGCTTTTTTATAAAAGACGTAAAATATTTTGCAAGTTATTTATGGACTATGAGTGCATGAAGAAAATATAGTATTTATTATATTTAATTACGGCAATTACTGTTACGATTAATCTACAGTTATTCCTCTTTGAGTCATACTCATGATATTTATATTTTTATATGTCTAGTCTCGATCATCCAGACGCTTTTAATGGCTGCGCCATAATGGTCTGGATTTATTCAACCAAATTTCTGTTCTTTCTGGATTTGGGAAAGATTTTGATTGGTCGGATTTGGGGAGGAAATGACGATTTAAATGTGTCGGAGAAATTCGGAAAATCTAAATTTAGCAACACAGACGTGGGGAAGCCCATTGAAATAAATATGGCTGCGCCCATGCCGCAGTCGCCTCAGGTAAGAAATGTTTGAGAAATGCTCATAAACTTATATAAACGAATGTTTTAAAGTGTGAAAAGTAGTTTACATACATGTCAACATTGAAATGCTTGCATATTATGAATTAACCGGTAACTAATTATCTCTAAAATTATTATCTCAATTTGTAAACAGACGTAAAATTTTCAAACAGTATGTGCATGCAAATACAATATTGTTTCGTTGTCATTTATATATATTTTTTTACTTGTCAGATAAAGAGACTGAGGTGGCATCGCATCCTTAGGCTATAAAGAACAGAAAGATTATACACAGCACAAGACTTGAACTTGGCGGCATGAAACATTTCAAGTTGACAGCAAACTCAGCATCAATTTACCAATGGTTTGGTTATTTTTTTAAAGATAATAAGAAGTGGAATAATTGTATACCATATAATAAATACATGTATATATATAGTAGTGTATATGTAGGCAAGCGGAAATTTATGAAAAACAGCCTTCAATGAGGCCAGTAGGTGCTGCTCTTTGTTTTCCATTTTATACAGTTTAAATTTAGACCTGAATTTATAGTTTCTTTATGTACATGTAAAAAATTAACTGAGCTAACAAAAAAAAAATTAAAAGAAAAAACAACCCAAAATTGGTCAGACTTAATCCACCACTGGAATGTATGCAAGTGTGCTTGAATAACTACAAATGTAAGTACAATGTAGTTACAAATTGTTGTCATTATTGAAGTTGCCAAGCGATTTAAAATGTACATGCAAAATATGTGTAATGTTGTTTGACAGTACATGTATTTGTCATACATGTATAATAATAATGAATTTAACTTTTGTATATATAAAACATGTATAATTGCACACGTACACATCATGTTTAATGTTTCTGACTAATAAGTATGAATTTGAAATAGTACATTCATTTTAAAATATGTGCAATTTTTATTGTAGAATCACTAGAATGGAGATCTAGACCTAGAAAAATTTATATGGTGTAAGATCTGACATGTAGTACATTGTACCTTAAATAATATAAGTCAAAGACTAACTTTCACTTTGGGTTGGTAAAAAAAAACTAAGTTTTCACTGTGTTTTCTAGCAGGTGTTGCATTTAATACAGGTACATTTGTTAATATAATATCTAATAATGAAACAAGCACTTATGGTTTTACATACAAGAAGCAAAGAGCTTTCGAGTGTCAAAAATTCGAAAGGGGAACAACAAATTTAAAACTGGTAAACATAGAACAAGAACAGCACAAGGAAACACAAAATCAACAGAACAGAAATCAACGCGAACTCAAGTCGTAACAAGAGTTAACTTGCATTCTTTGGAAGAGTAAGCGGTTCATGCCAATTTCGTACAATGTATACATTATAAATATATACATGTAGGTATTAGAGAAAACATTGTTCAAATGTTTTATCTCAAATTCATTTAGTGTCAAGGCAGTACAGTGTACTAAGCTATGAATTTGAAATTTCAAATAATAATTATGAAATTGAAAGATATAAATGTTTGATGTTTAAACTAAATGCACATGTACATTCAAATAAACTACATGCATGACATAGGTACATGTATGATGATTTTAGAACCTAAGACACTGTAAGAAAAAAAATATGTTTGCAAATGAATTTCCAATTATAATATTCTGTCAAGATTTCTACATGATGGTCTTCATTGCTATATATTTTCAATTTGTCGAATTTTTTTGCAGGATGCACTGATCAGTTGTGAAATTTACAAAACCAGTGGTAGGCAGATGGGGCCAAGCTTATGTTTCTCAAAACTGAGAATTTTTAATGAAATGAATATATTTTGTCTACATGCCTGAAAAATTGCCTAGATTCACCTTTGAGAATCTTTCATAATGATACAGAAAATGCTACTAATGAAAATTTTGCTTCACTTTATAGTTTTTGCTTAAGTGACTCAATTGGTGCTCCAAGACAAAGACAAGTTGACCAAAGTACCCCTCCCTCAAATTGGATAAACAACAGTCTGGTCTTCAGACTTGTCACTTATATACATGTATTCCAACTTTTTAAATTCAAAACAATTAACAACACATATACTTTTTTTTGTATCCAGCCCTTTACAGCACATTTTGTACTAGCTATTGAGATTGGCTTTCTTTTCATGCTCCGTCTATGAAAGTAAAGGGGCATATAGTCAGTGGTCGGATCTGTTTATTGTTCCATCCTTGTATTGGATTCCAAAGTTACATAAAACTCCATACAAGCAACGATTTATTGCTGTGTCATCCAAATGTACAACTAAGCCTATTTCAGTTTTGTTAACATCAATATTGACGGCAATAAAATCAAGCCTTCAAAAGTATTTCGATTGTTGCTACTCTAGAAATAGCGTCAATCAAATGTGGATTCTATAAAACTCTAAAGAACTGATGGAAAATATCCATTCTAAGTCATTTTCATCATGTAATAGCATTAAAACGTTTGATTTCTCTACATTATATACTTCAATTCCACATTCACAGTTAAAATCTCGTTTTGCACAGCTGATTAAACGTAGCTTTATCAAAAAGAACGGAAAACGCAGGTACAAGTATTTGGTACTCGGTTATAAAAAGACTTACTTTGTCATCCAAGAGTCTAGCAAGAAAAACAAATTTACAGAAGATCAAATAATAGAAATGCTCAACTTTCTAATCGACAACATGTTTGTACAGTTTGGTGGACGTGTTTTTCAGCAAACAATAGGTATCCCAATGGGCACAAATTGTGCACCATTGCTTGCCGATTTGTTTCTTCATTCATATGAAGCAGACTTCTTACAATAACTTCTAGACAAAAAGGACCGCAAACTTGCTTTATCCTTCAATCTCAAATTTCGTTATATTGATGATGTCCTTTCACTAAACAATCCTCGATTTGGTGACTATTTACATCTAATATATCGGAAGGTACTTGAGATAAAGGACACTACAGATTCTAGGAGGTCTGCTTCATATTTGGATCTATTTCTCGAAATTGACACACAAGGAAGGCTTTGTACAAGGCTTTATGACAAACGTGATGACTTCAACTTTCCAATAGTTAACTTCCCCTTTCTGTGTAGCAACATTCCGTCCGCTCCAGCACATGGAGTTTACGTATCACAATTGATTCGTTATTCCAGAGCATGTGGGGAGTACAACGACTTCCTTGATAGAGCTACACGGCTGACAAGCAAATTGTTAACACAGGGGTACGTTGCTCCCAGGTTGTTGTCATCACTCAAGAAATTTTACGGACGACATCATGTGCTGGTTTACAAATACGGGATTTCTATCTCTCAGATGAGCACAGATGTTGGTTTGACATAGAGTTTTATAATGTCATCCTATCCGGATTTGACCAACACTTAATCGATCTTTGGCAACGTGACGGGTGTGCTATAGCAAGCAGGAACTGCTTACTCTTCCGGAGCACCTGAGTTCACTTTCATTTCGACTTGAGTTCACGTTGCTGAATGCGGTTTTCTTGTTATGTGTGTGTGTTTTATCTTGTTATGTGGTTTGTTTTGTTGTGATGAGTTTTTATCTGCCGGTTTTGTCTTTGTCTTTACGGTTTTATGATACTGATTACCCCTTTGGTACACCTTTGCTTCTTCCAAAAGCAGGTTTATCTTCAGATTACAGCTACTTGACCATGAAGGAAGTATGGTATCATAATGAAACTTTATACCGTACATACTCATCAGGATATAAACAAACAGAAATCACTATATGATCGTACCTGTGTCAGACAGCTTCATGGATTATTGATCACAGAAAAAGTGGGTTTTATACTAAGGTTTACCTTAAATGGCAGAAATATGTTATCATCATGAAACTTGTACAGATGTACATTAGGATTTAAGCATACAAAAATCTGAAATTGTAAATTTATACCCTTGGCATCTTTTTCATGGTTCAGTGTTAGCAGTAAAAAGAAACATGTTGAGTCGCTTCAGTTGTTTTTGTTTTTATGCCCCATCTAAGAAAGTAGAAGGCATATAGTGTTCGGGTCCGTTTGTTCGCCAGTCCGTCCGTCCGTTTGTCCGTCCCAAATCCCCATATTTCTACATTCCCACTTACTTACAAATACCACATCAATCATATTGTTATGGTATGTGCACCTAGTGATGCTAAGCACAATGCATGCTTCGGATGCTGGATGTGACCTATATTTTTTATGCATGAATGACCACTTTAAGAAGAATGGTTAAAGTTTATTCCCATTTACTGACATGTGTCACATCAACTATATTGGTATGGTAGGTGCTCCAAGTGATGCTAAGCAGAATGTATGCTTCAGATGCTGGCTGTGACCTATATTTTCCGCATGAATGACCACTTATAGAATTGTTAAAGTCCATAAAATTATACTCTTGGAACAACATCATGGTTTACTTATTGTGGAAAAAAATGAATGTTGCGAGATGGGGCATTATGTCTGCTGGACATATTCTTGTTTTAAGCTGTCTGACATAATCTGTCTTGATACTTTCTGCCAATTCAGTGCACAAAGGAGACCTTATAGCTTAAAACTGTACATTGGATCTTGAAAAATTTATACTGCAGTTTACACCTTCAACGAATTAGAATTGTGTCTTCCTATTTGGTTTTGAATGTAGGTCCTAGTACAGTTTGTGTTGTTCTAGTCTATTTGAAGGGTAAAAAATAGTGTCATAAAACAACAGATATTATTTAAGCTGTAGGTTTTATAACTAGTTTGCCCTCATCCAAGTAAATCATACAGTGAAATGGCCTACATCTTTTGAAAACAAGTATGCATTTTAAAATGAAGGCTGGGGCAACATACAGTTGTGTAATTGAAATAAGAATTTCAACAAAGTTCCTGACAATCATCTGTTCAACATCTGGTGAAAACTAAAACCAAAAATACCGAACAGGAAAACCAAGTGATGACTAGATTCAACCTATGTACGGAGTAAACATATGGGTTATGTGCAAGTAATGTTTGATGAACCTGCAGGTAGGTTGAGGTCAGTCTTAACAATAGTGCTGGTTTTGAGTGCAATATCACTTAAAAATTACAAATACACATGTAAATAAATAGTGTCATAAAAACAAGGGATATTTTGTCATAAAAACAAATTATGCCCATTTATATTGTGTGAAAGTTTTATGGAAATCCATTGAGGGGTTTAGGAGGAGTTGCGGGTAAAAGATGGGGACCCCTTGTTGTCTAATAGCTTAGTCAATGGTTTGCTTTGGAAAACCCTACAAATCAATCAGATCTTTGAAAATAGATGTTACACATCTCAATTATGTCCCAAAGATTGTGTGAAAAATTCCTGAAAATCCATTGAGGGGATCGGAATCTGATTTTCTTGAAATAAAATCCAAACAATTAGATTGTTACCCAAAACTTATATACAAGTACATATATAAAACAACAAAAGACCATTAAAATGTTACATTAGTAAAACATACACGGCATGTACAATTATCAAATAGATCGATGATAATCATATGTCTTGGGAGGATCGAGTTGCGGATAAGAGATGGGTACCCCCTTGTGGTGTAATGGCTAAATCAATGTTTTGCTATGGGGAACCACAAAAATCCATCGGATCACATTTTAAAATAGGTGCAGATTTACATTATGTCACAAAGATTGAGTGCAAGATTCATGAAAATTCATTAAGGGGTTTAGGAGTAGTTGCAGATATTAAGAGGTTGGTACCCCTTGTTGTGTAAGGGCTAAGTAGATGTTTTGCTTTGGGAAATCACAAAAACAGCCAGATCAAATTTGAAAATAGATGGTGCACATCTACATTATACCTCAACGATTGTGTGAAAGTTTCATGAAAATCATAGAGAGGATTAGGAGGAGTTGTGGATAAGAGATGGGCACCCTATGGTGTATTAAACGGAAGGACGGAGAGACATCACCATCCCCCACTTTACTAGCAAAAGTATAAAATTGTAGAAATATAAAGTCATGGACCATAGGCACATATCATGCATTCCCAATCAACAAATTAATAGTTTATACCAAGAACAGATTTCTATATTAAAAATCTATAGGATTCTACCCACATTCGTTTAATTTTACATATGATCAGCTGGGAATAACATGACAAATCATGTCTTGCTAAGAATGAAAAATACAAATACCGATATGTAAAATATATAACTATATTGTAATTCAAAGTATAAAATTCCGACTCGATATTGCCACGACATTTGTTTACATGCGTGGGACGTCCTATTTTCTGATCTACCGAACGGTATCCTAATCTAATTATAGCCTATATTTTCCGAAGCAGCGCCCCTAGCGAACCAAGATTTCTTTCATTGAAACCAGGCTATATATTTATATATAGACTGGGTTCGAGGCTAAGGGATGTCTAACGAATTCTATTGAATTTTCCCGCGCACATCCAAATCAAAGTATTGCAGTTGTCAACTTGAGGCCGGAAATGTAAGCTTAAGAAACCCAAACATTGAGATGTTGAGATCGTTTTGCCGAAGGATCAATATTTATTTTAAAGGTATAAGAAAGTCAGAAAAAATGAAAAAAAACGTTTTAACTGGATAATCACAACAACTTCTTTCAAATATTCCAAATCTAATTGGCAAATGACGCCGTAAGCCCCTTGGGCGCGTTTGAGCACGTGACGTTTGCTTCAAATTTTGAATAATGACATTGACAATATTCACTCCTTTTGTACATAAATAGATAAAAAGCGACAATAAATTACGTTGTTAGTTAATATTTATCCCACTGTTTTTTTTTTAATTTCTTCAATGCGTTAAAACATCATTTATTTTAGAAGGGGTATTATAAAAAAATCATGCCGGCACTGTGAACTTGAATTGCACTTCAAGACCATATGACATTTCTTAATCAGCATTAGGCAATTTTTTCGCGGTAAAAAATACCGTAGAGCTCTCCGTTCGAGCGGGCACGCCGTGCCCACTTACGAGCTGTGCTCGCTATAAATAAATTTACACATCACTTGGTCTTCATATCGATCGATCGAAAGTATAGAGTTAAAAGTTACTGAGACGAACAAAGAAAATAAATGCTTAGCTCTAGGTGGATTTTCTTTCCGAATAAATATGACTTTAAAGAACATGGATATGTCATGCAAATGCTCAACCTCAAAATACAAAGCTTCAATAATGACCAAAGTTGATGCTCGGCTCCATGATTTTAAAGTCAAACTTGACCCAGATTTTCTAAGGGGATATTCGAAAAAATATTGTACTGCAGGGACAGATTTAAGGGTGTAGGTAATCATCGAGTTCGAGTTCGAGTTCGAGTTCGAGTCAGAGTTAGAGTTCGAGTTAAAGTTCGAGTTACGACTCGAGTTCGAGTTAAAGTTCGAGTTAGAGATCGAGTTACTTTTCTAGTTCGACTCGAAACAGTGATTGTCATGGCAATAATCGAGTTACGAGTCGAGTTCGAGTTACAGGTCGAGTAAGAGTTCGAATTACAGATCGAGTTAGAGTTCGAGTTGGATATTTATTTTAGCGCAATGTTGTCAAACATAACTTTAAACTTGTTAGATTGTCGCCTTGCAAAAGGTATATCATTAGATATGATTAAAAAGTGCATATTTGCGTAATATCACAAAGCAGACTGTGTACAAGAAGCAAATATGTATTAATGGGCAATCGAATGTCGTACATGTAAATTTCGTGAAAACTTATTTAGAGGTTTAGCAGGAGACCCTGAGTTTTGAGTAAGAGTTTGGTACCCCTTGTAGTCTTATGGCCGTCAAATATTTTGCTATTAGAATTTTTAAACAAGAACAGATTCTAGGTCCCGTTGAGTGGGAAAAATCTAAGTGGCTGTTTAAAAAGGAAGTAGATGAGCGACAGATCTGAAAACGCATCCCACCATATGTGCCCTTACCTGAAGCTGCATACCAAATATCGAAATTAAGCTAATGACTGGTAGATGCTGAGAAAACTGTTACGAGAAAAAGAGTGACGGACAGACGGACACACGGACGGACGCCCGGCATATCTATGTCCCCGCTCCGCGTTGCGGCGTGGGACAAAAAGGTGGTGTGCATTGATCTTTATGTCAAGTATGATAATGGTGTTGCGTACAGTTGATCTTTAATCTTTATGTCATAATTGTGTGAAAGTTTTATTTTAAATCATCGATAAGAGATAGGTACCTACGGTGAAAGGCCAAACGGAGAGACACCCTATCACTGTAACCCAGTCCTATTTACAAGCGGGGGTATAATAAAAAACATTGGTATATACATATGCCCCGTTATTGGAATAACACGGCGAAATCCCGTCTATTGTCTTTGAATATCTGAAAATAGTATAGCCCGGCCCCATTCGTAAGAGTGTGGGCTTTGTTGCAATCACCTTGTCCGTCTGTCCGTCCGTGAGTTGTGTCGTGCCCCGTCAGTCGTGCATCTGCTTTCTGATTTAGCGAGCTTAGACTTTTTTAGGGTTAAAAATAGACAATCTTTCGTAACAGATTACATGGCATTTGCTGAAGGGTTTGATTTCAAATTTGGTACACAGCTTTATTATGATGAGATGTAACATACACCCCTTTCCAGGTCAGTCGCGCATCTACTTCCTGTTTTCTTAGCGAACTAAGATTTCAATAGACAATTTTTCGAAACAGATTTTACGTCTTTTACTGAAGAAATTGATTGCAAATTCGGTTCACAGCTTTATTTTCATGCGTTGTAACGTATCTCCTATTTCACAGGCCAGTCAGGCATTTACTGTCTATTTACCTAATGGTCTAGTGGGGTATCTTTAGCACGACTAAGTGCAAGTCCTTGTTATTTAACTCCTTCGCTGCAACGCGGAGCGGTGACAAAAAAAATCTGGGCGTCCGTCTGTGTGTCCGTCAAACATTTTTCGTAGCATGCTTCGCAGCTACTATTAATCCCAGGCTGATATTTGGAATGCAGTTTGGGAGAGGGGTCTGATACGGTGGGATGCATTTCAAGGTCCGTCGCTTACTTTGTGATGGAGATGGTAGGACGTAATCACCCGTGGGTTTCCGACGATGCCTTTGTTTTTTACGCTAGGCATTTTTTGGGAGCAATAGCTCACAGATTAACTTGTTTTCTATCAAATAACTTGAATGAATACAACAATCGAACAATAAGGGAGCGACTATTTTATTTTTGTAGAGGGTATGGAAATTTTCTTCGTCCTGCCTTTTAATTTATTTTTGAAAAAAAATAGAGTCTGCTTATTTGCTTTTGTAATAGCAACCCCCCGGCACCTCACATAAAAATCAAATGCGTGCTACCTCAATAACAATTATAATTATAATTGTGTTAGAATTTTGGTGTCGGAATCCATTGAAACTTGCTTAAGGAGATAAATGTACATCCGATGTAAATATATTTCCACTGTAGTCGGTTCGCATTATTGATATATTTATAATACTAGTAAGTGAGTATCTCAATTGCCGGTTACATGCAGCAGTGCAGCCAAAGGATGTCGGATTCCTCCGGGTATTCTGGTTTCGTCCGTCATTAAAAATGACCTGGTCCAGGTTCTCCGATAAAGGGCGTTAAACACCAACACACACAAACACACATGCAGCAGTGTCGCAAATATAAATGATAGATACCTTTAAAGGGCCGTAACTCCCATAAGGGGTCATCTGACAACTTCGACTCAATGGAGACTTTTGTAGAGCTTTTGATGCTGAAGCTGTAGCGTGGCATCAGATTTCATCTATCTCTTATACTTTTTGATTTACAAGCCAAAAACAGTAGTCTGACCCCCCTGGTCACTTTTTAGCAACGGCGGCCATGTTTTTCGACGAATCAAAAATCCCCAAATCAGTTCTGTGGGGGATACCCTAAAGTACCACCAGACCAAATTTGGTTTGAATCTGTGCAGCCGTTTCAGAGGAAATATCAAACTACTTTTGTAACTCGAACTCTAACTTGACTTGAAACTCGAACTCTAACTCGAACTCGAGTCGTAACTCGATTATTGCCATGAAAATCACTGTTTCAAGTTAGCTAACAATTTTAACTCGAACTCGAAAAGTAACTCGAACTCTAACTCGAATTTTAACTCGAACTCGAGTCGTAACTCGAACTTTAACTCGAACTCTAACTCTGACTCGAACTCGAACTCGATGTTTACCTACATCCCAGATTTAAGGTCTCTGAAAAATATTTGAAAAAAAATATTCAGAATTTAAATAACTTTATCTGTATTTTACTTGTATTTACTTGGTGTATATTGTCCAATTAAGCTTTAGCCAAAACGTTTTGCCTTACCATTGCATGTACTGTTTATTCTATAATGATGTCCGCGTCTTGTGATCCACATGTGTTTGTTTACAACCCAAATCTAGTTTCATCGTGGTTCAATTATGATTTTTATTTAACTAAATAACACACTTTGTCTAGATAGGGTCATTAACTTGGTCAAACACCCATGCATGTAGTTGGGGTTTCCTTTTATTGAATTCTGAGGTTTGCAATATTTGTTTTGTTTACGTTTTGTTTACGTGAGCTTTACACTATGAACTTGAATGAAATTATTAAAAAAAAACTTTCATTGAACATAGCTTTAAGGATGGTCACTCCTGAACTTTTTTTATATCAAAGATTTTATGATTTATGAAGGAAATGATAGATTAGTGTCTACTTTATCAAATAAGAAAAAGAAGATGTGTTCGTTTCCGAGATATATATATGACGTCAAATCAGATTTTACCAAAAAAAATTGAAAATGCCAAACACTATATGATTATGAAGAACATTGAACAATAAACCCAAAAATACCAAACTGGGGAACGAAATTATTACTAAGATGATCAACCTATGTCTGGGGTAGGAAGAACCTAAGGGTTTAGACAATTTTGAAATTCAAACGAATAATTCAAAGCTTTGATTATTTTCCAACACAAAAGTGTTGGTGCAGGAGAGCGGGCTAACCTCGGGGATTTAAAACTCCACCAGCAGTCCTAACCTTCACGGATGTTCAAAATGAAAATGACAACAAAGTTCCAGACAATAAATTTTGCTACGCCTGACGCACGTTTCGTCTATATGTCAAGAGTTTCAAGAAATTTTATATAGTTAGGTTTTAAGGTCAATATAATGAGAAAGTATCATACAAAGTTAGGGTCAGTGTGTAAAAAAATTCTTCAATATTCAATGGTTAAGTCTTTAGGAGTTCCGAAATCAGACTGAAATTCTGAAACATGAAAAGTGACCATCCTTAAGTGTGCTTTATATTTTGAAAAAAAATGTTCAAAGTAATTGTAAACGCACTTATTTTTACGAATTTACGATTTCATTCAATTTCGCGGGTACTTAATTTAACGTTTTCTACTCCTTATTCTGTTCATGCCATACATACAATTTCATTTCTCGGGTATTTAATTTCGCGAAAAAATACCGGACCGCGAATCCGTAAAAATAAGTACCTTTACAGTAGAATGAAAAAAGTTGTGATTTAAATTAAATGAAATTTGAATGACAGTACTAACTTAATAAGTCATAAGACTTCTATGAAGTCACAGGGTTTCTAAAAAATACACTTGGGAATTTCTAACCAAACGAAATCTTTTTTTTGCCCAATCGCATTGTCAATTAGTCCAATTGTGAATCCTCCATCGGACCAAACGTGTATGGTCTTGGCTAATTAGAATTACGTATAGTTGATGAATTCATATAAAACGAAAAACTGATCTTCTAATTCAATGATATTTTGCGACATTAAAAATTTCAGCATATTTTAATTTCACGAAGCCGAAACCAAATATCTTATATATATCTCATACTCACATATACACATGCAGATACATTTTTTAGAACTTATATCATAAGAATATTTGTAGAATCCTTAAATACTTCTATACACGTTTCACGTGCGCTTTAAAGACCGAACATTCAAGTTTGTTATTTGTTATTAACGTGCATTAAACGCGAAAAAACGTATAGGACCCCTGATTTCATAATTTTAGAAAAACGCAACTTATTGTTCAACGTTTCCTGTTTAATAAGAAAACTATCGTGCTTATTAACAATCATATAATAAGATCAACAAAGATCGAGTTGGTGAATACATTTGAATGTTTTTAATGCTTACGAATTAAGAACCGGTCACAGTGAACATTAAAAAAGTTGCGCTATCAGTTGTCTTTATGGACTCAAATATTAAGCAGACTAACTTATATGAATATAATGGAATAAATAAATTTCAGAGTGTTTTTAATGTCTTTTGCGTTGTTCAGAAATTAAGACCATTTTTCAATGAACCAAAAAACATGCAAAGAATTCAATTGGCTGATACAGCTATTAACATACGCCCACTAAAATATACTTGATGGCAAACTCCGCCCAAATGAATCTTCTGTCAAACCAGTTTAACCGGTTTTCAGAATCTCAAAACAACATCGAATACACAACTTTATCGTTCGGCAAAATTTCCTCTTACCCGCAAAGATATAATAATAATAAAAAAATAGAGAATTGTTATTTGCATTTACGTTGAAATAATTTTTTTTTGTTAACTTAAAAAAAGATTATATTGGATTTTTTATCGTGCAATTAAAGCCCAACATCTAAATGTCAAATCCAGATTAAACCGGAATACAACCTTTAGAATTTTGACTTTGCAGTTGCAATGACTCCGCGTGCTTTTTCATTGATAGGTGTAAATGCGGATTATTCAATGTGCACCATGAAAAATTAAGTTTATGGTTCAATAAACCAAGAATTTATTACAGTTGATTCTTAGGTATGCATTAAACTCCTTTTTTGAAGGAAGTCTGAATAGTCGTTCCTTGCATCCTCTTTTGGTATTTAGACATATCACTGGGTTTAGTTCGCCTTTTTTAAATGGCAGATTTTTCACTGCGCTGATTCCCCTTTTAATAAACTTTCATCGTTTCAGAGTGACCTCTGTATCCCAGGATTGCTCACTCTCCCATAATTATATAAATATATATTTGTCATATTTTATATATGGTCTGCAATAATATGCAGCGACCAATATAGACATTGAATTTAGATATTCATACATTTCAAATATCATATTACATATATACATGTATTCATATATTACAAATATTATATCATATATTGAATTATTAAACTGTGACCTTTATCGCCAAAACTATATTTGTTTTCATTCAGTACTCTCTGAAACACTGCACCAAATACAAAAATACGGAAGAAATATTTAGTATGTGTGTATTTTCAAAAGATATACTTAGCTACAATGAAAACGCAACACTAGTATTTACATAATATTTTTTGTATAGAAACAACATTACTAAAACAACTGGTATTTTACAAACTTCTGAACGATAACAACAATTCGACACAAGCGTTTAAATTTAATGTTTTTTCTTTCCTGTGCAACGATTTACACAGTTTTCATAGTCAAATCTGAATTTCCAACAGTCAAAAGCGAATGTGTCCACCATTTTCTGCAACGCATGCGCGACAACCTCGTGGCATTGATCGGATAAAACGACGAATCGGTTCTTGCGGAATATTGATTCATTCCTCGTGTAAGCCAATTTCAAGCAGTCGAAGCGTGACTGACGGTTGTTGGCGTCTCCTTACAGCTCGTTTAAATTGTCTTTTTAGACGTTATCTGTCGTTTACTGAATCTGTCTGATAATGTCGTTTGGGGACAAACGAGTAATTGTTTATTGTACACAAGTCTTTCGACGAGCAATTTTACGCCATGATATCCCTACTTGGATCATTGCCAAAACCTCATGTCGCTGGTTGTCTGAAAGCCTTGGGCATTATCAAATTTGTGTCGAAAAGAACTTGAAAACTTAGGATGGGATTTTTGTAACCGTAAGTTAAGGTTAACAAACGGACTTTTATTGAAGCCATTCATGCATGTCTGCATGTCAAAACAAGAATTTCGTGCGTTTGCAAGGGGTCACTGTAGGAAAGAAAGTTTAAAAAATCTCTGAATCATGAATGTATCGATTGGTTACTTATTGGTTAAAAAACACATCTATCTTTTCCAATTTATGAAACTTTAATATATATCAAAAATATTCCGAAAATTTAAATGTTGCGTTTTTAATGTCACTAAGTATATTAAAACCATTCTATGTCTGAAGACCACCAAGACTACTTATTCTCAGCCTCTAAGTTAGGATTGAAAAGAGGTGTCTAAAATAGACGCCCTAAAAACAGACTGAGGTTTGTCTATAGGCCATCTTCAGATTTGTCTTAGTTCAAACAGGCCCTGGTGTTTAATCCTAACCATGCTCAACATCTGGTCCTATTCTCTTTATGGGTGGTTTATCTAGCATTTGATCCTTCGATCATTTTTTTTTTTGGTTTAAATCCCATACAAACCAAGGTTTACATACAAACGTCAGAGAAGCCTTATGTAGTCATTAAATTAATCATAGCTTTAGCGTGGTTATTCAAGTTAGACGGATAAATCTGTATACTATATATTACCTCAATTATGTCAAATTTAACACAGTTATTATATCTTCATTTTTATACGACCGACAACAAGTTTTATGTATTCCTTGCAATTTACAGACCGAACTATTTATTAATGTGAGGCAGAGTTTACATGCATATTCATTGATACTCCATTGGTTCCTGCAGTTTATCTATAAATATATCTGCTATTTCATTGGTTTATTCAATGTTTCTTGGCAAGCGCAGCGCCGCATTATGCAATCGTTATATTCTTGGTCTCGCATGAATATTCAAGTCTAGACGGAGTAATCTGCCTACTATATTCTTTATATGCTATATCCCTTTTCAAAATATGGCCAAATATGGTCAGATAGGTTATAATTAAGCACAATTCGTACATTTTTTATTTAGATTTAAGTATTATAGACGGAAAATTACAAACCAAAGCATATGATAAACTTGACGACTTTACCTTCCCTATTATAAATTTTCCTTTTCTTGTAGGAGATATTCCACTAGCGCCGTCATACGGGGTCAGTAAGATATGCCCAGATCTGCAGTAGTGTTTCTGATTATAATAATTAAAACCGTTTTATTACTGAAAAATTATTAAAACAAAAGTAATCGATTCCACAAGTTAGTAAAAAATTTTTCTAAATTCTTCCACAAGTATCGATCTCTTATTGAAAAAAAAAATAATTGTACATGTCGATTTCTGATATTTAAAAGAATATCACATCTTGAATTTTATGGTAATGTTTTTTTATAAAGCTCACTAGTTTAAAAACAATCAAATGGAAATAAAAAGTTGGCTTCATAATTTATTACGCAACGGATATGAATTGAATGTTTTGGTTAAATCTTTGAATTGAGTGTTTTTTGACAGAAATATTAATAACTTGATATATTTTCCATAAGTTTTTTTTTTCAATTGTCATTTTTAAGCATTATAGCGATCAAGCATGTCGGTTTTGTGTGATGACACTCAACCCAATCATTATTGTTTACTACTTGTTTACTAATCGTTGCGTCGGATGTAAAATCGATATGTTTGATTTTTTTTAACTCAGTCGATATATGATTCTCAGCTAGCTGTCAGTAACAGCGAGTGTTCTATAGAGAGTTCCTTTACCGTTCTTTCGTTTGCTCTTGTTGTCTTTTGTCTAAGGTTTTCTTTAGTGGAATTTAACTTTGATCGATTTGATTTTTATTTTATGTTTAGTTTTTTTGCTTAAACTAGTACTATTGGTAGGGGGAAGAGTGGGTCTAAAAACTTGTTTAACCCCGCCATGATATGTATCTGTCCTAAGCCAGAAATCTTTGACAAAGCTTTTGTTTGTACTTGTCTTTTTGATGTTTTCTGTTCCTTGTTTCTAAGGGGGTCTAAATGTGACTATTTCAGGACTGGATTTAATTATATGCATTTTATTTAGACCATGGCTCAAAGCAGAACCGCGAGCAGCGCCTACTGTGCATACAAGAGTACATACTGTACTTGTCCGACAGGTGGTGACCGAAAAGAATTATCTTTATCAACTTGTAGAGACCCAGGACTCCGTTACAAACACAGACTTGATTAACCAACGGTATCTGTTTCCTTATCCAGAATAATAAGGGGGTAACAATTAACAAAATGTGCGTCTGTAACAATAAGAGTTTTAAACTACAGAATGGTAAATAAATAAATCTAAGTAGTATAGATTTATGCTTCGACATTGTTTAGCCATTATGGTATTTTTTGTAACAAACGATTCCTTCAGACTCCTTCATATCGCATCGTTGAAAAATTAGTTCTTTTCCCGTTGCATATAAAATAAATGTCAATTCCGTGTTATTTTACAGGGTTGATCAATTTTTCTGATAAACCAATATAATTATAGGGAATAATGCTGCTATAAAATAAAATTCCATTTTTGACCACTTTAAATTGAATATAAAAGTTTGAATGATATAGTTTGACTAAATAATGAAGTAGAAATGACGAATTTTCTTTTTTTGTAAACTTTCTCTTTAACAATGGATAAAAGGCCCAATGATTAATTATTCAGACACGTATATACTGTAAGTCAAAGATCAAAAAAATTTATAATGAAATGTACAAGAAGCAATTTTCAGACAAATGTCTTCGGATATTTTTCTGTCATCGGACAAGGGAGTTTTCCTACTTTTGAATCCTTTGAATTTCCGATGAATGCCAAGCGAATAATTTCGTTAATATAGTTTTGTTTAACATGAAAGATCTAATTATTTTACCTCCTGAGCGATATCATGCTGACAAATTTCTTTCACTTCTCGTGTTAATTTTACATTACAAGGAACATTAAGTCATTCAAGATTCTTATTGATATAACAGTAATGGCAAAGTAATTACTTATTCGACGCGTAAAAGATTGTGGGTTTTTCCACAAAACAATATACCTAATGTTTTGAATATGAATGTATTTTTACCTTTAACGAATATCTGAAAAGCCGCATTAAAGCAAGAATTGGACGATGCATTTGTAAAGATGGGTTTGTATGTATCTCTATGATCTTGGTTTTTGTACTTGATTTACTTTTCAAATTGATTTTGTATTTAAAACTATTGGAATGGGTTCTTTCAATATTTTTAAGTATAAACCTTTTCAAAAACATTTTAATAGTGTTTTCTTTAAATAATTTATTCTATATACTATGGACCAGTTATTGATACAAATCTAATATAACTTACAATGATGAATTTATTATTCAAACAGGAGGGATGTTAAGAAACTAACAAGGAAGTCTTCCTTCTTTGAACATGTTGAACCCTTTATAGAAAATATAAATATCTAAAACTATATAGACAGAAAACCTAGTGATTAGCCAGTTTTAATTTCATACACATGTTTGTTCTTCATTTCCCAATCCCTATTTTATGTAAAGGTGGTGTCACATTTTCCAAAACTTTTCAAAAATAAAACTAACTGACTGTTGTTTCAACTTATGGCTGTTAAACAGTTGTAGCCCTCCGTTGTAATATATTTACAATATAGATGTCTGTCTTTAAAATTTAACGTTTTAGAAAATCTTCTGTAAAAATTTAATATCAAAAATTCAAAGAAGAAAAATAACGTAGAATGAATTGTTTATTTATTCATTTTTCTAATTATTATTTTTCCACGCAGGTTAAAAAAGCGTTTACTTTCTTTACGACGTAAAAAAACGTTACGACTATTTTGTTAACCCGCAAAAAGATTCTATGACGTTATGAAAGCATTTTTATTAACACAACGTTAACATTCTAGTATTGCTAATCAAAAATTAGATCTACTTAGTGACACATGATTTTGCTGGAAAAGTGAAATAAAACGACAAATCATAGACAAAAATTGACATAAGAATAAGTTTATAACTAAGATTGAGATCGTTACTGAAAGACAATAATCACAATCGAACAATCCATACGCACAGGTAGTAATAAGTCGTATCGTAAAACGTTTGGTAAAGGGATTTTGTCATGTTTTAGTCAAGGGCGTCATGGTTTGTACAAGGGAAATTTGCATAATGTCGTCTGCAAAAATGAAATCATAATTTTTCCGGACACAAAAGGCGTTTTCGGGCATTTCTAAGGGTAAGATATATTTCTACTAAAATATGGCACATGTAAATGATGGAATATATTCGCTTAATCATTCAGGATAAATAGTATTGTTCAATTGATAAAATAACATCATTTTATATTTCAAGCAAAAATAAAGGCCAGATATTGCTAAAAAACAATCATTTACTGTGCATACTACCTTTTGACACATTTTTTCAGCGTAATTAAACGCTTAAAAAGCATACATCGCAAAAATACATGTTTTTACTTGTCATGGTTTGTACAAGGGACGTCATGGTTTAGTCAAGGGTGGTCATGGTTTGGTCAAGGGATTTTTAAAAATGATATTTTAAATCTTATTCTATCATATGAGCTAACAGTAATGTTTTATACCTTAAACTGGTCATATATATTACCAAAATAATGCATACTACAAATATACACATCAACCGCTCCTGGAAAAATTAATAACAGTATAATTTGTATGCCATTCATAAGACATGTTAGAGTAATTATGAGATAAAGATTATTATACAGAAATTTCCATATCAGGGTCCATATCATTTCGAGACTCCCATATTAGATGGAGGCATAAGTTGAGACAACAACATCGCTCGAGAAACAATATGGGACCTACAAATGTATTATGGAAACTCATAGTCAAAAATTAAACAAAGGTATATAGGAAAACACTGACTAGGCATCAGGTTTAATGCATCATTTTGCTTATTGCCGATGTATATACCCTGGTATACTAAAAACGCCCTACTCCCTATCAATGAAACTTTTCCTTTCAGTGTTCATATAAGGACATTCATAATTTAAATGATATTCACTACCAACTGAACAATTGCAAAGGGCATATCTCAGGGAATATATTGCTTCATCCATAATACTATTATCCAGTGCAACAGCAGTGTTTATAGTATTACAGAAACGTTTGTTTCATCCATAATATTTTTTATGTTATCATACAGGAGTAGCTTGTATTGTTTGTAATAGCTTATACATTAACCGTATTCATATTTAATTGTTCAATGGTAATCCTGATGGTTAGTATATGTTGTTGACTCAGTGACGGTCTAGAGCAGAAGTTAAAATGATATATATAATTAAAAATATATATCATTTATATGCTATTACTGAAGGTAACGATTTATAAATTCCAAGAAACGAGCCAATAATTCTTTCGGGGTTAAAGATGCGTATTAAGAAACACGTAAATACAGTATGTCGTCAAACACAATAAAACAGCAAAAGAACCTAATATTTTGCCCGATCTCATAACTTTAGAAAATGTGATAAACCATGACATAATGGTATAAACCATGACAATTTTCTGTTCCCTTTACCAAACCATGACAAAATTTAAATTTGGTTAATAAGCACAGCTAAGCAGATATAAAGTTAACAGAGTAAACCTTTATCGTCATGTTCAATTTCTGTCAGCTCTCCACACGATTTGATACTAAAATAAAGGTATTTTTACATATTTTAGAAAAAAATCCCTTGTACAAACGATGACCGCCCTTTACCATACGATGACCAAATCCCTTTACCAAACATTATACGATATGACACATTACTACCCGTGATACGGGTTTGAACTAACATTGTCCATATAATATTGAAACCACTATAAGTGTTAGATTTAAATACCAACGATCTAACTTACTGAGCTAACGGAGGCGGAAAAAAAACAACAATTAAAGTCAAGAATTCTTTTAATTTGTGAATTTTTGTTAAAAAGTGAGTGTTTATTAAAAGGACACCCAAATTTTTGTTAAATTGCATATTATTCCAATATAACCATTTAACTCAAAATCCCCAAAAATATGTTGGTTGTGCATGTCTTTCATGGGGATTCCTATATTAAAGTGGCGAATTTTAAGTAAAAATTTACAAAATGCTTTCTTAGATTTTCAGGACAAAATATTATCGCTTTGGAGGTTTTGAATATAATTGATTTTTATTTACTTCATCGCAAGGTCCCACTCTACACTTTATGACATGGAGATTTTTTATGTAACTTTTCAAATTGGCCCGTCTATGGTCAGAACTACAAGAAAAATGGCCAAGGTCTTTTTGGACACTACTAGTATTTAGTTTTTTCTTCTCTTTTTTCAGTCCCGAATTTCAAAGTGTAGTTTTTGTTGTTTTTTTTCTTTTCGAATTTGTTGCATTTAAAAAAAACGTATTATGCATTTAAATACAACAGTAGCAAATTTATATGAAAGTTTTTGTGTTCTATAGTTGAATTGATTCCTAAATTACATAAAAATCCATACAAACAGCGCTTCATTGCAGGGTCATCCAAATGTACAACTAAGCCTCTTTCAGTTCTGTTAACTTCAATACTTACGGCAATAAAATCCGGCCTCCAGAAATATTACGATTGTTGTTATTCTAGAAATGGTGTCAATCAAATGTGGATCCTGAAGAATTCGAAAGAACTGATGGAGATTCTTAACTCTAAATCAGTTTCATCTTGTAACAGCATCAAAACATTCGATTTCTCCACACTTTACACTTCTATTCCACATGAACAACTGAAATCGCGATTGGCACAGCTGATAAACGCAGCTTTTTCAAAAAGAATGGAAAACGCAGGTACAAATTTCTTGTAGTCGATTATACCAATACTTACTTTGTCATCAATGAGTCTGAGAAAAAGAACAAATTTACAGAAGACCAAATAATCGACATGCTCAACTTTCTTATTGACAACATATTTGTTCAGTTTGGTGGACGTGTTTTTCAGCAAACAATAGGGATTCCAATGGGCACTAATTGTGCACCTTTGCTTGCTGATTTGTTTCTTCATTCATATGAAGCAGACTTCTTACAATCTCTCCTAGACAAAAAAGACCATAGACTAGCTCTCTCTTTGAACCTCACGTTCCGTTATATTGATGATGTCCTTTCACTAAACAATTCTCGATTTGGTGACTTTCTCCATCTCATATATCCCCAGGAGCTTGAGATAAAGGACACAACGGATTCTAGGAAGTCTGCTTCATATTTAGATCTACATCTAGACTCACAAGGAAGACTTTCAACAAGGCTCTATGACAAACGTGATGACTTCAACTTTCCAATCGTCAACTTTCCTTCTTGTGTAACAACATTCCGTCCGCTCCAGCTAATGGAGTTTACGTATCTCAATTGATTCGTTACTCCAGAGCGTGCGGGACTTACATCGATTTCCTTAGCAGAGCGACACGTCTGACGCAAAAATTGTTCATGCTCCTCGGTTGCTGTCTTCACTCAAGAAATTTTACGGAAGACATCATGCACTTATAGACAAATATGGGATTTCGATCTCTCAGATGAGTGTAGATGTTGGTTTGTCATAGGGTGTTGTTTTGTCTTCCTTTACCGGATTTGACACGCTGAATGGACTATTGGCAACGCGACGGGTGTGCTATAGCAAGCAGGAACTGCTTACTCTTCCGGAGCACCTGAGTTCACTCTTGTTTCGACTGGAGTTCGCGTTGTTGATTGATATTCAGTTATTTTGTGTTTCCATGTTTTACATGTTGTCTGTTTTTGTCCCGTTCTTGTTGGTGTTTACTGGTTTTGTCTCTGCGCTTTCGGACTTTTGATATTCGGATACCCCATTGGTACCTCTGCTTCTTTGAAAAATACATAGATGTGATAATTAGACATTCCCGATTGATATTTTCGTCATTACCCAACTTTCAATAAAAATATTACAATTTATATAGCACAATTATTGAGATTTCAGATTTTTTTTTCATAAGTTCATATTAAAAGTATACATGCAAAAATATGCGTTGGTAGAAGAAATCAAACAAAACCACCTTGAAAGTTGTATGCGCAAATTTTCTTGAAATATTTTATCTAGCAACGACGATTTAAGATGTTTTCATAACGTCATAGAATGTTTTTGCAGGTAAACGAAATAGTCGTAACGTTTTTGACGTCGTAAAGAAAGTTAACGTTATTTTTAGCTGTGCGGAAAAGTGTTAATTAGAAAAAATGAATAAATAAAAAACTCATTCTACGTTATTTTTCTTATCTAAATTTTTGACATTTAATTTTTACAGAAGACTTTCTAAAACGTTAAATTTCAAAGAACTGAACAGACATGTAAATTTATTACAACGGAGGGCTTCAGCTGTTTAACAGCCATAAGTTGAAACAACAGTCAGTAAGTTTTATTTTTTGAAAATATTTGGAAAATGTGACACCACCTTTACATAAAATAGGGATTGGGAAATGAAGAACAAACATGTGTATGAAATTAAAACTGGCTTATCATTAGGTTTTTTGTCTATATAGTTTTAGATATCTTTATTTTCTATAAAGGGTTCAAAGAAGGAAGACTTCCTTGTTAGTTTCTAAACCCTCCTGTTTGAATAATAAATTCATCATTTTAAGTTTCACATTAAATTTGAATCAATAACTGGTCCATAGTATATAGAATAAATTATTTAAAGAAAACACTATTTTAATATTTTTGAAAAGGTTTATACTTAAAAATATTGAAAGAACCCATTCCAATAGTTTTAAATACAAAATCAAATTGAAAAGTAAATCAAGTACAAAAACCAAGATCATAGAGATACATACAAAACCATCTTTACAAATGCATCGTCAAAGTCTTGCTTTAATGCGGCTTTTCAGATATTCGTTAAAGGTAAAAATACATTCATATTCAAAACTTTAGGTATATTGGTTTGTGGAAAAACCCACAATCTTTTACGCGTCGAATAAGTATGCCATTACTGTTATATCAATAAGAATCTTGAATGACTTAATGTTCCTTGTAATGTAAGATAAACACGGGTAGTTAAAGAAATTTGTCAGCATGATTTCGCTCAGGAGGTAAAATAATTAGATATTTCAAGTTAACCAAAACTATATTAACGAAATTATTCGCTAGGCATTCATCGGAAATTCAAAAGATTTAAAAGTAGGAAAACTTTCTTGTCCGATGACAGAAAAATATCCGAAGACATTTGTCTGAAAATTGCTTCTTGTACATTTCATTATAAATTTTTTTGATCTTTGACTTACAGTATATACGTGAAGAATTAATTATTATTTTTAGCCATTGTTAAAGGGAAAAGTTTACAAAAATGAAAATTTGTCATATGATTTCTACTGCATTATAACGTCATACTATATCATTTATACCTTTATATCCAATTAAATAAATTGAATTTTATTAAAAGTTCATTTGTCTCTGCGATTTAAAATCACACAAAACGTCTGAATACCACAAAGTCTCTTTTTCACAGTGATCCACCATTTCCCTTATAATTGGATTGCCAACATATAATGTTTTTATTTGACATCTATTTTGGGCATTTTAAAAAAGTGATAGAAAGTCCTTATTTAATTTAACAATATTGTATTATTCTATTGTAACGGGTGGATTTTACTTATGAATATATTTTATATCATATATTGCAGCTAAACTTTTATAACTAATTCTACCTGTAATGTGGCTTTATAATATGTCAGTTTCATTCATTTTTAAGAATTCATAAAGTTAAATAATTTCTTTTTGTGTTGACTATTAAATTTTTGCAAACAAGCAGTCAGGGTTATATACTAAAAGAAAATGTACTATTGTATGTATAATTTGTAATTCTTTAAAATATAAGGTCATATAAGGGATAAGGAAACATATGATTGTATGTTATTGTTTTTGTTTTGAGATGGTCCCTCTGTAACATACCGTTTCTTCACTATCATGTTTTGATGCGGTTCATAGAATTTAGGCCATGACATGTATATATACGTATATGGATAGTTTCCTCAAGTGTTTTATATTAGGGGCATTACCTATTTGGCGTCTTTTAATAGCGTTTGTAGCATGAATTTTATCAATTTTCAACCTCACGTTGCTGTCAAACTTCCAAATAGCGCCATCTTTTAGGATTGCGAGATACGAGTGATTTGATTGGCTAATCAACTTCGGGCCTTACGAAGATCGACGAAGTATTTTTACTTGACAGGAATATCGCTAATTTTTATAAATTTACAGCCTTAATAAAGTTTTCTTATAAAAAGACTTACAGTTAATTAATTAACTGTACCAGCAAGCGTAGTTTACAAAGTTTAGATAGTCTCACGGGCCAGAACTTCATCTGATTGGTTAACTTATTGATTTCCACACTTGCGCGGTTGAAATATGCACAGCAAGTGCACGAATATCGCACATATTTTGCACAAGCCATATATAAGTTCGGGAACGCTTTCGTGACGTCACTCTGGCTAGAATTTGGTTGACAAACGGTCACGGAGAACTTTTTTTTTGGAGATCTTGTGAAGTAAGAAATAGGTTTTTAAGGAATAACCTGAAACATAATTCACCAAAATTAACTTTTAACTAAATTTTCGGAAAGTAACGATTTAAATTATCATTGGAAATTATTTTATTCAAATTTTTTTAGACATTTCTTGAGGAAACTTTTGTAGTGAAATATTATTCTTCTGTGTATACAATTCTTAATACTTAGATGTTTTAAGAACTATAATTTGTCATTTTAAATGTGAAACACTTTGGCAAATATTATATGTAAAGCTATGTTTTAGCTTTCTTATTATTCAAAGTTTAGAATTTTGAGAGATCTTCCCATTTATGAAAATTTAGATACACAAAGGAACAAATCCTTCGTAAATTATATATATTGTTAGTTTAAGGTAACTCACACAACTTTTGCAGGAAATTTCTTCTTATTTGGAAGTTAAAATTCAGATATTGTCAGTGTAAGGAAGCTGACACAAATTTAATAGAATTTGTAATTAATAGCCCTCTTTAAACTTTTACTTTAGACTTAATGACTACATTACCTGCTTAGGCAAGGTACATTGTCATTTGATAAATTTTGTTAAATATTATTTTGTTCACTTAATAAAGATTTTACATTGCAATTCACTTAAATGGACTAGTGAAACTGCAAAGTACACATAGACTATACTGTTATTGGATTACAGTAAAATCTCACTTTTATTAGAATTTAAGAAATACAAAGGGAGCAACCATCTCTAAAGGACTCATCATCTGAAACCATAATTATACACAAAATCTTTTCATAATAAACAAACCTGTAGGTACAACCAATAATGGATTTTGCCACCCGTTTCACAATATAAGTTAATTGTAAATTTAGAGAAGTTTGTAATTGGGTTTTTTCTAGCAAATATATTTTCAGAGTCATAATACTTGGTAATAAAATTTATTCATAATAAATAATTACCTTTGATGATCTAGATTTTTGTTGATTCTAGAAGTTTATGGGATTCTCTTTTCATGTCCCATTAGATAATATATAATTTTTGACCCATCCCCTTTACCTTTATATTCCTGGTCAAACAGTGACTTGAAATAAGTACCAAAAAGGGAGATAACTATATTTTTTGTATTCAGAGATATATATATATATATAACCAGTCTGTATATGCTTTGGGCATCTACTGGTTCTTTTAGAAAGGTTCTAGAACTTGACTGATATCACATTAAATTTTTATTGAGTGATATATAAGTTAATAAATTAATACAGAAATTCACTAATTCTTGTTTTGTCAAGAGATACCCCTATGTAGAAACTCCTTTTCCCATGAACCTTATCATCATATAGAGGTCACTATATCAGTTCAAATCTTTGATCATACCTTAGTGGTTTGATTTGGTACAGTTCATTAATAGAAACAAACGGTAGGCACTTTACCGTTACACTATAATAAATAATAGATGATTTTTGTTAGAAAAAGATAAGATGTGATCAGTTATACATGTATTTAGTTATTAAAATTATGCTGTGGTTTGTTTTTCTTGCATGCATATAAATCACATTATTGGTTTAAATGCTAGTATGAAAATAAAATGATTTATTACATAAAATGCGGATTCTGAATGTTTGTATATTAGGCATTGACACCGGCAGGTATTGATAATTATAATTTCCTGTTTATTTTACACCAAGTCAGTTGTGACTAATTACATGTTTTATACAGGTACACGCTGAGAGACAACGACAGTAAATTCATATTATTAACACTTTAAGCAAACCCAGTTAGGGCTTTGAAAAAAATGACATGTGATTTATTTTCCATAACACAATTTTTTTAATGAAATATGATGGCTAAAGTTTTAATGCACAACTTCTTTCTCAACATAAATACGATTAATAAATTTATTGAATATGATTTTTATTTTGATTTTGATTGATTATAAAGTTGAGTTTAAAAGATAAATATAATAGATATGTTTCGGTCCATATAAGTATTTTATCCATACGTGTAAGGTCATGACCTATATGGGTATACTCATATGGTCGGACCGTACGCGTATGGTCTAACCATATGAGTATGACGGGTCAGACCATATAAATATTTGGACCATATTAGTATTTTTTTACTAAATTAAACGGAACTTATAATTGGAATAAAATTTAAAACTAAAATTTATGTAACTTTTTGCGATAATTGTTTATCTAATTAAAAACAAACACATTGTTGAAAGAAAGAACAGTCTGGATTTCATAAATTTAAAACAGGTTGGTAAGGAATAGAAAATGAAATCAAATCCTACCGTATAGGACTTGACGCTGATATTGTATACCAAATTTCAAAAGGCTGTAATGTGTAGTTGCCAAGATAAATGTTACGAAAATGTTCTACTATAAATGAGGAAAAACAATTTCACTCTCATTTTTCACAAATTGCCAGGTATTTTTACATGGTCTTTATAGAAGTATTTAAGGTATCTACGACTATTCTGATGATGCTGTATAAGTTTGTATTTGCGTATGGAATGATTTTTTATATATAAAAATGGTTTAGCTTCACGGAATTATTACTTAAATATGCCGGCTTTTTTCACAAAATGCAATTGAATTAGTCAATCAGTTATTTCTTTTTCATATTGTCTTTTAAATAAATAATATTTTCCTACTAGCTGATATGACAAATAATATGGGTAAAAAAATTCAATTTGATCTTTTGTTTCGAAAACATTTTCCTATAAATGTGATAAGGCCACACGAAATTAAATCTTAGTTCATTGGAATCGCCGCTGGTTGGTTTAGCAAGACTTAAAAACAGTACTTTTTATTTTCGCCGCTCCAAATCTGCAATCGCCCGCGTCAAATTCCTATTTTATTTTTTAAAAACATTTTAGTGATCTGTGCGTTTGAAAGAAACGTATCTAAATAGGAACAAGAAGGTTTAAAATCGGTCTAAAATGATACAGAAAACAATTCATTTCATTCGCCGAACTAAAAACATAAAAGCAGCAAAAAAAAAAGAATGTCAGAAGTGGATTTAAGGTTAGTGAGGACACCTGTCATGTGACCAAAAAAAGCGAAAAATGCAAAAAACAAGTGCAAATGTCACAAATATCTTGCAACTTGTATTAAATAGTTTCATTTGATAAAATAAAATCAAAATAAGTTAATTTTAACACAAGTTTATCAACTATTCCTTCATAAATAAAATTTTCAAATAAAACAAGGGAGATAATTCACTTGAAAATGGCCAAAAAATTACAAAGATTTGTGTTGTAGAAAGAAAAATAAGCTGGTGACCCCCAGTTTTTATTGTTTTATTTCAAAATATATTGTATTATACTGATTTTTATCAAATAAAAATAAAATTTAAATTCGTAGATTTTTTCTGCGACAAGATTTTATGCTAATTATTTGGCCTTCCCTATATAATCTATAGTAATTTGGGAAAACTTCAAGCCTAAATTTTGCGAAAACAAGCCTGGTAAGGGGGTCCAATATTTTTACATAAGATAAAGTATACACCTAATACTAATATATCAAAAAATTTGACATTTTAAATTCGGCATTATTTTTGGGGTCAGGTGTCCTCACTAACCTTAAGAAGGGAAGACTGAATTCCCAACTTCAGGTTTGGTCATGTGTTATTTTGGGAGTGGACAATCAAAACTGAACATCTCTTGGATGGGATTTCAGTGTCATCATCATAAATAAACTAAAGAACATGCGTTCCTCAAACATGCCAACGGAAGCTGGAAGATGAATTATAAAATCAAAGGTTAGTCCTGTCACCTTTTTGTTCCTTAAACAATTTTTTGATACAACAGAATCAATTTTTGTTGAATGCTAGAATTCGCAACCTTCAATATGACAGAACTGAAACAAAATGTATTAAGTGATTATCAGAATACAAATACCAAAAACATGTATTAAAATGGTTTATTTGGTTTTGCTGTATGTCGATATTTCAAGGAGTAACTTCTCATCAGCAGAATTTGAATCAAACATTGGACGATCAAAAACCAAAAATAGTGAATGAAAAGTACTCAGAGCCAAATGGTTCGAACAGGGAAGCCAAATCTAGCACCAAAGATATCGACTATGTGCAGTACAAGGAAAGAAACCTTGTGTTTTAAACAAATCGGAAATTTCAAAAACAAATATATTAGAAATTTAATGGTGAATTCGTGTCAGACAATTCTGACGACTAGGCTTGTGATTACCATCGGGGACCTCTGGTCCACCATGGGCGGTTATCGATCCAGTGGTTTCAAAGTACAAAAACTAAAGTCAACCTCTCATCAGCAGCATTTGAATCAAGCCAAATCAGATTCTGGCGACAGAAAACAATAAAAAAACATTATTAAACAAGAAAACATTTTCCTGATCAGTTCACCAGCTGTATTTGTATCATAGAGATTTCTTAAACATATTCTTTGTACATCATGCATATACATATATTTAAATACGCTTTTTGCTAGGAGAAACTCATGGTTCAGTAAATTTTTCACTTTGTACAGTTGTTATCTTTCCAGACAAAATGAGAAAAACCAATTAACAAATGAGAAAATTATTATTAAAATGTGGCGGGGTTAAACTAATTTTTTTGGCGCCAACCTTCCCCCTATTGATAATCGTAGAGAAGGGGTCTATTATAAAGAATTAAAGGTGTAAAAAAGGGGTAATCAACATCATAAAACCGAAAAGACAAAGACAAAATCGGTAAACAAAAATAATCATAACGAGACAACACACACACACACACACACACACACACACACACACACACACACACACACACACCAAAACCGCATTCAGCAACGTGAACTAAATAATCCTTAAATTTAATAATCAATCAGTCAAATAAATAATCATTGTTATGTCATATATCGCGAACTTACCCTTTATTAATAAAAGGTACATGTACGTTATTGTTGCTATTAATGAAAATGTTCATGTCGTTTTGAAATTGATTTACTTAAAAAGTCTGTTGCTTACCCACTTCTTATTAAAACAAAATCCGATTATTTTCGACTAAAACATTACAAAAAGTTGTTTTTACTACAAATAAATTTGTCGGTGTTCATACATAGTGAAAGTGATCAAAACGAGACACCACAATATGAAATCAAGAATTTGATTCGGGATGTTTACGTACAAGTATATTAATGTCAGTTTGTGAATAAAAATGATATCAAATATGTGCAATTGAATTGAATAACACCGAATATACATTAGTTTATTTAATGTCCAACGGGGAAAATCATATTTCAAAAGTAAAGCGATATTAAGGGTTTTTTGACAAAAATGCAATACAATGCCTAAAAAAGTTAAAAACATATATCTATACTACTAAAACAAATACAACAGGCTAGCTTTATAATTCTCTAATTTTCATACCCAAGTAGTCGTGGAAAACAAATTCTTGTCTCTAGAGAAATTGTTGGTCAAGGCGTTATTGCAAGTGCAAGAGGCTGATTTTGGTCTCCAATCGATGTCCCAGTAATGGAGAAATTTTAATGAAATCCTAAAAAATCCGAACTCAAGTAGGAAAGGTAGTTCTTTATTGCACCAAAGGGGGAAGTTTTGCTTTTCGGAAGCCTTCGAATTTTATTCCCTCAAGGACATCAGGATTTTCAACTGTCAAAAAAGATTGGTACTGTTAAAGGAGAATTTGTTGCATTATTTGCTTGCAATTGTAGTAATAAGAGAGTGTTTAAAATCATTTGGTTTGAGCAAGTGCAATCTTTTTTTCTAAATTGAAATTAACTTTCATTGAACAAAAAGGGAAAATAAAAAGTGTTCTCAGTCCTTATAACAACATTTTTCTTGCTTTATAATAAGGCACCCTATTTTACATTTTGTGAACACATATCGGTTTTCGAAATAATAATAAAAAAAAGATTTATCATAAAATTGTACTCTTGGACGCCTACCTGGTGTAAACTTGCATATGTTTATTGGGGTAAAAAATAAGGTCATTCTTGATTACCGAACCGTGTATTTTCGATCAATCCTATTCTTGATTTAAAAAGAACTAGTTATCAAAAACCAAGGATGACCAATAGCAAATGAAAAGTACGTGGAGTTTTCATAAGTGGTTCAATTTAGATTAAAAAGAGTCTTGTATGTTAAACACGTCATAAACACAAGTGGTAAAAGTAAAAAGGTCACCACCTAGTGGTTACGGAAATCAATTATTTTAACCTTTGTTTAAGAAAAATGATCCATTTACTAAGAGTAATTATAGACCAGTTAGTATCCTTCCTATTCCATCAACAATTTATGAGAAGGTTTTATCTGAACAACTATGTTTTTATTTTGAGAATATTGTCGATAACTTTTTATGTCCTATTCGCAAAGGCCATGGGTGTCAAAAACATTAATAAGACTGCTGGAAGACTGGAAAAGGCCTTAGACAATAATGAATATGTAGCAGCCATTCTTATGGACCTGTCAAAGGCCTTTGACTGTCTTCCACATGACATTATTATTTGTAAGCTATCAGCATATGGTATTATTAAAAAAATCTGCTGACCTTTTATATTCTTACTTAAGTAAAAGAAAACAGCAAATAAAAATAAATGGCAACTGTGTTAGCAGTTGGGCTGAAATTCAAAAAGGGGCGCCACAAGAGTCAATTTTAGGACCCTTACTCTTTAACGTATTCATTAATGACATCTTTTAATTCATAAAAAGAATGGGGATCTATACAATTATGCTGATGATAGACGATATTGAGATGTGGAATAAGTGTACGTGACACAACAAACATAAACAAACAGCAATTCAAAAAATCACAACGGAAAACAGAAAGCAGTCTTCAACATGGCCATAGGTCACTTCTTACCGTCTTGCATTGGCCCAAGACTTATAATACAATACAAAAGTTTCTAAACCAATCCCCAAATCATCATCGAAAGACCCAATTCTTGACAATACACTTTCCTCTCATTTTCCTGATGACAATCAGGTTATTGATGTTTTACAATCAGAAAGTAATGTGTTAATTAACAGGTTAAAATTAAATTGTATGCAGGCAAATCCTGAAAAATTTCAAGCAATAGCTGTGGGTAAAAAACACTAAATAAATCTCCTGGTTTTGATATTGGCACAGCCAAAATTTCGTGTGATGATTTTCACATATCTAATTTGTGCAAAAAAGCTGTTCGGCAATAAAACATTCTTAAACGTATTGGAAGAAACCTCAGTAAGCTGAACAGGCTAACCAGTTTTCACAATTTTATACAGTCAAATTTTAATTTTTGTCCATTATCGTTCTGAAGCTAACACAAATTAAATTGAAAAAAATACAGGAGAGAGCTTTAAGATTTGTATACTATGATTTTGAATCTACTTATAATAACCTCTTTGAAAAAGCAAAACTACCCACTATGTATGTAAAGATAACAAGAACTATGGCTCATGAAACTTTTAAGATATTGTATGTAGCACCACCTGTTTTAAGCAATTTACTTCCTAGGAAAGAGACAAGTTATAATTTTAGATATTCTAATTTGTTACAGGTGCCAAGAGTAAATTCTACAAAGTTTGGTAAGAAATCTTTTAGGTATGCTGCCCCTGTACTCTGGAACTCACTACCAGAAAAAAATCGAAAAATCACCAATTTCAATCAGTTTAAAAGTCAGCTATCCTTTTGGGATGGAAAAGATTGTACCCGTTTGACCTGTCAAAATAATGTTTAATTTTCATATTTTATGGTTCAGCATACCCCATCAAAATTACTGTTGCTTCAGTAGTTTATTTCTTTAGATTGCTATCTATTTAATTTTTTTAAGTCCGCTTTATTTTATTTCTTTATAGTTTTGCTTCATTTTAAGTGTTTGCTTTAGTATATTATTTTGCTAGCATGCTGCTTAGTGCTTTTTAGTGCTGCTATTTGTATAGCTCTGCTTTAGTGCATTTATTTTGCTTTTATTTATTATTTATGTTATTATACTGCTCTAATTTAATGTCAATTTTGTACTGCTGTATCCATATTATAACAGCTTTTCCATGCATGTTTGAATGTTGTACATTGTTTGTCTATGTGTTCTTAAAATTTTGATGTGTGTATATGTTTGTCGGTTCAAAGGCTCATGAGAGCCTATGTTATTTGTTATCTGTCTTGCCGACTTTAAATAAAGATTATCTTATCTTATCTTACATGTATCTTATCCCAGACTCATACCTGTATTATTTTGAGTGCAAGTCTACCGAGGTGTCACCACACTTCAGGATGACATGGAGAAGTGTTTTCTCCCCTCTGAGCCAAATATGGAGAAGTGACAACAAATTAACTTAATAATTTAACATAAAATACTTTGTAAAATGTTTTATATTGCCGGTTTATTCCTAATTGTCCCACATTTTAAAAATATGCTATTCCTAATTGTCCCACAATATGAGTTCTGATTGTCCCACATTTTTGTTCTAGGTAAACAATTCTTAGAAAAACAAAAATAATGTTTTTATAGTTATTAAAACATAATTGATGTTAAAAAATAGAAAAAAATGTTGCAAGACTTAAAATGTAAAAAGATATATGCATTATATCTTTGAAAGTGCAACTAGAATATATAATATCAAAATAATTATTTTTGATTTTAGTTTACCAATTTATATAAAAAAAAATAACCTGAATGTAAAAAATAGTTGTGAAAAAAACAAAATTGTGTAAATATTTCAAAAAATTAAATTATTCGACGAGCAGCTGTATTACCACTAGTACCAGAACACGCAGTAGAAGATGTATGGTTCCAGGCCCTAGAAGACATTAACCAAGCAGATACTACAGATGTCACTACTTTCACAGATTACGTAACAACATACTGGGTCGAAGCTAACAGGCAACTCTGGAACCACCACCAGACCTAGGGACCAAGAACCACCAACCACCTGGAAGGATGGCACAACAGTTTGAAGAAGATCGTCAAAGTTCCACACCCTAACCTATATGTACTTCTGTCCTATCTACAAGAGCTTCAAGCCGCCAACGAGGTCACACTGATTCAGTACAACACAGGAGGACTTAAGCCAACCAAGAAAAGAAGATACACCACACTCAACACAAGACTTCAGCAACTAAAGGCACAGTTACAGAGACGAGAACCGCTGCCTACCTACTTCACCTACAGGACTAGTGTCATTTATGAGAAAAAAGACTTTTAGTGCTCTTTCATATACATGTATTTATTATCTGATGTCTGTTATGTGTCTATTTAATTGTTATATAAATAAATAAATATTATACTTAAAACCTTTTGTTTATTTATGCTTATGCAATAAAAAACTACAAAAATCAAATAAAGACGAATCACATACGATACCGTCAAGACAGAGTTGCTCTACCAAATGTATTGAAAAGCCAAACATGCACTATTTGAATATGAAGAAACTTTTATAAAATACGTCATGAATTCATCAGAGGTGCTCTAACCAAAGTATTGAAAAGACAATCACTAAATGAATATGAAATGTATTTAGCATTCTGAACTACATGTAGAATTCTAAATTATGTCTAGAATCTACCTATATGGAGACTCATCAGAGGTATTCTTCCAAAAATATTGAAAAATTCAAACACTATATTATAGAAATAAATATTTTATGAAGACTAGACTAGGACCAACTAAAGTTTGTTATTACAGCAGTATGCTTAAAACAACATTTTATAAAAACATTTCCTAATTGTCCAACATTTGAAATTCCTAATTGTCCATCACTTCTATTCCTAATTGTCCCACACTTTTTCTACCTTTTTTACCTGTATTTTTCAAAAGTGGGACAATTAGGAAGACACCATATTGCCTTCATATGAAATCTCTACAATTTTATTATAATAGAAAATAAAGAGATGTGGAATAAGTGTACGCGACACAGCCCACAATTAAACGGCAATGTAGAAAAACCACAATGGACAACCGCCAGCAGCCTTCAACAAGGCCATTTGGCACTGCTCGCGGTTATGCAATTGGCCCATGGTCTAAATAAGATGCATATAATTCAAATCCAGCCCTGAAATAGTCACAGATAGACCCCCTTCTTAAACAAGGAACAGAAAACATCAAAAAGACAAGTACAAACGAAAGCTTTGTCAAGGATTCCTGGCTTAGGACAGGCACATGTAATATGTGGCGGGGTTAAACTAGTTTTTTGGGCCCAACCTTCCCCCTATCAATATTCCTAGACAAAGCACAAAAACTAAACACACAATAAAAATCAAATCGATCAAAGTCCAATTCTACTAGAGAGAACCTAAGACAAAAAACAAGAACAAACAAAAGGATGGTAAAGGAACTCTCTATAGAACACTCGCTGTTACTGACAGCTAGCTGAGAATCATCAATCGACTGATGTAAAAAAATCAAACGTATCGATCTTAAATCCGACACAACACTTCAAGCAATAATGATTTAGTGAAGTGTCATCACACAAAACCGACACGCTTGATCGCTATAATGCTTAAAAATGACAATAGTAAAAACGTTTATGGAAGTTTTAAAGCGCGTATTAAGTTTTCAATATTTCTACCAAAAAACACTAAATTCAAAGATTTAACCAAGATATTCATTTCATATCCTTTCCGTAATAAATTTTGAAGCCAATTTTTCATTTCTATTGGATTGCTTTTAAATTTGTGAGCTTTATAAAAAACATTACCATAAAATACAGGATGTGATATTCCTTTCACTATAAGAAAGTGACGTGTACAATTAAATTTTTCAAAAAGAGATCGATACTTGTGGAAGAATTTAGAAAAAGATTTTACTAATTTGTGGTATCGATAACCTTGTTTTAATAATTTTTCAGTAATAAAACGGTTTTTATTATTAAAATCAGAAACACAACTGCAGATCCGAGCATATCTTACTAACTGTGAAATGTAAACCCCGTATGACGGCGCTAGTGGAACATCTCCTTAAGTAAATTACAAATGGTATTCCTCAGTTAAGAGGTGGTAAATTTATAACTACAGAGAATGCTGATGCTATTTTACATCTTATTTTATCATATATTTGTTTAATTATATACGCTTTTAAAATATATGATACACAATGAATTGTTTGGGTAATATCACTGTTTTGTCCGTATCATCCATACCACATCCCAAAAACCCATAACGCACCCTTAGAAAATTAATAACGCACCTTTAGGTTCAGTCACATGACCTGGGTTAAATATAGACAAAAATAAACATGGCCGAAATAGCACACGACGTTGCCTCAGTTCCTGACTTTCAAATGGACACGGCGGCTTTTGTCGAGTCAATGAAGAATCCAAATACAAAACTTAAAACAAAAGGTGACGTAAAGAAATTTGTAGACTTTTTACAAAAGAACGGAAAATTCAGAGATATAGAAACAATACCCAACCAGGACCTGGACAGATGTTTGGCTCAGTTTTTTTCTAGGCGTTAAAAAAATAGATGGGAGAGAGTACGAACCGGACACCCTCAAAGGATATCAAGCGTCTATACAAAGATACCTAGTGGAAAAACGGACAGACAAAATAAACATTATCATGATTATTGAAGATATTGATTTTAAGCACTCAAGAGATGTCCTGTTGTCCAAAAGAAAATTCCTAAAACAAAGTGGTTTAGGGAACAAGCCCAACAGAGCTGAGCCGCTAAGCAAAGACGAAGTGCAGCTATTGTATGAAAAGCATTTACTGGGAACAGGTATGTTGAAATCGAAGTTATTAATGTTCAGTCATACGATCCGTATTCTTCTTTTCAGGTTTTTGACAAATTTTGTATTTTTATTTGATAAAAAACTGTCCCTCCAAATATTTTTTTTTTAAATGCAAACATTTTCGTAAATATCAAGGGACGTGCAAAGCAAAACAACATTGACATTGTCAGAGTCTTGCGCTGTCGTAGCGAGAAGTATTTTAATTGAAATAAAAAAAACTACAGTTGTATATAAATAGCGATTTATTTTATTTTTTCAGAAAGCCCACGGTCGTTGGTAAACACCATTCAGCAATAAAAAATTCTTAAACGTATTGGAAGAAACTTCAGTAAGCTTAACAGGCTAACCAGTTTTCACACTTTCATACAGTCAAATTTTAATTTTTGTCCATTATCGTTCTGAAGCTAACACAAATAAAATTGAATAATACCATGTATTTTGGGATGCGGTCTAGGCTAGAGCATAGTAAGCTAAAATGGGGTGATATTAAACTAATGAAAGATATCACTGGTGCTGAATATCTAATACACAATGAAAGGGCAACAAATTATAGAACCGGGATGACCAGTGATGCTCGATCCTTTATGCCTAAAATGTTTGCAAGTCCAGGTACATAAATAATAAAAATATTATATCAACCTCATATTTGTTACGTAAAACTTACTGGTCTGGTCATAGGGTAAAAAAATATATTAATAATGAATTTGAAATAACTTCCGTTCGTCTCACTTCTGTAAGTTTATCTTTATCATTCGTGTATGGTATTTTAAAAAAAGTGTGTGCATATACATAAAACAGTTGTACTTACTTCTGTGCTTGTAAATAAAAAATATACAATATTCGTTGATCTACCTAAAATCTTTTCTATATCATATTTTAAAAAAAAATATGATTATTCTATACTCTTATAAGTAATTCATATTTAGGTGCCGGTTTCTATTCTTTTCAGATAACCCTAGATGTCCTGTTGCAGCCTACAAGGTTTTCAAATCAAAGAGACCAGAAGAAATGCTAAGGGATGAGGCTCCGTTCTACATTGGAATAGCCAAAGAAGCAGCTCAAAATAAGGGTTATTGGTTTATTAAACAAGCAATGGGAAAAAACACCATCAATCAATTGATGAAGATGATGTGTAATGAAGCTGGCATTACTGGCAAGAAGAGCAACCATAACGCAAAGAAAACTTTAATAACAAACTTAGTTCATGCTGGTGTTGAAAATACTGTTATAACACAACTTTCAGGTCACGAAAATGTACAATCAATTAACAATTATAGCTCAGCATCGATAAACCAACAGAAGCAAATGTCTGATATAATAACTGGCCTTAGTCATGTCGAAACAAAAAATTCTCTGCTGAATGCCAATGCTTCCGATATGCCCGATCATGATCCATACGAAATTCCAGACGACAATGAAGATGAAACTCTTTTTCACGCCTCACAAGAGATTGTCGAGGAAACATTGAAAACAGTAGAAAATTATGAAACGCACGAAATATCTGTCTCAAAGAGTGGGGGTGATATATTAGCCGTTAGAAATACAAATCCAGTATATGCTACACTTCATGATATTGAAGTTCGAAACGTTGAAACTAAAAGCTGTCCCAACACCTTAATTAGCTTTCTACTTAACTCTGTTTTGAATGGTGCAACCATACATGGAAACATAACTCTAAATTTTGGAAATGGTACTCATAACCCTTCAGATGTTAATACATCAAGCCAAAGGAAAACATTTAAACGCCTTCGATTGATAGACAGCGATTCTGATACTGATTAATATTTTGACAGCAAAAGAAGTAAAAGGAAAACACTGTAATTAATATCTCAGTTTTGTTAAATGAAATTTTGTTACACTGTTCATTGTTTTAGTACCATTCATTTGCAACTATAATATAAAAGGATGATAAAATTTATGCACATATCATATACATGCTCATGTTATACAATGCTTCAAAGCTATAAAAGTACATACCAATCTGTGCTTAAATCAGTGCAATTTTAAGTTAACCGTTAAAAAATCAATAATAAGTAAACTTTTTGAGATTTTTTTATCAGAAAAAGTTAGAAAAAAAGAAGCACTTGTATAGTTATCAAAAGAAATACAGTTTTGTCAAAAAAATCAGTGAAGTTATGGTTAAGATATAATACATTTTGAAACAAAGTACCACAATGAAATAAAAGTTGTAGTGGATATTCACATGCATATTTCTAGGTTTTTACACTCTTCAACAGAACCAGGTACTGCATCAGAAGTTATTAATAAATATTTCTTAGAATAGATTTTATATTACATTCGTGAATTTCAGTATTAATTAAAAAGTTATGTTTTTTATTTCAAATATATATGATAAACAAAATAAAATATGGGTGTTTTTCAAATCGTATCCCATAACAACCCTCGACCAATATCATGCCCTCGAGCTAAAGCTCTCGGGATGATATTGACGTCTACTGTCTGTAAAGGGTAGTCTGGAGAATGAAAAAATCAAAACTTATTTTTTCTGAAAAACATAAGCCTTTATTTATTTACATAATCTTATAAGTACCAAAAAGACCTTACTAAAAATATAACATCTTTTAAAAATGCTTATATACATTTTCTAAAAATCTAGATATTTACATATGAATGGGAAATTCCCATAGTAAAAAAAGTACGGGAAAAAGTCTCAAATTTCTATTGTGACGTCATATGACGTCAAAATGCACTCCCAGATGTCAACAAAAACAAGTTGATGACAAAATACCTCTTTGATCAAAGTGGTATTGTAAAATTCTTTGATATAGTGATTTTTGAAAATTTGGGATCTCCAAAAATGGCTGCCATTTACAATGGAAAAACAAGGGGGCAAAGTGATTTTGCTTCATTTATCTCAGAGGTAAGCTTTTCTTTCACTCTTTTTTGTAAATTTAGTTACGTTTTTGTGCAACAATAAAAATAGCAAACATTTCAAATGTGCTAGTTAAGACATAAAGAAAAATTCTCCGAATTTCTGTTCTCCAGAGTATCCTTTACAGACAGTAGGGTTGTTATGAGATACGATATGAAAACACCCACATGATATTCTATATTTAGCATCCGTGCCCCAGACACATTAGTTATCTAATTTAATTTTCAAAGACAATTTCATGTCTACAATTACAGGGTTGGCAAAAAACCCGGACTTTAAGAGTATTTTCCAGCCCAGTGTAAAATACTGGGAAAACCAAGTTTTTTTTTGGTTTTACTGGGTAAAACTGGCATTATTGGGTGATAAGTTTTTTTTATCTAACTATCCTAAAAAATCTACACAACAATCAGTATTAATTACACTTTGAAAGAAAAAACCTAAATGAGAATACTATTAAAAACCGATTTTAATATTGAGATATTAAAATATAATTAAAAAGATATAGTATATATGATAAATATTACATGTATAGAAAGCCAAAGGGTCTATAAATTGACATGATATGGACTTTGAAAGTTCAATGTTTTGTTCTTAAATGCATGTTTGTCTCATTCTTATAAAACACAAGCCCTACTATTAACAATTGTACAAAATTAGGATGCTGTGATTACTAATCCTGGCATATTTAATCTTTTCATGTATATTGGTTCACAATTTTTTTTGCTTTATAGCTTGGGGATTTCAAAATAATAAGCATAGACTGATTAAACTGTGCATTATCATGATTGTCAAAACTGTAATGACAATCAAAGGCAAGTACTGTATGACAGGTCGACGTTTGTAACGGAGTCCTGGTATCCAAAAAAGTAAAGGAGAGTCCTTACGGATATATCTAATGACCAAAAGCGAGAAATAATGGACCATTAAATAACTATATGAAAAAAGAGACAATGATATAAAAAAAGAAAAATTGTAGCGGGGTTAAAGAAGTCCGACAGATAAGAACTAATACTTCGTGCCCACAACCATTTTATGATGGAAGTACATGTACATTGTAAAGTTGTTTACGAAAAATTGTGTTTGCTCTTAGTCATGATTCAGTGGAGATACATTGTAACTGGACTGTAGTTTGTTATCAAATTTAGTGTCTATTATCTAGCGGAAGGGGAATTCTCAGCAAGATTGTCGCAGTACTATGCGTTTCTGTATTGAATAGTACCATTCTTTTTCATAAGACACAAACCTTTTATTTTCGAATTTCCAAAGCAAACATAATGAAATTCACACCCTCTGAGGAAACCTATCAAGTTTTCAAAAAACTAACCAGAAAATATTCTTTTCGAGAGAAAACTGCAGAAAAAAAAATGCAATGGTGTCAAAAAGAGGACAAAAAAATGACAGCAATATGAGTTTTTAAATGCTTTCAGCATGATTTTTGTCTGTCATAATGGGTACATACAAAATGGCGCATGTTATACCCTGTTTGGACACTTTTTGTCCGGTATAATAAGGTAAATTCTAGAGCTTAGATGTTAAACTATGCTTAACCACAAAAACAACTACATTTTTGTACTGTTCCCCGGAACAGACATTAATCTTGAAAACTACCGGCCTTTTTTCAATTTGATTGAAAGACTTTAAAGAAAAAAGTCGGAAGTATGACAAAAGAAAGTCGTTATTAGAAGAATAAAAGTCGTAATTAAGAGAAATTAAGTTTTAATTTCGAAAAAAAAGTCGTTATTACGTGAAACGAAAAAGTAGTCGATATTACGACTATTGAAAGTCGTCATAATAAGAGATTACGAGAAAATAGTTGGTACAACGTGAATAGAAAATTGTAATTATAAGAAAAAAATGTCGTTATCAAGACTTTCATTTCTCGTTAAAATTATTATTTTCACGATAAAAAATGTTTTTTTTTCCACAAAAAAAAAAATTCAATATGACAGTTTTTGATCATCATTGTTGTTATTAATTACTTTAATATCCTTCAGATTCTATGTATTGAATGATGTTTTTATTCTAATTATGGTTAAAAGTGTAAGAATTGTTTTACATTATTTTCAATTAAAATATTTTGGACTAGTTTTTGCCATTATTTTGTACAAAGAAGCAGAGGTACCAATGAGCCATCAGAATGTCAAAGTCCAAAAGGGCAGAGATAAAACAGGTCAACACAAACAAGGACAGGACGAAAAAACAGACAAAATATAAAACACTGAAACACAAAAACGTTACCTTATCCAACGAAAGGGTGACTTAAAACGTAAGAAATTTGCCAGGGACATTTTATTGTTTAAAATTTTGAATTAAAGAACTATTAAATACTTGCGAGAGGTATTTTCCAAAATAGTACTTAAAAGGCTGAAGTATTTCACCACCCAGAAGTGTCGTAAATGTAAGAATATAAAAACGACAAAAAACCTGAATTGCTAGTTGATTTCATACTTAAAAAAAATTTAAGGTGTCATTAAATTGGTTATGATGTATATGTAGGAGCAATGATTTTCATCAGCAGCATTTGAATCAAAATAAAAGGAGTGTAGAATACCAAAGTGGCCATAAAAAAACTTCGTTTTTGAAAAAATAATAAGTTTCTAAAGAAAGCAATAAAATTATTCAAAAGGGTCACTCTGCTGTCGGAGAATAAGATAAGTCATTTTAAACCTGGAGACGATGAAATCATCGACACGTTTTAACCTATCAGAAACGTATAAGCCCTTTAAATTAACAGAGGAAAATTTAGGAGCTTTGGAACAAAACTGCAGTTTCTACTTGTTATAGAACACAATTTAAATTGATATCGGATGAGAGCAAACCCTGCTTATGCCAAACATGTATCTTGATCAGTGGCGGATCCAGGGGGGGGGGGGGTTACGGGGTTCGGAACCCACCCTTTCCTCCGAAATTTTTAAATTTTTGTGTAGATTTTCAGCAAAATTGGTCTGGAACCCCCTTTTGGCCCACAGAACCCAGTATTTGGAACCACCCTTTCGAAAATTTCTGGATCCGCCCCTGTTGATAATTAGAAGCAATAATTGACAAAAGATTCACAATTATAGTTCAATTGTAGTCAGTGGTGGATCCAGGATGTGTTCGGGGCCGAGGTAAGACCCTCCTCGGAAAATATTGCAGTCTTAGCAATCAGCAAACAGGTACTAAATTGGTCATTCGAATATCAAAATGGAAAGGACAAAACCAGTAAACACAAACGAGAACAGCACGACAGAAACAAACGACACAAAAACACATACATAATAGTTACATGTAAATACAGCTAAAATCAATCAACAACCCAATCTCAAGTTTTAACGAGAGTGAACCCAGGTGCACCTACTCATTGAAACAAACCCATCGCGTTGCTATCAATCAGGTCAGCGTGTCAAATCCGGTAAGGAAGAACAAAACAAAACCTAGCAAAATTGGCCGTAAACTTTGGAAAAAGGAGCTTCGTCCTCATTACACTAAAGGCGGAACCCCCACTAATTTCCCCTTGTACAGTCGTGTAAACTTTCCACTTTTAACAGTGGTAAAACAGGTTTATATAAATATTTCAAAATAGTTAAAAAGACGGAAATAATAAAAAATCAGTTTATTATCTTATTGATTTACTAATAAGTATAGTTAAATTACATGTATTTACACTGATGTAATGCATCTAATCTTTTAATGTACAACTGAAATGTGATCATTAATATCAGCTTTTTTAAAGGCAGATTGTCTACAAAAAATTATTTTTTTGTAAAACCAAAAAATTGTCGTCAGACTATTCGTTTTGTTTATTTAGAAAGATACAAACGTTCAAAATACCACTAGGGTACCTTATATATCAAATATTGCAAAATATATAATATTTGTAAAGCTTTACAAAAATTCATATTCATGAGATGTAGATGAGCTGCAAGCATGCGCGATTGAAAACTTCCATAGTTCTTGCACGTGGTGCTTAATCTGTTTCTCGAAGTTTTAGCTTGGAAGAAAATTAAAACGGCAACCGAATATTAGAGCTACTTAATGAATAAAACTGACAATTATTGCCTGTATTAAGTTTTGAATGTGATTTAAAAGGCAAACACGAAAAATATTGGTATTTTTTAACATATCAAGGTATTTGAGGACAAAACCCGAGATTCCGATTAGTGTCCGCGTTAAATTACTCAGTTTAAATCTGTGTCAATGTTACGTAATGCAGGTAAATAAAATATCAATCAATATTGTCGAGCTATTTTCAAAATAAACTACTTTTGAGGCAACATTTGTGGCAAATTTATTTTTCAATATTCATTTTATTGCATTTCGGGCTAATTGACACCAAAAAAATTGGGGAGGGGGATAAAAAAAATGAGTTTGCCGTAGACAATATGCCTTTAAATGTTCAAATAACAAAAGTACAATTCGAAAATCTTCGGATGTGAGTTGTTCTACGAGTAGTCACCTTTAATCTTTCGTCAAATTATACGTAATAAATGATCATTTTGTCTCTTTCGTATAGATACATGTAGATAAAGTTACGTTCGTGTTCGTCCGTTCTAATGAGAGTGAACTCGTGTGCTCCGGAAAAGTAAGAGGTTCCTGTCTGCTATAGCACACCCGTCGGGTTGCCAAAACCCTTTGGCAAACCAACATCTGCGCTCATATGAGAAATGCAAATCCCATATTTGTCTTTGAGTGCATGATGTCTATCGTAAAATTTCTTTAGTGCCGAGTGCAACAGAGGAGCGAGCAACATAACATTGTGATAACATTTTTTGTGTCAAACTGAGCGTCACGCTCTGCCGAAAAAAAAGTATGTAATTCCCGCAAGCTCTGGAGTAACGAATAAATTGTGATACGTATACTCAATTACCTGGAGCGGACGGAATGGTGCTACACAAGAAGGGAAAGTTGAAAATTGGAAAGTTGAAGTCATCACGTAGAGCTTTGTTGAAAGTTTTCCTTCAGAGTCTATTTTGAGATACAAATGACAACAAAGTTCCAGACAATAAATTTTGCTACGTCTGACGCGCGTCGAGGTGAATATCTAAATATGAAGCAGACTTCCTAGAATCTGTTGTGTCTTTTATCTCAAGTTCCTGAGGATATTTGAAATGTAGAGAATCACCAAATCGAGAATTGTTCAGTGAAAGGACATCATCAATATAACGGAAAGTGAGGTTAAAAGAGGGAGCCAGTCTACGATCTTTTTGTAAGAAGTCCGCTTCATATGAATAAAGAAACAAATCAGTAAGCAAAGGTGCACGATTAATGCCCATCAAAATCCGTATTGTTTGCTGATTTAGAAGTTAGTCTGAAGGTAATCGACTACCAGGTATTTGTACCTGCGTTTTCCATTCTTTTTGGACATGTTATAACATGTACAGGCTAAAATTGTACATGCTATAACTTGTAGTTTAGTACCGTATAAGTTATATTTTGTACATTTTTTTTATATTTTATAACTTGTACAAAACTACAACCTGTACACAACATATATAATATCATTACCCTTAGGTTTTGGCTTTAAATGGAATGTCCGAGCCGAAAGCTCCATTGGTCATAAATGGAAACCAGGTTGGCGTCTTTAACAATGTTAATCAAATAAAGGTATAATAAGAGAAATATATTTTAATTAAATGTCTGCTTTAATTCAATGTTTTTGATGTTTTAGATATACTGAGCACAAGGTACATTAATATAAAGAATTCTGACTGTGGTCTAAAGAAAACCAAAGAACTATTACAGTAACTAAATCGTCGAAGTATAAGACCGGATCTTAAAACTACAAATCTATGATCGCTGACTACGATATTTCAACTAGAATAAAAACACTTATCTACATTATATGTCAATAAAGATGATAAGTGAATTAAGGTCCAAAATGTCTAGCACTTACTGTTTAAAGGTAAAAAGGATGATTTGCGACTCTTGGAGCGAAAACTTGTAATCAAAATGTGTATTGATATTTTTTAGTAAGCCACTTTTGACACATTAGAATCTAGGTTTTATATGTTTTGTTTATCTTTACTCTAGTTTCATGATGTTGGGGGATGACTTAGTTCTTAAAAATCTATTTTGCAGGGTTGGTTGTGATTAGCCGGACTATTACTTAGTTATAAATTGCACCAATTAAGTATCGAGTAGATATATATATATATGCAGTGTAGGTTGAACGTTGAATCTTGAACCAACTTGACACTGGTAAAATAAACTTCATAATGAAAAATATAATAATTTCATTTATTATAACATAATTATACTTATAAATACTGATAGGACAAGCTTTATTTGCATTTAATACTTTGCTTTAATACTTAATACTTTTTCTTTCTATTTTTTTTTCTTCAGAAAATGAATAAGTTCAGATCTATGTACAGTGGATGGGGCTACAATTTACTCAACATATCAATGTACAATATTCATCAGTTTATTAATAACAATCTACTAAGACGTTTTCAATTATGCATTCATCCGGAAACTTCTCACAGAAGTATGCAAACGTAGATTGCTTCATCTTCGTCAGAAATAGCTCCTGCATACTATGACGATCGCTGGTACAATTGGTGAATGTAGACACGCTAGTGTAAACTGTCGAAGATATCACATCGTCGTTTACAATAACTGAAAAAAAATATAATCATTATTATAAGTCAACTAGTTGCCGTTTATGAATTTTAGAAAAACAAAATCAATTCCAGCGAGAACTGGTAGTATTTAGTACACGTACAAAATGTACGTGCTAATTTATGTGTCTACATTTTGTGGTTGAATATTTGTTGTTAATCAAGCAGTACTCTTCTGCAAATGTATTGGTTTGTTTACATTTGGTAAGCCCTGTTGGTATACATGCTTGGACATTGTGAGCTGCAATGAAAGAAGCAAAAGTATACCAAAGGGGAAATCAAACATCATTATACCAAAAAGACAAAGATAAAATCGGTAGATAAAAAAATCATCACAACGAAACAAACCACACAACATCAAAAACACAAAATACAAACATAAAAAAACCCGCATTCAGCAACGTTAATTCAAGTCGAAAAAAGAGTGACCTCAGGTGTTCCGGAAGGCTTGCTATAGCACACCGTCACGTTGCAAAAGATAAATTTAGTGTTGGTCAAATCTGGAAAGGATGAAATTACAAAAATCTATGTCAAACAAACATCTGTGCTCATCAGAGAGATAGAAATCCCGTATTTGTTTAAAAGCACATGATGTCTTCCGTAAAATTTCTTGAGTGATGACAACAACCTGGGAGCAACGTACCCCTGTGTTAACAATTTTCTTGTCAGTTGTATCAAGGAAGTCGTTAAACTTTCCAGATGCTCTGGAATAACGAATCAATCGTGATACGTAAACTCAATGCTGGAGCGGACGGAATGTTGCTACACAGAAAGGTAAAGTTGACTATTGGAAAGTTGAAGTCATCACGTTTGTCATAGAAATTTGTTCAAAGCCTTCCTAGTGTGTCAATTTCGAGAAATAGATCCAAATATCAAGCGGACCTCCAAGAATATGTGGTGTTATCTTAAGTTTCTTTGAATATATGTGATGTAAATAGCCACCATATTCAGGATTACTTAGTGAAAGGACATCAATATAACGAAATGTGAGATTGACAGACAAAGTAAGTCTGTGGTCCTTTTCGTCTAGAAGTTATTGTAAGAAATCCGCTTCATATGAATGAAGAAACAAATCGGCAAGCAATGGTGCAAAATTTTGTGCCCATTCGAATACCTATTGTCTGCTGTAAAAGACGTCCACCAAAATGTACAAATATGTTGTCGATTTGTAGAAGAAAGTTGAGCATTTTTGAAATTTTAACTTTATCGTATCCTATGAAGTGTATTTTATTGATCAAATCCATAGCAAGGGCATTTAATATGTGCTTGGTTTCGTCCGAATGAACAAAATTTTGAAATTTTAAATTAGTTTAGTTATACAACATAATGCATCTAAATTGACAAAAAATATACCGTTGCAATCGGGAACTGTTCCTGGTGTCCAAGTTCCAGAGGCACCACACACATAAAAGTCATCAGGTTCTAAGCCCCGGGAAACGGAATAACCCTTCTGACAGAAAATGATGCAAAACTGTCCATAATCTACTTTCCAGTCGTTACACACGAGAACTCCATTAACTGGACGATTTAGGGGACTGCATGGATTTGCTGTAACGATAAAAATGAATGAATAAATGTATATGTATTTCTATTCAAGTGCTTAAATAAATGTTAAAACCAAATGACAGAAATAGATGATCAGCTTTTGTTCTGATAGGGTACATACTTAGGTGTTAACACGTTGAAATTTACGCAAGTTATCAAAATAAGTAACCGTAAGATTTGCGTGTATATCCTAGGAGTGTTAGGAGAATATTTGGTTAATATTTTATTCACACACACACACACAAACACACACAAACACGCCTAGACCCATACCCTTTCCCACCCAAGCACCCTCCCCCACACACACTCCCACCCATCCACCATACACACATCCAAGGCATAGCTATTGATGTCATGCATTTACAACTTACGTCTAATCCTGATTTGAAACAGACATTCCTCTGAAAGTCCATTGGATGGTTTTATTGCGGAATAGCTGACATTGAAGTCACCCCAAGGAAATTCAAATTCACTGGTTAGATAATTCGGTGTTTCTTTCACATCAAAGTTGTGAGGATCGTGAAAATAAGGCTTTTGCCAAGTGATCCTTTCTGTAAGACTTGATGTGTAATGGATCATATCATTCGAGCAGTTAGTCAATACAGGCGGTTGAATATCTGAAGAAAGTAAAAGAAAATAAAGAAAGAAGGAACAAATTTAATTTCCAAACATTCTAGTATATATACATATTTATGTATGACCGATAGACTTTTGAGTATGATTTATAGTGTTTATAGCTACTGGGCTGAGTGTTGATTTTAGAAAATGTATGCTAATGTGTCTCCATTCAGTTTTGTACATTTGTTAAAGATTTTAAGAAAACATGTATCACCAGACTGTGAAAAGTATAGAGGAAATACTATATAACAACCAGGTACACGTATCGATAGAACAGTTTATTTTATGATGAACGTACGTTCACACCGACATCATTTAAATTAAATCGAGAAATGTGAAGGTCAACAATTAAATATATCAAGAGAAAAGCACTCATACCAAAGAGTTGAAAGAAAAACAAATTCTTGTAGTAAAAGTGCAAATATTAAATTAGCTTATAGAAATTCAATGGCAAATAGCAAATCAATGGGGGTCTTTTAGGTGTTATCTGCCTTTATTCATGAGTAAAACGTGTTCATTTGGAAGCCTGGGGCCTGTTTAACAAAACTATCTAAAATATGTCATAAGAGATAGAATTGAGAAAAAAATGAAAAAATAACATTAAAATCCCATTCTTTTTTTACGCGTAGTTTTGCACTTTAATTATATTAGAACCTAATTTGACCTTGCAACGTTTTGATTCAAATACTGCTGATGGGAGGTTACTCCTTAAAATACCGGTATGCATATACAGGATAACTTAAATAACCTTTTTCACCTTTTAGTATTTGTATTTCACTTGATAAAAGTTTTAGCACATGCAGATTTACCATGAATAAATGTTATTTTTGTTTTACCTATATCACAATCTTTTCCAGACCATCCACTTGTACATGTACAACGGTAATCATCTGGAATGTTTTCACACACAGCATCATTTTTACAGGGATTACTTGAACATGAGATTATATCTGAAAAATAAATCGAATTTTTATACAGAAATTACATGTAGTTACTTGTCTTTTGAGATATTTTCTAAAAACAAATTACCTTGTACCAGTATGTAAAATTGATAGATAAAAAATAAAATAAAATGTATATTATATAGGTTACACGTGAGTAGATATCTTGTGCTCAGTGGATAGTGTGTCCATGATATACGAGGAAAACTAGGAAATTTGCTATTGTGATTTCTAGTATTGTGATTGATTTTGAAAAAATAACACAGTATATGTGTTCATAAACATGGTGTAAAAAATTCAATTGTAACACAATAGTAATCAGGTATAAATAACAGTTCACAGAATGTTTCGGAAAACGTAGAGTAACTGTTCGTGGAGTCGTACATAACTTGGAGTAAACTTTTGGTTCATTTCGAACTTATTTTTATAGGAAATGATAATACAAATATTTTTGTGTATATGATATTGTATCGTTAATGTGTTCTATTACAGTTTCAGCCGCGTTTTTGAGTTGGAGACCTTTTAAATTAAAATTAAAAATCGAAGACTGACTAATTCGCTTAATTGGAAACTTGACTTTTCTAAAACGTCAATTTATTTGCTAAAGAAACAATATATCTGTTTAAAACAAATAAAATGATCTGTTAAACACAACACTTAAAATATTTTTTTTGAAATATTTCTTTAAAAAAGATACAATTATAGTTTTTATAAATTAATTCATCTTACACACATTAGTGTGTTAAATTACATCTCGAGACATTGATTATTATACACTTTGTAATTATATCTTTTTTATAAAAAGATCCACACTGAATGAGTTTGAATGTTTTATTTGGCTGTTTTTAGACACATGAATATAGTTTATTTCCCTTAATTAAAAGTGCTTTTTATAGTATTATGATATTTGCAGTTATTGAATTGAAACAAAAGACATTGTATAAGGATGAGCGAGCAGTTATTTCGTAATCCACTACAAGTAACCAAAGGCGGATTAAGGACCCTCTCGTTTGACAAGAAAATTTGGTTAGGAACTTATGAAACAATTAAGAGGTCCCAGAAGTGTTTTTAATTGCGCGCCCTCCCGTTTGAGAATTTCTGGATCCGCCACAATCGCGACACAACCTAAGAGCAAGCGGCATTAAAAAAAACCAAATGGAGGACAACCACCAGCCTTTAATTTGTCGCTGATCGCTTCCTTGCATTGGTTCTAGATTAAATAAAGCAATACATAAAATACATATCAGGAAATGACCTATTTCTAAACATAGAACATTAAACTTACAGGCACATCGGGGTTTAGTCCCATCCCATAAAGCTGACAACTGGCACGTTCTTTCTGTTGAACCATCCATCAAAAGGTAACCATTATTACATGTATACGATATACGTTTAGCGTATGTAAATGACGTCCCGTGAAGTTGTCCATTTGGAATTGTCCCTGGATCTCCACAATTTATCTCTGAATTAGAATTGAAAATTCTGATAAAAAACCCATAATATTTATAATTAAGTTTTCAAATGAATAAATCGAGTAATATTTTGAGATAAATCATGATTTTACTGCCTTTCAATTTGTTTAACCATAGTTAATATACAAAAGTCTATAAAATAAAGCATTACTCACCGAATCCACAACATGTTCCATAAAATCCCGTCATACAAGAGCAAGAATAACCATTAGAAGTTCCTCCATTGTAGCAGAAAGTGTTACACTGTGAATAATCCCAGCCATCTGCATTACAAGCACACGTATTGAAATCAAAAACACAACCAGGCATGTTAGTGTACAGCCATACTTTTCTAAAGCGTCTTCTCTCTCCATTACACTCTCTGTTACA